>OZ023206.1:16034741-16219741 GCA_963995525.1 Escarpia spicata
TAATAAACAGGCAGGATGTGTGTTTTTGTTTCTTTTCTTTCTTTCACAGATACATTGCGCAACCCCGACGACGTCAACTATGGATGTATGTATATATATATATATATATACATATATATATATATAGATATACATATATATATACATATATATATATTCGTAGTTGTTGTCGTATATATATATATATCCATTGGTGCCTCGTCGGGATTGCGCAATACATTTGTTACTGCCAGATTGTTGGGCACTTATGCAATTAAAGTGGATAATGCAAACCATTGATTCGGGACTTTGAAAAGTTTCCATTATAGGCAGGTTTTCTTTATGGACAGGTGTCCGCTAAGACAAGTTTCACTGTACTGGGATGTCACTGCATCGAGAACCCGCCAATCACTTGTCTTGAAACCATTGCGTTGTGCGCTTCTCAGAGGAAATACCGAGAGGCAATTAGGGCTTTGGCGGTTTCGTGGTCTGTTTGCTGCGATAAACGTTCACAGCTCGTATACACAAACACCGCATTGATCCCCGCCAATTCTCCCGTGTGTGGTCCGAGGACCATCAGTCGAATACCTTTACGCTTGTAACCTCGATCAGTCGCAGATACCCTTTTTGGTGTATAATCTTTCGGTTTTGGGGTTTGACGAGCGTGCGAGTCGTTACGGGGCACGTGTCACCCCCCATGTCGCTCCAGATGAATACGAGTTGGGAACGTACGTAAACGTATCACAAACACACTGATATACTAATTAAACTTGGTGTAGAGGTATCAGTAATTACATATACATATTTCCGAAACGAACTGGTTTGTTGCAAAATGTACGCCAATGTACTCGACATTTAGATTTGCTGTTTGTCGTAGCCATACCGGTGATTAGTCGTTACGGCGTTAAGACGTTATGGTTCACACACAGATTTTACAAAATGACTTCTGTAATCTGGAATGTAATATACGTTCTATAGATGAAAGTAGTTGGAAACAGAATGGGCATGACATGTACAAAGAATGAGCGACGACAGACTGTCAAAAAGAGCGTGGAATGCAGAAGAAGGTGGCTAACGACGGAGAGGGAGACCAAAGCTTAGAGGATTATGTATGAAACAGGACCTTTCGAGTGCAAGTGTGAACAGCCTGTAACAGAAGATCTTTGCGGACGACAGAATGATGGAGAGAGTTATCAAGAAATGCAGTGAAAGATACACATTACGTTACACGTACGCCACCCCGCTTGGGAGCAAGGAGAAGAAGACGACGTTCCGTAGATATAGTATTCTGTTCTTAACTCATCAGTCATTGTACGTACCTTGACCTGATTACTGGCCATGCATGACACACCTCTGACCGACGCAGAATGCTCATAAACCGCGATGTTCGTAAAAATGACAAGCCATGATGTATCATCTCGTCTGCACGATACTCATCAATCAATAAACATCGATCGACGAAACAGTCATGGCTCGGGTCTATTTCTAGACATTCATGTCATGCATGCATGAAGAATACGCTTGTTGGTGAATATACGTCACTGCTGCAAACAACGATTTAACCTTTAATTGTACTTAATAAAAAAATTGATTCCGTTTATTTTTATTAATTCCGCTGATTAAACTTTGCGTTCGTTTGTGCTCGTCATAATTTGCATCTGCTCCCGATATTTACTGTGGCGTATGAGCCATTAACAATCGCTGAAAGTTGACGTAAAACTGATTACTTTTTTCCTGAGTCAGGTTATACGTTACAGCTTCCCAATGGCATGGCGTACATGCGTACGCGTGTGCGTGTATGTATGTATGTATGTATGTGTGTATGTATGTATATATATATATACATGCATATATATATATATTATATATATATTTATATATATGTGTGTGTGTGTGTGTGTGTGTGTGTGTGTGTGTGTGTGTGTGTGTGTGTGTGTGTGTGTGTGTGTGTGAGTGTGTGTGTGTGTGTGTGTGTGTGTGTGTGTGTGTGTGTGTGTGTGTGTGTGTGTGTGTGTGTGTGTGTGTGTGTGTGTGTGTGTGTGTGTGTGTGTGTGTGTGTGTGTGTGTGTGTGTGTGTGTGTGTGTGTGTGTGTGTGTGTGTGTGTGTGTGTGTGTGTGTGTGTGTGTGTGTGTGTGTGTGTGTGTGTATAACCGCAACAGATGGACTTTTTCTGATAGTCAACAGTCAAATGGACAGGGTAGTTATAACCTGCACAAATTAGTTAGAATATAATCTTGTGTGACAATTAAGTTTCTTGTCCGCAGTAATTAAAACCTTGTACGAGATATCATGCATAGCTAAAGTAATTACATTCGGATATAGGCAATTATGAAACGAACGTTTACATATACAAAACCTGCTGCTGTGTTGAAGATATTTTGAAAAGGCCAGTTTATACGAGCGATATATTGTTCTGTTTGTTGGGCGACCGCCTGTAGCGCGACCATCGGACAATTGTTAAGTTATGTGAGAACACGTATCCGTCTGTTTCTTAGTTGTGTGTATTTTCAAACAAAATGAACTGTTGTAGACCTACACTTACATTAGTATGTGTACAATTCCGTACTGTACTGATTACATTGTGATTCAAACGCTTATGTTTAATTGATGTTCTAATGATAGTAACGGGCTGAACTCATCCTGGGTTCGTTCCTCTATTTCGACATGTCGCGGCTATGACGCACGCGTAACTCGGTGTAACGATAATCCAACAGACAGGCAACTGATTTGTAAGCAGGTGCTCTCCCAATGCCGTACGTTGACAAATGACTCATTCAGAGAAACGATGTTCATCGGCCGCAGTCTGGGCCCGCATGTATCGA
Source organism: Escarpia spicata (assembly GCA_963995525.1). Taxonomy (NCBI): domain Eukaryota; kingdom Metazoa; phylum Annelida; class Polychaeta; order Sabellida; family Siboglinidae; genus Escarpia; species Escarpia spicata. Next base: position 16,037,544 of record OZ023206.1, read on the forward strand.
TCTCCTCGAATTATTTCGGTATTGTGAATCCTTGTATGTTGCGCGAGCTATCTATACAGTCCACTGCGTGACTACTTGGGGAATGTCGTCTGCTCCGTCGCTCAGTCGTAACATGAAGAAACGGTCTCTCGTCTGGTCGCAGACGTCACGACCAGACAGACAGTCTCTCGACGGGCCCTGTCTGTGCACCGACTTAAGTACTTCTCGCTTAACAGTTATACAGTTAATATTGTAATGGTGGCGTTATATAAGTATACATTAATTATTATTCTGTAATATGCCCTACGTGTGTGACGATCTATTGCACAGTTTTCCTGATCACTAAGTTTTCATTTCCTTACTCAGTAACTGTTCGTGTATATACAATTTGCTTTATCATGATCATCTGTGATTTATTGTGTACGTTATTTATGATTTGTTTCGTGCTTGCTATAGTAAGCTATTGTGCAGAGTCATTTACTGTATTATTTTTTCGTTTGGGAATAGAGTTATATTTTACTATAACATAATCTTGCATGCAAATACTTTGTTTCCGCTACGGGAAACAACGATGATACGATCAGGTTCGCAGAACAAAAGAACTGTTTAATATCAAGTCTACAACAACATCGCTATAAATTTTGGAAGTGATTTAGAATCCCACATGCCACGTGCTTAACAACAACCCTACAGAGAATATGATTTTATTCACGTCACTGGTGCCAGGTCTGTTCATGGGAACATATATGATATATAAAGCAAACATTTGCACTGTCTGAGACACTGTATATTGCATTAAAGCTGATGTTTTGTTATCGGCCTATATGTTGCTATGGTGAGTGTGTATCGGTATACATTATTTCTCGCGGAGGAGATATAACCATGGTAGTTGCGATTACACAGAATTACAAAAATAATGGCTATGCGAAATTGGAGTGTGATGAGTTCAGAAAAACGACATTCGCGAGGAACACAGAAACAGAACAAAAAGTGCCTACAATAACACAACACGAAGCCTTTGTGAACAAATAACCTCAGTACCACAAATGAGGCAAAAAGAAAACACAAAAAAAGAAAGCATTCGTTATCGTGAATCTGGTTGCAACAATAACTGCACAATGCAGGCGAGCATATGTCGATATCCCAGCTATAAAGCAATCGTGTAGTTTGGCAACAAGAACGCGATATTTGAGATGCAGACGCGATTGGCGATCAACGAAACAAAACCATACTCTCCTCCGTGACTCGAACAGAAGTCGATAAACTAGAGGATTGTCATCACTAGTGTTTTCGCTTCGAAGAACAGGAGAACATGTCAATAATTTGACAAAAGAATAGCTACAAACATGAAATCTGTGGCATGCAGAATGATGTCGCAACAAACAGGTGATACTATCGCGAGTCGGTTGAACCAGCACATTGTAGACATATAACGCGTCTGTGTGTCGGGACATTGTACAGTTACTTGCGGTTTTGGAAAAAAGCACTCGTGTGATACGGTAAGAAACAATACGATTTACTGAGTTGTATGACCTGACTTTCTGGTACGCTGTATATATACGGTCAGAACAGAATCCGTGTCGGTCTGTAATGTCTTGGTTCCATTGGTGACGTTCTCAAGACAAGACGACATACTACCGTGATCTACGAGTAACGATCTATCCAGGTTGAATCGGTCTTACTCAACCAATGTCGTTTCTAGGATCTCGGAAATCGGAAAGGGGGTGGGGCAAAAAGAGACAAGCTAATCACCCATTACTTTTCTATGCTAAGATCTGGTGACGCAACAAGTTTCATAATCAGACAAAGTTATCAAGGGGTCAGTTGCTCCCCTAAATATAAAACATGGAATAAAAAATAGAATTGTTACTTACCCAGACGGAGCATCACAGGTAATACTGTGCTTGCGGTAACTTAGACGACCGCTCGACAATGCAAGTGACGTCGGTAGACATGCTGTAGTATTCAGTGTTCTACACCTTAGCTGAACAGTTGGTGGTCAGTCGGAGCAGCGGGACTGTCAGGCTCTAAGAAACTCTTGGTTGGGCAGTCTCGCGTCGGTTGTATTCCACGTGTGGATAGCTGATGTGGGTTTGAAGTCAGCCATATCGCATGAATGCAGCTGGATGGTGATGATAGCTGACACTGTGGGTGGCTTCATGCGGTTTCGAACCTCAGTCTTGAACTTTGCTGAGGCCTCTTTCACATTCAGCGGAACTCGCTGGAAGTGCCAGCACTACGAAACGTAACTCAATCGATCTATCAGCATGAATTTGCTCGACATGTTATTGTTTTCCTCAACTTGGTTTTGTACCACGCTTACGTTAAATTTCCCGTTCGGAAGTACACAAATGTCACCATTATTGGCACTTGTCTAGTGTCCGCGCCCACCTCGACTTCGTCGTTTTAACAACATGTTTGCCAACTGTTGATACCTCATGTGTTATTGCCATCATTCAACATCATCAACATCACGTTACAAAAATATCGCGTCTAAGCGCACTTTTGAAACCCAAAGAACGACTCAGTTTGCAACAACACTGCTATATATCGCTCACTGCGGTAACACTCGGCTGCAGCTGCGCAGACTGACACAAACTGAGTCGCACTTTTGGTCTAAAAAATGTACTAAAAACAATAGTTTTGCAATATAAATACACCTGTGATGATCTAGAATGATAGGGACTAAACCACCGGGGTATCAAATTTAGGCAAACGTGTAGTTATAATGACGAAATCGAGGTTGGCCCGGGTACTAGACAAGTGTTCCATTATTGTCTTTTTTTATAAATCTGTCGGTCTTGCGAGCTGGCGCTTTTTTAAAGTTACCGGCCCGACGAAATATTTGACGGTCTCGGGCCTCCGGGTCGGCAGTAATTTCGAACACAGGTAATATTCCCAAGACAGGCGTAACCGGAATATCTGCCTGTCTCTCTCAACGGGCCACAAGGGACTTGGCGAAGAAGGATCCATATCTACGTAGTCTTTGTGCAGCAGACACGATACCCCATTAGCCTGACACGAATACCGTCATTAGGAACGTTATGTTGTTGTTGTCTTCGCAACAAAAGGCATTGTAACAAGGAACTCTGTGTTTTTAACGTAACTGTGTAACCAATGCCGTGAACAAAGTCACTGTTGCTACACATGATTGAACAAGTGCCAATCCTGAGAAGATATGTATGTTGGTTTGTATGCACACGGAAAAAACTACACAGGACCATTTCTGCAATTGTGCACATATTACCTGGGAGGCTAGCCGTCGTCTTAGACGTCTAAACAGACCGGGGGTGGATTGTTAAGGATACTCGAATTGTGCTGCAAAGGAACGAACAATGGTTAGTAACAATTACTGTGGTATTATTACGCAGCAATGCTTTGCATCCATCAATTACAACATACAATATACAATGCATTAAAGACACAAGGAAGTTCTGGTGATGGTTATCGCGCTATGTTCCAATGCACTATCCTCAATGATGTGCAATGGTTGTTAACGTGGCCATGTTTACAGCGTTACGGATGAATGAGTACACTTTATATTTTGTGCATCAGACCGGGACCACTTTCTTGAAATGGAGGTGTTGGGTTTTCACAACTGCCGCACAGCAGGTGGCATTTAAGCGACCTGGGAAACTCTAAAGAATATCGTGGGACAACTGTTCAAACAGCCAACGAAACGTCACTCTAGTCGTCTATGGGAAAGCATACTGCATAGGCCCGCCGCTCGCTCGCTCGACACGCGTAGTTAATACACCTTTTCCTGTGTTTGGTCCATAAAGTCGATTATAGCGTGCGATGTTGTCACTATAAAATGCTCTTGGTTTACAACTTCATAAATACCGTGTGTAATTCCGCGGTGCCTGCAGCCTGGGTGTTTCGCTGACTGGCCCGCTGTTTGTCACTCTTAGACATTTTCACCACCGGATAGAGCTTCCGACGCCCCCTCTATGTTTCCGTCGTGCACACCCTTGCATGCGCATGCGCAACATGTCATAGTCGCCATCCTCCCTCATTGCGTTGGCATATAATACTTACACGTAATCATAACTATCTACACAACAGCAATCTAATTTGGTTAGTATATCCTGCATTGTTCAAATATCCCCAAAAACCTCAGATCATCCGTCTTACAACTGTTTGTTCCTAAAACTAAGTTTAACTAACATTGGCAAGCGAGCTTTTTCTATAGTTGCCCCCGAAATGTTAAATGAACATCCAATTACTTAAAATGGTATGAAAACTAAAAACGTAGTTTTAATTGCATTCCCACTATAGATCGTCAGTAATCCCTTGCTCTAAGTATGACTCTAGCGCGTTCCTGTTCATGATTACGCGTAACGACTTTTTTTCTGTTGCGTCTCTAAGCTCAGGTTCTTTGGAATATAGAAACCATCTAAATATGCTATGATAATAACCATTATTATTATAGCAGATTAATTATTATTATTGTCATCATCATTATTATTATAACTACTCCGGATTCAAGACTGTAAGACATGTCAGGGCACCATAAAGGGTGGAGCCAAGTTTAGTCACCTACTCGTTTTCCATGCTAAAATAAAGTGGCGCAACAAGTTATTTAAGACAAATTATAAAACAATTACTAAAGGGAGCCACCCACCACACCACTAAATGTGCCACCGAGCTTGAGGGTGTTTCCGTTGCCGCCAAGCTGGCCAAGTGTGCTCGCCACAGGCCTCAGCCCTAGGACCCGCAACGTAAGGCCGCGTGACACCTCACGAGCGCCATTGATTTGTCGTCACGCCACCCCACCCCCGGTCCGCCCCCGCTGCGCTATGGTAATGCTCTCAACATCCGACGGAACTGCGGTGGCGTACTACGGAACCTCCTGACTTAATGTCAACACAAACGCGTTGTCTGGAAGGAAATGCCTGTCCGCGTTGGTTGACGGCTAATGTGTGAACTGTCCGACGATTCCCGTTGATTTAATGGCTCGCAAATGCAGTCAGGTTATTCACGTCAAGCTGGTGGCTAGCTATTTTGCGATAGGCTGTTAGGTTTGTCTCGATAGGTTACCCGTTACAGTGCATGCTCTGCACAGCATTACAGTTACTAGCAGGGCTTATAATACTGTTGCGTTATTGAAGTTACATTCTGAGGTCGACCATCTTTTAAATACAAATTTCCAGTGAATTGTCATGCCCCATACAATAAATTATATAACTTTCCTCAACACAATATAAAGTTTTAACTTAATTTTTTTTTCTTTCTTCATAAAACGGCACAAAAATTTAAAATATATATCTGCGTTTATTATTCCGCTGGTCGGACATAGAGACCGGTAATTTTGCATAAGCATAAACTTTCGAATAATTATATAAAATGCCAAATTGACACGTGAAGCAAGTAAATATGGTCAAATAAATAAATAATAAGGATTGTCCATGTGTACATTCTTTAAAACAGTTAAAATGATAGTATACATCAGAATGCAATTTAAATATTATCATTGCGGAATAACGTACAATTCAAGAATGCTGGTGACGTTTTCTCGTTATCGTTTAATTTGGTTTTTGCCGATTGCCTCGGTTGTGTTTTGGTAATATCATGCCGGCACAGAACGTCATTGCAAATGTGGTGCCCAAAATAGTATTCTCATAGCTTCCACGAGTCAAGCACACCCACTAGATCTACATCGACACGTTTATTATTAAACAGGGACATGTTTGCTGTGCAAATAGTTGGTAAATTGCACTATTTGCGTGTGTTATATTATTAATATAATGTTGGTGCTCTGTGCGTGGGTGGGTGGGTGGGTGGGTGGGTGGGTGGGTGGGTGGGTGGGTGGGTGGGTGGGTGGGTGGGTGGGTGGGTGGGTGGATATACAGGGATCCCAATCTGTAGTGTCATACCTTATAGGTAAAATATATATATATAATTATTTTTTAATATTTTTAGGATCCAAAAATATAAGGTGTCAGAAAACATACAATCACTACGATACGGCGTGTTGTCCACCCGACTAATTTTACCAGTTGTTGTACGATATGATGTTCATGTATCTGATTTCACTTGTCGTAATGTTGGAATTGTTTTAGTTCATTGTATGTACGCAAGATGCAAACATTTGTATTGTCGTTCCTAAGTAAACACAACGGGCGCCTGCATCACAAAAGGACGATATTGCAGACTAAATAACATATAAATCATTAAAGTTTTCCCGCCGTTTGCAACACCAAGAATAATGTACGACTTCTTTTGACGATTAGACAGTTTAATTTCCGAGTGGAGTTGCGCATTTCTTGATGTTCTGCCGTCGCGATGTGTGGCCAAACCACAGCAAACAATCCCACCAGTAAGTGTTTGCTGCGATCAAAATGGCGCTAATCACACTTCCGGAAATGTCACTAATCACATTTCCGGCAGCTTCTTAAGACATCAAGAGATGAATTTCCGCCTGAGTGCGGATGTCCCAGAAACGGATGCACGGTGGGCGTTTTTGTGTATCTATTCTGGTGTTTTTATTCTGCGTGATTTCTTGTGAACTCGGACGATGATACGACGGCACGCACGTCTTCTTTTGTCCTTTTGTGGTGGGGTGACTAGATGCTGATGTCTGTCACGCGTCAGACGTGCGAACTAGGACGTGGTTTGTGGTTACAGGCGTAGGAAACAACAGTGATGTCGACTGTTACTTTAATTTTGTGGTAGAACGAACAAAAAGTATGGGGTGGCCATGTTATTATTTTGAAATTGAACTGAAATTGTGCTTACCTTTTACCCGCAAAGTATTCTTTTGTGGTGGTAGAAAGGACAATAACGTTAGGGTGGTTATTTTATTACTTTGACATTTAACCGAAATCGTGCTTAATCAATGCTGTTATGTTACCCGCAGTGTATTGCTGTGCGTGTAGCGATGCCGAAACAGCAAGAATGACCATCTCCGCATGAAGTCAACCCTCACCGTGTTACATGGTGAGGTCGCTTTATCCACGTGTAGTCATGTACAAGTAACAGTCAATTGGTCGGAGCGTACGGATGTATTAAAATATGTGGGTGACGTCTCGTCTATTTGTATTGTAATCCACATATATTTTATATAACATAAATGCAAAGTTCATTATTACGTAAATGTCGCCTTCAGATATGTGATCATAATAAGTTTCATCCATAGTTGCAGATCAGTCAAACTTTCGCTTTAACACATTGTTTTACATTGGCAACTTTTTGTCGATAGGATAGACAATAGCTGCGTTCACACTTACACTTTAAAACGGTTTAGTTAAAACGTTTTAACTAATCCAGTCAGAAAACACACGTGTGAACGCGATTTAGCGCTAAAACGTTTTAACTAAAACGGTTTAACTAATCCACTTCAATAGGTGGTTTAGTTAGTCAAGTTGCAAGTGTGAACGCAAGCGGATTAGGTAAAACGTTTTAAGCACGTCGCAGTCATGCGCATTCCATCTCGCGCCTCGGCGCTTCCTGTCTATAACGTAAACATAAACAACATTTTGGCGCAATTATGTCTTCGATCGACGCAAAATCCAAAGGCAAAGAAACGCAAGTGGGACGATGGGGAAGTTCGGCTGTTACTGCAGTTGTGGGGAGACGATATGGTGCAGTCCGATTTAGAAGGAACCGGCCGAAATATAATTATATATCGGCGCATTGCCGATGGTCTGAACCGCGACCTGAGGCTGAGCGAGGGCGCCGAGGCGGGGTCAGGGAACGGTCGGCCACTCTGTTATGCTAGCTTGCGCATGTGCGCATACAAACTTCCTCCTTAAAACGGTTTAGCTATTGCTTGTGTGAACGCTCACAATTTTCAAAGATGAACCGGTTTAACTAAAACGGTTTATCTAAAACGGTTTAGCTAAACCGTTTTAATTCTGTAGGTGTGAATGCAGCTAATGTTACCAGACATTATAAAGTGAACCCAAACCCGTCTATGTAATATAACACCCCATAGCAAACGGAGACCCATAACAAGTCAGAAGTGGAGTGCGTGAGCTCAAATGAAGGGGCATCACGAGAAACGAATAGGAACAGCCCGTGGTGCGACTGAGTGTTAGGTTTGGTACATTCCCATACACAAAGTAGGAGTTTGGAGAGAGGCTTGGCTCGTCTTGTTACGTAATACACGGAGACCGGAGCTGTTTTTTTGGTTTGTTGTTTCGAGTGATGAGTCTTTTGGTGGATGTAGTGCGAAGACAAATCCGCCAGAAGAGATTTATAGGTGTGTGTTGACGGACGCAAAGAACGGGCAAACATCTTCCTGACGTGGTCCGCACAGAATACGGTTATACGTCCCGGTGGCATATCCTTATCAGGAGTCTATAACAACCATTTTAATTGGGTAATGGATATGCAGTTATCTGTCGGTTTTGTATAATCAAAACGCCAACATTCTTTGAAGTTTCTATCTCAAAGAATCTCTTAATTAACAATGTTATACTTTATGCTTTAATTGTCTAATTAGAGTTTTAATCGCTAAAAAACGACGAATATTTAAAAATATTATTCGTTTATTTATTTATTAATACATTGTTTGTAAGACTAGAATAAAGATGTGAAGATACACTGTACACAACTTTAAATAATCTGATTTGTTTCTGAATTTCGTTGACATTTTAAAAAACCATTCAAAACAATCCATTCAGCAATACATTATATCTTACTTATATATGTGTAAAAGGTAAATTCTAGTTGAATAAAAAAATCGGACTATAACGTAAATATAATTGCCTGGTCGGAAACAACTGTACCGAATAAGTGCAGCACGACATCAAGAACGTTATTTCCTGATCAACGTTCGACAAGCCTGCGTGGTGGAATGTTTTAAATGAGCACTTACTATGCATGGGGTGGCTACGAAGGAGGCATATTTTCGTTACCTCTTACACATATTTTTCTTCTTCTAATTTCACAAATTTTACGAACCCCCGCCCCCCTAACATGGGGATTGTTTTCGACAGCCTTCGACCAGTCAGTGGTGCGGTATGCTCGGTTGGCCCGCGTTCCTCGCATTCACCAGATAACGACGGTGCCGCCGACGGAGTCGCTGACGTAGAAAGTCTGAAGTCCGAAGCTCGAAGTCACCAAAACAGTAAAGTTTATTTCCTTGTCGGTCTGTCCCCGCGCAAAGTACGATCACGCTGCCCAGTCGCTGACGTTGACGTCTGGTTGACACGTGCCTCGGCGTAAACACACCCGATAACGTTTCTCGCTTTCACGTCTGTGTAAATGCCTAAATTTGGTGCTTCTGTCCCGATACGGACGCGAGTCGGCTAGTATTTGGCCTTCGTAGCAGACATCTGAAATTAAATGCCAATGATGTTTTATATAAGTACACGCGCTTTCAGAATAGGTGTTTTTTTCAAGAGAAGGGTCGCGGTTCGCATCTGTCTGTAGGTGTTTAGGGACACATCATTATTTTGCTAGCTATTGTCTATACACACACGCACGCACGCACGCACGCACGCACGCACACACACACACACACACACACACACACACACACACACATATATATGCGTCCAACAACACGGGGGTATTTGCCGTGTAGGTGAACTGATGTGCCATAAATTGATGTGCCGTTCTGAGATATCGTAAATGAAGAAAATCAGTAAGGAAGGATTAGTATTTAGATTTTAGAGGAAGACCGAGGACAAATTATACATTATTATTAAAGCCTACCAAGAACGCGAAGGCAGAGAAAAGTATGATTAATTGAACGTAATTAGCGCCCATGCATAGAAAACCAGAGTTCGCCGTCAGAATCGACAAAACAAAGATGGCGCCTGATGTGAAATGAATGAAAAAAATGGAAGTTACGACAGAGAAAGAAGCAATAACAATTATTACTCCAAAGAACACAGGAATGTAGAAGTATAAAAAACGTGACACTAAATAGGAAAACCGAAACGAGAAGAAAGAGAATGAGTGAAAGACGATCGCGAAACGTTGGCATCGCCTGGCGGAAGGCGCGAGGAAGGTGGTTGTTCAAACGTCTGCCAACTCCATGAGATGTTGCGACATGTCCGCTTACACAATGCCCTCATTATTATGTGAAAACCTGTATCTTGAGACCAGGAGGTATCACACACACATAGTAAGTAGTGGTTGGGATTCTCAATTGGATGACTTTGATGCAAATTGTGGGCATTCTGCATACACGTTACGTGTTGATGGGCGCATACCACGACGACAGTCTCCACCGAAATAGCTACCTATACACTACACCGCCATTCGCCCAGTGGTAGTTAAATACCTTTTAATGTTCGCTTAGAGAAAATATTGTTTTTTTTATTGTACAAATGAAGTAGTAAAGCAAACACGTAGGCGCGCAGCCCTATGAAATGTACGTTGTATACAGGGTGTGGCAAACGCTGGTTGGATCTAATTGAGTTCAATCCCAGTGGCTAATATGATTGATGGAGTGTGTCATAGGCATGTCCACAGTAAACATATTTTATTGAGTAAAAAGTTAGATTCCTGAAATTAAGGAACTGCGTCCGAAAGTGTCCAGAAGTGTCCAGAAGTGTCTAGGACATCTTCATATTAAGTCAATTCTAACCGCCACCAAAATGAACATTTCCCAAAGTAGTTTTTGTTCTGTGGCTAACTAAAGAAATGGCTAATTCTATATGCAGCTGTATACTTTCAACGCACGCCGTAGATATCGGTTTGATAGAGAGATATGTGTTAGACAGTAACAAACATAATTATCGTTACGGCAATATGTTTGGTAAATCTATCTTCGTTTGTAGGAAGTACGTTTTCGGTCATCGTTGCTAAAACAATGATGTTTTTTGTTTGCTGACATAGGCCTACATTTAAGCTGTGTTTACACGAAGCAAGATGCGTAGCAGATAAGCACAGTTTGTACGTACAACATTAGTTTTGTACTATTTATCTTCACGCTGAGTCCATTTTGACATTCTACTGGACTACGTATTCTTCTCCTCCCCTCTCCTCCTCCTCATTCTCCTCCTCCTCCTCATTTTCCTTCTCCTCCTCCTCATCCTTCTCCTTTTTTATTCTTCTCATTCTCCTCCTCCTCCTTCCTTCTTCTCCTTATCTTCCTCTTTCTCCTTTCATTCTCTTTCTTCTCCTTCTCCTTTTCCTCATCCTTCTCCTCCTCCTCCTTCTCTTTCTCTTTCTCCTTCTCCTCCTTTCATTCTCTTTCTTCTTCTTCTTCTTCTTCTTCTTCTTCTTCTTCTTCTCCTTCTCCTTTTCCTCATCCTTCTCCTCCTCCTTCTATTTCTCCTTCTCCTTCTCCTTCTCCTTCTCCTTCTCCTTCTCCTTCTCCTTCTCCTTCTCCTTCTCCTCCTCCTTCACCTTCTCCTTCTTCTCCTTCTTATCCTCCTCCTCCTACTTCTCCTTCTTCTTCTCCTCCCCCTCCTCCTTCTTCTTCTCCTTCTCCTTCTCGTAAATGTTGTTGCAACGGCTGCAGGGGAATGTCTGGTTGCTGAAGGGTGCTGATGGGTTCTTTCTTCTCTTCCTCTTCATTTCTGTATGTTCTCTCCGTTCGTTTTCGATAGTGGAGGCGACTTGTGGCTCACTTGCCGCCTCCAAGCGATGCGATCTGCCGCCTGAGCTTTCTACTAGTGATGGCCGATCTTGAATGCGGTAAGTGACTTGGACTACTATACCCGATATATATTATATTACATATATATATATATATATATATATATATATATATATATAGTATATATTATATATATATATCTATATATATATATATATATATATATTAGTCGGGGCGATCAGGCTGCGGTTTGGACGCATGTGATGCCATCGTCTACACTCAGTTTTAGGTCAAGTTGTACTTATATCGTCCTCTCTGTCTGCAATGTCACGACCGTCTGCACTTTAGCCCAGTTTCTCTATCCATCTTAGTGCAATGACATTGGGATGATTGATATTCAGTGATAGTTTGTAGTAGCATTCTGCAGAACGAAAACACGTCACGCCTCCTTCAAGTGCATTACACTTGTTTAAGTGTTTAATAATATAATTATTATTTACTTTTATAATTTGATGAGTACACTATATGCGACTATTATAGCCGATGCGACTATTTGTGGATGTTTTTTGCGTAAACGTTTAATGCATACGTTTGCCAACGCCCTCGGTCTTCATATATGGGCTTATGGATTATAATTTGGATTTATTAACTGAATATATTTTGTTCATGAGCGTGTGAACGTTCAAAAATGCCATTTATCAAAGTACAGTGTAATGTCATTGATGGGCTCCCAATCGTCGCTGCGGTTTGGGGTGTTTTTTTCCAATTAAGTGTCCTTACCCAGCGACATTGTTCAACAGATATTTGTCGCGAAATTACTTTGTCACCTTTTGCGCGGCAATCATTACTACTACAGCTGAACAGAGGAGAAAGAAAATACTGTGTGGTGAGGTGAACACGCCTAGTCAATGACGTGGTAATGGTGTTGCACTTTTTGCGCGCCAAGTGCACACCTATTAGTGTTAGTGTGTTTGTTGTGTCTGGCATGACCGATAAATCACGGTCACGTGATGTCTACTAGACGGGTGGAAACTGGATATTATTTATTCCGCAGTTGGTGGTTGTCTGTGTTTGGTTTATTGAACACAGGAGCTGGTAATACTAGTGCCAGCGTACTGGGTAAAGGCAGCTGTTATCAAATAATGTCGTTTCTTGTTGCAGCCATATTCAACATGGCGACCAGGCGATAATCGGAGTGTCACAAACAATTAGTGCGTCGTATTTAAACGATTTAATGGTTTTTATGTGTATACCTCGGATGCACAAAAAATATATATAATACAAAATAAGACTGATCCATTAGGTATAGGGTTCTATCAGTACACATACCGTTGTTCTTTCGGGTCTGACATTTTCGTTTAAAATTAGCGTTCGGCCCACAAAATAAATATTCACACTTCAAAACCACTGATCGTTCGATTGATTGCACACAACCGATTTATTCTATATTTACGTTTTCAGTGCGGCGCAATAAACATCGCATCGGATAACGTTAACTTTAATTCGACATTAAATGCCAAAACAACCGTCACAAACATGCTCATAAATTGGGAAACCTTCACACGAAAATCAAGCATTAATTCATCTGACCGTGACCCCCGTTCTTGTAAGCATTTCAACAGTTGTGACACAAATTCATCAGACCGTTTTGCGTTGTTTTTTAGCGAATGTCAAGCACCCAAGTGTCACTTTATTTGGGCCCGCTTTCCGCAACCACTATATTAGCAGTGCAATATAGTACCACCTGTCTGCGCTGAAGACGCCGCTGTTTATGCCTGCGTGATGTCAAAAAAGTACTTGTGAACCAAATATTGCGCGACTCAAAACCTGCGGTGAGCGCTAATTATAATCAGATTATTATATTATGATTCACTTATATTTTTGCAATTTCTTGTTCTTCTGCTATTACAGATTCGTTACCATTGTATCCGCGAATTTTGTCATTTAGTTATTTTTGTTGCGTATATTAGTTTTATCGTCATTTTGATTTTTTGTACAGCGCAGCAATTTTCGAAACATGTTTTAATTCACTAAGCATTGTAGTTGAGGGTAGTCGATGGCAAACTTTACTCTGTTCCAATTAAGAGTTAGCTTGCTCTGTCACACGAAAACAGAGAGCTACATCAAATAATGGTTTTGTAAGAGTACAATTCTCTGCGGTAACTGGCCACATCAAAAGACATAATTCCTCAGAGAAAACAGTCCTAGAAGGCAAAGTGGAGGGAAAGAGAGGAAGGGGAAGACCAAGGAGAAGATGGGAGCAGGACATCAGCGACTGGTTGGAAGACGACATCGTGAGAGCAGGGAGACAAACGGCAGACAGAGCAGCGTATCGTGGGATCATCTGGGCAGCTACGTCTCGCAGAGATATGCTGAACTGAAGAAGAAGAAGAAGAAGAACTACCTTTACTCTCTCGCAAGAGTATGCTTAGGTCCTACTCCGACACAATATAGAAATGAGCAAATAACACCATCGCAAGTGCAAGATTACTCTGCCATTGCTAACCTCACTACGAATGTCAATGGTCAGGTATATACAGTCAAGTAATCGAAAATATGCATACTATTCGTAAAGGCCTTATGCGAAATACGCGGCGTACGCATCAATGAATGCACGATCCACATGAAAATAAAATTTACTCATGGTCTGTAAATAGCTTGACCTCATCCGTCGCACAGAGGACATTGTCGGAGTAAAGCGTAACACATTGAGAGGTACTGGCGCCGGAACGAAATACGCGGCGTACGCTTCAATGAATACACGATCCAAATGAAAATTAAAAAAATTACTTATGGCCTGTAAATAGCTTGACCTCAACCGTCGTACAGAGGACATTGTCGGAGTAAAGTGTAACACATTGAGAGGTACCGGCGCCGGAACGAAATACGCGGCGTACGCTTCAATGAATACACGATCCACATGAAAATTTTTTTTTTACTTATGGCCTGTAAATAGCTTGACCTCAACCGTCGTACAGAGGACATTGTCGGAGTAAAGTGTAACATTGAGATGTACTGGCGCGGGAACGAACGTAATATTGGGGGAACTGATAACCGGAGCTTCTGCATCACTCCACTCCGCTCCGCTGTCGGATCATGACACCAGTAGGCGGGGGGAGGGGGTTGGTGCTATTGACATCTTTCGTGGAGTCGTTCAACATTTTTGAAGTTCACCAGAAACCTCTAGCTGCACTCCCCTCGACGCTCGCCAAAAAAAACACCTTGAGGCTTTCAGAAAATCTCGATTTGCACCCCACTTGAGGCTCACCAAAAACCCACATTCAGACTCAAATTCGTGGGGGACAGCTGCCCCCTTGTTGAGATGGCCCCTGTTCTCTTCAATATAGAGCCGTATGGTAGACAGTCAGGTGTTACGTTCAGCCATACACACCGTCTGATGTACCGGGCGATATATCAGGGCGATGTCCCTTTAATTCCCTTGTCCTTGTGTAGGGCAATGTTACGTCCTGTGAACCGGCCGGCGGAGGTCAACTGAGTGCACGGCTGACCAGTGATACCCAGACTCGCTTTTGTTATAGGCAACGGATTCCGCTACGGAATCTAAGGTATGCTATTTGGTTGTAGATGACACGGTCGAATGAACACATGTGCATATCGCTCAAACATGAGAGGTTGTATAGAGGTATATAGGCTATCTAGAGTTATAGAGTTATATAGGCTAGCTGGAGTTATAGAGGTATATAGGCTAGCTGGAGTTATAGAATTGTGTAGGCTAGCTGGAATATAGAGTTATGTATGCTAGCTGGAGTTTTAGGGTTATATATAGGCTGGCTGGAGTTATAGAGGTATATAGGCTAGCTGGAGTTGTAGAGGCATATAGGTTAGCTGGAGCTATAGAGTTATGTAGGCTAGCTGGAAGTATAGAGTTATGTATACTAACTGGAGTTATAGGGTTATATATAGGCTAGCTGGAGTTATAGAGGTAGCTGGAGTTATAGAGGTATATAGGCTAGCTGGAGTTATAGAGGTATATAGGCTTGCTGGAGTTATAGAGGTATATAGGCTAGCAGGAGTTATAGAGTTATATAGGCTAGCTGGTACATTTTCAGTTGAACGCACGTTTTGTAAAAACTGTGTTTTCTTTCAGGATATATGCATATGCACTTTTTATGGCGCACTCCCACACACAATTTGATTTCCCAGAAGTCCTAAGGGAGCACGGGTTCATCAAACTGCAGGCCGGTTCACGCACCGATGTCACTGTAGTCTGTCACGATGACTTTGTCATTGAAATATGTCGAGTTATTAAAGTGCTGGAGGGTCACCAATAATTTCGTTTTCGGTTTCTGTCACCAACCAATAATACTAATTGTTATTATTATGTTATAGTATGGTATACTAAGCATAATTAAACAACCCTTTTGTAGACTTTATGAAGTGCGTGCATTGTGGCGAATGCGTTGTCATTGTTGATAGCTCCACCCATTCATGGCATTTATAATATGTTTGATCACGAAGAAGGTTTGAAAACGTCTATTTTGTATTTTGTCATTGATGATCATTCGCTATTAGACAAAAGACCCATGTGATTTCGAGGAAATACGTTGAGCCTCAATCGGCAATATTTTATTGAATTCTCACAAATAAAAACGTCAAACAAATATAAACTTCTTGCCAGGTCTCAATCATTAGAACCGTTAAACTGACCGCCATTTGGCACTATATTAAAAGGTTGCGATATAATTGGACACTGCCGGACACACCTCACTGTTAATCGGCCTAGAATAATCGACCGGAAGTTACTCCCTGCACTGTCGTAAATCTCCAGGGAAACTATGACGTCATTGTCGTGAGCAATGACTAGGAGTGCCCGCCTCTGAGTCCTTCAGATGCACCAGTCAAGGTTATCTTCCAACAGAATATCCTCTGTGTCATTTATCATTCTCAAGACTAAGAGAATTGTGTTGAGCATAAAGCTGCAAATCCTCTAAAACAACAAGGTTTTTGTTACAAATGAAAAACACTGAACGTGTATAATGTATTACTTTTTGTGATGACTTTTCCATGGATGGTTAAAGTGTTTTCTATACACTGAAGAAAATGTGTGATTGTGTACGTGTGTGTGTACGTGTACGAGTGGGTACGTGTGTGCACGCGTGTGCATATCTACGGGTGTGCGTGTGCGTGCGTGCGTACGCACGCGCGTGTATATGCGTGGAATGACATGTACGTAGATGTTAGGGTTAGCGCTATCTTGCCGCCTGGGTTTTCTAAGTAACAGCTTTCGTCTGGCAATACTTCGCTTAACTACCTAGTCGTAAAACTATCATCGATGTCATCGTTTGTGAATGGCCGGTTACATGGAAATAGATAAATGGTCAGCGTGACCGCTGGCAGTAATGGCGGCTAATCCTGCACGCACGAAGTGAGCTGTTAATTCGCTGTAAAACATGATACGTCTTAGCGGGTATCGTCAGCGAAGACGACATTAAAAGGTATCACTTCCGACGTTCGATAGACTTTGCATCCTGTCGAAACGTTAACAGTGTGACAACCTAAGTCCTGAACATATATATGCGACACGGTACAAGGAACCATATCACAGACATTGTTTGAAGTACCTTTTGTATTGAAGTCCCAAGACCTAGTAACAGGACTGATAACAAATTATGAAATAATGCATATAAATAATAATAAAGTAATAAGAACATTAAGGGTATAAAATAACGCACCACATTTTACTTTGTAATTACACAGGTGTATGAGGTATTGGGTGTCAGGAGGGGTAGTACCTCTGACGGGAAAACAAGTCGTGCGTCTTCGGGGGTAGTTCGTCTGTTTCGGTCTATGACTGGCACCCAGCTCTCACTTGTGGCTCCAAGTAGCTGTTAGCATGCAACAGCGGCCACACCCCGGTAACCGCTTCGACTGGCGGACTTAACCAGATGAGGGTGGCCGACAGGTTTGAAACCTTCGGTGAGATAGGGCTTGTCTACCTAAGCATGTAAAGACTGGACCTGGCAGACTGCCGCGCAAGTCTCCCTCACTTTAATCCAAGTCACGCGCAACTCATGACATCATTCTCATCTCACAAACTATCATCTTTCAAGTCCTGTGGCGACAGGGGAGCGGCGAAACGGCAGGTGTGGATACACTGGGAGCCTATGCGCCTACCATGACCAACCCTGACGAAATAAAGGACAGATTCTACGAGGAGCTTGAATCTCTGCTTGCACTGATGGAGGGATATTCAAATTGAGAATACTTCATGCGAAGACAAAGGTATACTACAGGTTGTGATCCGCGATTTCAACGTCGCTGATGACTGCTCTCAACAGCGGATCTGAGCAACAAATGCTGAGTAACATGGACAGATTCTCCATTGTCTGTGACAACTTCGGCCTTACCACTAGCACGAAGAAAACCGAAGTTATGCATCAGCCAGCTCCCGGCAAATAGTACGTAGAGCCAGAGATCATTGTGAAGGGACGAAAACTGGAAGTGGTGGACAAGTTTAATTACTTAGCTAGCACCCTCTCCAGAGTTGTCCACATTTATGACGAGATCCATTGCCGCATTGCAAAAGTAGGTGCTTCTTTTGGAAGACTGCAAGCGTGAGTGTGGGGGCGAAGAGGAATCAGGCTCACAACCAAATTGAAGGTGTATAGCACTGTTGTGCTACCTACACTACTCTACGCCTGCGAACGTTGGACTGTCTACCAGAGGCCTACCCGCAAACTGAAACACGTCCATATGACTTGTCTTCGCCGCTTGCTGAAACTCCACTGGCAGGATCGAGTCCTAGACACAGAGGTCCTTGAACAAGCCCGTCTGCCAAGCATCCATACACTCCTCAGGAAGGCTCAACTGAGATGGGTTGGACATGTGGTTCGCAACTTCGCATGCCTGATAATCTGCACACACACAATTTCATGCGAACATTGGCCTTATCGGCCACATGCGAACCCATCAATCAAAATGATCAAACTGAAATTGCTACTATCGTGTGAAATGAGACGACGAAGGATTTAGGCGAAGTTGTTTCGAATGTTGCAGTGGTAATTGTTCATGATGATTGTTAATTATGAAGCCAGCACATTAAACAAAACTACTAACTTTTTATGAAAAGTGCGGGGTGCGAGCGAATACCCCAACTTCCGGTTTGATTTGCGATTGACTTAATCGTCGATATTTTGACCCAGGTAACCACAATAATTGTAGTAAAACAAACAGCAACTGTATTATTGGTTTAAACAATGTGCGTAGCATATTTATCCACAACGCCAAACACACCAAGAGGAAGGAACAGAAACAATTTAACCTGTCAATAACCTTTCCGGTAATCGAATACTGCTTAACCACCTCACAACAGGGAAAGCATCGCAATGGCGTCCTGTCGTAAATGAATTATAGCCTACATTATCGTAGATGTCACGTATTCGCAGTTATTTGCTATATAAAAATAATATATTACGGTAATGTTAGTTCATTCAGCTTCATCTGATTGAAACCCGAAGACACTCAACCGTCGCCGTCGGTCAGGCATTGTTCGGTGCGTGCAGGCGACCGGCGGTCGACTTAGAATGCGGTATACTATATCCGTGGCGTATGATAGTCGGCACGCGTCGCGTTTGGCCGTCCGCCAGACATGACGCAAGTGGCAACCGCCGCGGACGCCAACCGCGGCTGTTGGCAAAGACTTAGTATCATCCAAAGGGTCACGCGAACCTTTCAATGAATGTCAAGAACAAGCCGCGTCCGTCGGCGGTTTGATCCTGCCACTTCCGGCGCTGCTGCGCTTGCGTTGTCTAGCTCGCGCATAGAATATTATACGTGTTATATGTATAATTAATTATAATAATTACAACACTCCATAAAATATAATTATATAACATTGAATTCTATATAAATAAAGGAATATATAATTTAAATTATTCCAAGACCTGTATAATGATGCTAATAACAATGTATTATCTTATATAGCTCCAATATACATGGCAAGGCAAGACAAGGTGCACATGAGCGCGTTCTCCATTATCGGAACAAGTGTTTTGGCAGCAGCTAATGCGGCGAACGTGTGGGTTTCTGTAGATATAGGCCATTTTGGCTCTGTGAAGCAACGGTATATTTTTTCCATTTCCTTAAATGCGATATTTCACTGGCATAGACACCAAGTATGCGTGACCAACAAGTTAGTCCCTCTTCCGATAGACACGGGCAGCGTGGAATGAACTTAGTTATCCAAGTTTCGAGACGGCAGAATAGACAACCGGACCCTTGTCTTCTCGATAGTCAGTCCGGCGCCCCACTGCCGAGCTATCATTTTACGCATCCCTGGAAATCTATAATGTTATGATAATGTTTTCCTTTCCATATGCTTGTTTGCCAAATACGACGTTGTCGCTTTGACGACCTGTAACTCATTGGAAGACACTGGCCTAGTTCGTGGCCTTAGTCCTACTGACATAGTGAACCAGTGGCACCGTGCCAGCTGTCACGAATCCCCGCACGCACTCGCAGCTATTACGGATGGCGCGGACCCTCAAAGAGAATCCACACCGACTTTCATTGGTTGATTTATTGGCATGCCAAAATATACTGTAGTCACTCTAACCTATCCCTTGACGCTGGCGGTCGTATGGTACCATGTTCGCGGTTAGTCTGCACTAGTCTAGTCTGTCTTCTGAGGTGTGGGTAGACTGGTCCAGTATTTATCTCTCCATTTCGGCTGACTATGTCCAGTTCTTGCATCCATGGAGGAAGCGTATTCTGTACAGTTACGCTTCACTGAAAAATTGATGTCTACTTTTCCAAATGATGTTTGCCCTAGACATAGGTGATGTCTAAGGCAATCCTTGTTTTAATTTATTTCGTTAAGGTGCCATTTTTGATTGAGGTTGTTCCAAGATATTTATGCGAGTCTGCTTTCTCGATGTTTTGGTTGGCCATCACAGTGTTAATGCGGGTTTTCTGGTTGGTGCTTTTAACAAATAGTTTACAGCATAGGGTCTACATTGGTCTATGTGTGTTATACACTTTGTTATTTAATTTTATCACCAAATTATGTATTTTTGAATCTATTATTAGAAGTAAATAAACGATCACGGTTACAATTTGCATAGATATTACTAGAATGTTCAAAAAACTATAATAAATAGATGTCAGTGTAGCAATGTTCGCCCGTAAAACTGTAAAGATGACACCAGTCAGCAAGCGATGATGACCGGTGTACCGGTCTGTAAGTAAGTTCCGGTCTGAAAGTTAGTTCCGTTTCCGTATTGCGCATGCGGATGTATATGCATACTTTCGGCCCGCTTATACACATATCGAAAGTAAGTTCCGGTCTGAAAGTAAGTTCCGGTTCCGTTTTGGGTATTGCGTTTCCGTTTTGCGTGTGTACATGCCAAAGGTTAGCGCCTGCTTTCGGTCAGCTTAAACACGATGTCTGTCGAAAGTATGCGTGACCCACTTATATCATAGTTTGCATTAATGATACGTTTAGTTTTGCAATTGTTTAAATGACACATATATCTGTCAGTTTGGCATGTATGAAGCTGAGATTTGTTTATGTGATCCAGCGGATCCATTGGGGTAGTTTGTAAATGTATATATTTTCGAAAATTTATAAACGGCACTTATCTCTGTCAATTTGTCATGTATTGAGTTGAAATTTCGTTTGTTATCTAGGGGACCTACTGGGTTTTTTGTAGATATATTTGTTTCCAAAATTCGTGCGGGGGTCACAATTTTAAAATGGTACTTATCTGTGCCAGTTTTGTATGTTTGGGGCAGACATTTTTGTGCGATCTAGCGGACACATTTGGGTGGTTCGTAGATTAAATTGTTTCGAAATTCGTCCGGAGTGGGAGTCTTGGGGGTCATAATTTTAAAATGGCACTTATATCCGTAAGTTTTGCATATGTGGGGCTGACGTTTTGTATGCAGTCTAGCAGGCCCATTGGTGTGGTTCCAAATTCGTACGGAGGATGGGAATCTTTGGGTCACCATTTCCAAAAAAATTCCCAACGCAACTCCGGGTAACTCGGCTATTTTTTAAATAATATGGAAATGAGTCATGTAATCACGAATTACATAAGTAAAAGTGTATTATCAAGTCAACGTGTATAATTATGTGTGACATAACAGTTTCTAAATAAAATATAAAATGCAAAAAGTCCGGGTAACTCGGCTATTTTTTAATAACATGGAAATTAGTCATGTAATTACGAATTACGTAAGTAAAAGTGTATTATCAAGTCAACGTGTATAATTATGTGTGACATAACAGTTTATAAATAAAATATAAAATGCAAAAAGTAATTCATCTACGCAGATCAAAACCACCTAGCCCTTTGTATAATACTGCAATGCTTACAACAAAACATTTCTACAAATATGGTCTATTATAACATGTAAACAAACAAGTGATCAAATCCAGTTATTCAGCTCTGATCACGCGCAGATGTACGCTCGCTGTCCAGCACCGTAGGGGAGCATATAGGTCAGCGGAGTAACGGTCGCAACAGCAAAAAAAAAATTATTATGTAACTCAGTCGCCGCGTGCGTCGATCAAGGGGTCGTAGTTGACCGGTCACTTGAGGTCACGTTGCTCACCATGGTGTAACTCAAATGCCGCATACTTCTGGCACGGGTCAAAGTAGATCGGTCAACCGAGGTCACGTTGCTCATCGCGGGTTGCATTTGGTGTACTGCGTTTACGCGAGCATGGGCAATATGCAAAAACGGATCCGGAACTTACTTTCAAACCGGAACTTACGTCCAGACCGGTACACCGGTGTATTTGGGTTCCCGTATCTTCGAATTCTCGTTTGTGCGATTTCAAACGATAAATGTACTACTACATTACATATTAAAACATGAAGTATACTATTATCATTTATATGTAATTTGAGACCGATTAGTTAAGATAATTGAGACATTACAGTTATACGAAACAGCCCTTAGACCCGTCTAGGCCGTATAGCTCCAGCCGGGGTACGGAATAAACATCGCCGTCTTTCCAACACCTGGTAAGTCGATGTAACTTCTCGCGTCTATTCGCGGTGTATCAACCCGAGTGCTGTTATTAGAATGGAATGACTATATTTACTTCGCCGTTTGCATCCGTCGCCGAAATAAACTAGGCAAAGGCGGCTCATCCGCGCGTTTGTTGTCATGTGCCACCTCTCAGAAGGTCGGCCTCTCATGGGGTCGGCGGTGTCCGCTAACTAGTACCTCGGCATGTGTCCGTTCCTGCTTGCGTAGGTCGAGGCCGTTGGGACATAAACCTTTTAAAGGGGCTCATAAAGGTGTATGAGGGGTTATTCACCTTTGTCAAATATGACCTCTTGCGCATGTTTCCTATTATTGTTCTTTTCGAGCTAAAATGGGTTTGATGTCACTGCATGTACGAGCACACAAATGATGTATCATCTACTCTATTTCAGTGCTGGCTGACGCTCATTTTCCCACTTCCTCCATTTGTCACTGTGGACCGCGCGAAATCAGGGCTGATGGTAAGAACTCATGACGTCATCGTGTGTGTGTCTGTCCGTCCGTCCGTCCGTCCGTCTCTCTCTCTCTCTCTCTCTCTCTCTCTCTCTCTCTCTCTCTCTCTCTCTCTCTCTCTCTCTCTCTCTCTCTCTCTCTTCTCTCTCTCTCTCTCTCTCTCTCTCTCTCTCTCTCTCTTCTCTCTCTCTCTCTCTCTCTCTCTCTCTCTCTCTCTCCTCTCTCTCTCTCTCTCTCTCTCTCTCTCTCTCTCTCTCTCTCTCCTCTCTCTCTCTCTCTCTCTCTCTCTCTCTCTCTCTCTCTCTCTCTCTCTCTCTCTCTCTCTCTCTCTCTCTCTCTCTCTCTCTCTCTCTCTCTCTCTCTCTCTCTCTCTCTCTCTCTCTCTCTCTCTCTCTCTCTCTCTCTCTCTCTCTCTCTATATATATATATATATATGTATATCCCCCCCTCTCTCTCTCTCTCTCTGGCTGTCTCTCTCTCTCTGTCTCTCTGTCTGTCTCTCTGTTTCTCTGTCTGTCACTCTGTCAAACAGCCTCCCTGTCTCTCTATTTATCAGACTCAGTCTCTCTGTCTCCCAATCTTTGTATTTCTGCTGAGCTGACTAAAGGTGCCACGGGTCAGTCGTGTCACTCAGCGATAAATGTTAATCACACGGTACGGTTGACTGCGTGTTTTCATTGATCATTGTTTCTAACGCCGGTATCATGCGCTGTCGGATATGCGTATTTACTATTTGTATATCAATCTGTCATTAACCGCTAGTTCCACGAAACACTAATAGTAGGCGGATCTAGA
This sequence comes from Escarpia spicata, assembly GCA_963995525.1. Classification (NCBI taxonomy): domain Eukaryota; kingdom Metazoa; phylum Annelida; class Polychaeta; order Sabellida; family Siboglinidae; genus Escarpia; species Escarpia spicata. The sequence continues at coordinate 16,061,287 of OZ023206.1, forward strand.
CTCCCGCGTTACTACGCCTTTGGATGAATACGTAAATGGTAATAATTATTATGAATGGTCTCTTACAAATGACAATCCATAATACTCGTTACAACAGCACAGACGGGAAATGCGCGTTGACAAATTGACGTGACATTGTTATTGTTTCGGTTTTATTACTCTTATATGTAAATTCAACGGAAACAATATAAAATGCAGATAGTGTAGATGCGTGGAGAGTCGGTAACAAAGCCGTATTTCTGCGAATGGTGGTCACACAAGTTGGACCCTTGTCTTTTTGTCGCCCTTGAGACTTCGCTTGCTTGGCACAGTGGATGGGACCGGATGTTACCAACAGGCTTTATTATTTACGATCGTTTTTTTGCGATTTTCTTATAATGGCTTTACTTTTCTGCACGCAATACTACAAAATTACTATGCATGCAATGTCGCGTGTTTCCTTTTTTGGCTGAGGCGGTAACTGTTGCGAAGCACATACAATATGTTTCAGTGTGAGTTTTTAACAATGTGAACTATTTTCGAAACGTGTTCATAACCGAATGAAACAGGTTTGTAACATCTGGTTAAAACATTCTAATCAGTTGGTTGAGCCCGTCGCTAATTAGGTTAGTTCGTGTTCAAAATTGTAAGGTGTGAATGATTTAAGAGTTTCTTTTAAATCATCCACATAATTTACTTTGATCGTTACATCGGGTAACTGGCGATATTATAATAGTCTTGTGTTGTTGCATAGAGAGCCGAACCACTTTTGCTCTTTTCACGGAGTCGTGACTGGATCCGGTCAAACAATATTGTGATGTATTTCTTATAGTTTGTCCGATGGTTTCACCCAAACAAAATAACGAATTTGTACAAACTAGCTAGAACTGTATATGGATACTGGAAAGGTGTACGTACAAGTGTTCGCTAATTGAGCCGAGTGAAAAAATGCAATTGATGAAGAACCTTTAATATTAACATAATATGGTATTGTAAATGTGAAATATTCAGCGTTTTCTATTTACATAATAAATACGGAGTGTCATACACAAAAACTACGAATGAAATATGACATATCATGAGTGTGTATCAATCAAAATATACAAGACCATATCGCCGCGTTAGCATCACTCCCGCTGGGTCGCACGGTGGCGCTGTCAATCAATTTACAAACCGACCTTTCCGCTAAGTAATTTACAATCTCCGCTATAAAATGTCCATCGTCTTCGTCCGCCGAAACGACTTGTCTGCTCTACGCGAAATGTGTCTTTTTACGCGGGCACATTAAAAACGACGCTGGTTTCTTTAAAGGAGCGCGCGAACAAACCCGGGGTAACTTGTCAATAGCGATTTGGGTCGAAGCTTCTGTGTCGTGATTGGGGTGTCCGTTACCACTGTCTCATGCCGAGTGGGTATCATGTTTCAGGGCACGACATTCCCGTCCTTCTCGAGGCCATCCTGCGGTTGTTCCCCCTTGATACCTACGACACGCCGGTGAGTCTAGCGGACAGGACGCAGCCAGTGGCTTCAGACAGATCACTCCGATAAGAGTTCAAACGCAGGCATCATCGTATTGTTAACTTTTTCAAATGTGTTTTCATTCTATGTGGCTAAAGAACCGTGTAGTGAATAGGACGTGCCAGAGAAGTAGAGCTGTCTACGCGAGAGAGGGGTGCGTACTTAAGTAATAACTGTCATTATACGTCGGTGGCGCGATGTCGATATTTCGACATTAATTACCGGGTATCGTTTTACTGTAACAGTACAAATATCGCGTTTATCGCACGAGGAAAAACTTCTGTTCAGACCAGGATGTTGCCAATTTAGCTGATGTAAAGCTGAGTTGTCATGCGTGTCGACCTGACTGTATCTGAGGCTGTCCTAAAAGCACACTCGAACGCACACACCACACAAGTAGGAGAGATCGAGGATAGTTGTCATGCGTTTCTTGTGTTCCTGTTTGTAGTATACCAGTTCCTTATGTTCTGTTTTTTTTTAAACTTAACTATAATATATAATGTATCCATTCATATTCATAACAATGGCGTAGTTTTATTCAAAATGCGAAGCACAGGTCAATAAAAATGTATCTCCTGATACAAACTGCCCAGTACTGGGGTTGGTTGTGACCTACTAATGGGAATAATATAAATTCACGACCAATGTTAATACTAGCGTTCTGAAACCTGGTTGGTGGCAGCGAATCTGTAAAACATGTCAAGTGGTAAATATAATTACAATAGCAAAGTTCACATTAAATATAATTAATGTTTCGTTATAATGCGCGTCGTGGATATATGTTCATCATCAGCTAAGTCCTACAACATTCTCACAAAAGTAACCGTTGTCGTCACCTTCCTGTATGCTTGATTTGTGTTTACAATATTGTTGTTGTTATTATTATTAATACCATCATCATCACCACCACCATCATCACCATCATCACCATCATCACCATCATCACCATCATCACCACCATCATCATCATCGCCATCATCATCGTCATCGTTGGTATTATTATAATGAAGATAAACATTATAATATGATAATATAACTTGACTGTTCGTCGTTGTCAGGTGGTGTTGATGGACCTGGTCCAGGCGGACAAGGCCCGGGGTCTGACGGTGACGGTGTGGAAGAAATACGAGGAGATCGCTGCCAAGGCCGAGGGCAAAGAGGTGGGTACGTGGGGTGGGAAGGTTACACTCGTATCTTGAGTCGGCCACCTCCGTCTGGGTCATCTCAGCTAGGATCATCCGAGCACGTGAACAACTGGATGAGATATTCTCTATTGCTCGCGTGTACCCTGATTCTAGCGGCTGAAACAGCAACGAACGGTCTATTCCGAGCTGAGGTGCAATGCCCTGGGCCGAGTTGCATTGTGATAGGTCGAGGTTGCGTTATGTCGTACCACGTCAAAGACTTCCAAAATACAAGAGCTCAAAACATTATATATTGATCAAAACTATTCGATTATATAACGAAAACCTGGATCATTTTTATCGTAGAATCATGTCATGTTGTTTCAACTATACCATAATGATATAGAAATATACATTTCCAATCTCATGACTGCACATATATATGTTTTAATCAGACTAGAGTTCAAATTCGAGTCATTTGTTTACGGATATCGACCTAGTTTGAACGTGACTATTTAGCACCGTCGTTAAAACACTACTGTAGTGTTTAGAATTTCGTACAACGGGCATATTCCTTGGTGCAGTGGGCCCACATTGGCCGCAACGGGCCGTTATGCGCTAGATCGAAAGGCACCGAACCGGGCCGAGATCGGACCAGATGCGCATCGTTTCTGATATCGTACATTTCGTTTTTCTCCACGGATGTTTACAGGCAACCAAACACTGCTGATAACCCCTGTAATTTTCTATGCGAAAAATTTATATTAATTTAATGTTCCGTTGCGTGACCTATTTACGTGTGACATGGGGGCAGTGTAACCAACATCCTTTTTATATAATAAGCCCGATTTTGCTCCTTAAGAGTGCTCGTGTATTCTGGAAGCTGCCAACCAGGACGCGCCATTGGGACACGTGTCTCGTTGTGTCACGGAATAGGTGACGCTGATACAGCAGTGGCTTTTTTGCAAATGAAAAGAACTCCTTATGTAAATGTATTTTATGATGGATTTTCCTTTTGAGCCTATTGTCTTGGTGAAACGGTCGCTACGTCAATTTGAAACGCACCTTTTATTACGCACTTATACAATACATCAATAAATCTTAGTCACTGTGTTATGATTCAACCAGTCAAGCCTATCTTGTACGTCAACGCGTCGTGTTCGTAGGAACCAGAGCTCTTGCTGAACACGGCCTGGGCGAAGAGCGTTTTCGCGTTACATATACTGTTAATCTAATCTCGTGCTTTTGGCAAGATTAGCGCGAGAGTTGTCTTATCTAATGTTTTCCTTTCCCAGGTCTCTGTGAAGTACCTGGAGCGATTCGAGTTCTACGAACGGGCAAAGAAAGCCTTCGCCGTTGTCCACACAGGGTAAGAGGTCTGAAATAAGGACGTCTGTATCGCTGAAAAAAAATGACAGACAAATTAATCGGATCCCAGACCCCCTCGCGGGTTTTTGTAATCAGAAGATAATCTAGCATTATAAAAAAACTTTTGCTTCTCGGAGTTACGTTGTCCACTGAACACCTTCCAAGAATTAATTTGTCAGTTGAAGAAAATCTGGTTCGGGGTCACTGTTGTTTCATCTTGTTATCTTTTCAAAGAAGTATTCATTGTGAGGGTCATTGGTTTCACAAACAAGAAAGCACTTAGTGCCGTTTGATATCTGACCGTCTGTGTTTTCATTTGCACCATCACAGACGCCGTATCGCAAAACAAGGTGTTGGACTTTGCTGGATATGAAGAAAAATAAAGTCGGTTTAGAGTATGCAATGGATTAGAGTGTGGAATCTTCTATTTGAGAGTGTATCCACACGTGTAGCATGAGTTGTATTTATACTTGTAGTGTATAGTAAACGTCTACGTGATTATGTGGTTTCAGGGAAACGGCGCAGTATGGAAACATCATAATCAAGAAAGGTGTCGTTCTGAAGGAAGACTAGACCGAGAGAGAAGGCGCAGACGAGGAGAGAGAGAGGGGGGGGGGTGAGGAGGAGGAGGATAAGCACAAAGACTACTTTTATTCGGCAGCACGATTGCCTCCAAGACATGAAGGACATCACAACCATTAAGCGGGAATCACTCTGTTGTATTGCGACAACAATAGCATAATAGTGATTGCATTTAATAAAGCTCACCTTTAAGGTACAACATTTATCGTTGTTTTACGGCAATATCCAACAATAAAGAAACATAGCAGAGTTTTAAATAGCCGAGTAACAGGTGTGTTGACGAGGATTGATGAACGTCATGCGTAAGGTTCCCGCGATGTAGTGCATTACTAAAACTAGTAAAAATGCCCATTCGTCAGTTGGCACGACATACACACAAAAGCAAAAGACGGTTTCCCAAAGCATTTGTACACGACGTTTGTCGTGACATAAATGCGAGTAGTTTACCGAAACGCTTCTTACAAATGACCTTCCTTATATGCTCAAGTCTGACCTTCCTCCACAGGTATGCAATGGGCCGGTATATGGTACACAGTTACCTAGTCCCACATGTATGTAAAGGGCACGTAATCACTGATACCCCCAACTTATATATGTAAGTTGTAGATGAAGTCCATGCCAATATGTCTCTGGTATGCCGTTATGTATCGGTTAGCATAGTCAGCTACTATTGTATGGTAGTCATACAGGCATTGGTTTGACCAATCATCAAAGTAGCAATTGTCCCTGATTCTAGACACTGAAACATAGACAAGGACTATATGTAAATATATTCAACATACTTTATATATTTTCTTCAGTTTTTACCAGCTATTCTACACACCCGTCATTACAGTGTACCTGTTCTAAAACTAATACTAAAGTGTACCTATTTTTTGTAGCTTCTCTCAGAGTTCATGCGGCTGAAGCCAGTTGGTATGAAACAGAACATCTATTTGCAAATCCTTAGTGGGATAAATGAGTATGGTCATACAATACAAAGACCTGTTAATGCCAGCAAGGCTATACCGACCTGGTTGAAGAACTTTCGGCGAGAGATCGCATTTTAGGCAGATGAAATCACAAAACGGGGTAAGTTGCATTTACACTTTGATAACAGAAAATATTGTTTACACCAGAGGCTACACTTTATTGTTGACAACAGCTCAAATGAGCATTATTTCGTGAGGAGGAAGAAACTAACATAATTATGTAACTGGCAGTGATAAAAAGGTAAATACCTACTGTATTTATGCGATTAGCAAACCTAGTATTTCAAGTAACCTTATCCCCAGTGGTAAAGTTCACGAATGAAATGAGCACATGATTTGTCCCCAAACCACAGTGGGCATTAAGTCGCAGTGTTGTGAAATGGAGTGTCATATCTTTTTGGATTCTACAGATCATGAGCTTTAAAATGATACCCCATATATATTGAAATATCTTCAGTAATTGTATATTTAATGCAAAAATTTAAGCAAACTTTTAAAAAGTGACGTTCTGAGAAATTAGGGCATCTGGACTCATACTGGATATTATTTCTTAAAATGTTGGTTTGTAAATGCAGGTATTTGATTAGTTTGTCATTATTTGTCGAGAAAAATAAAGTGAACAATGAAAGATGGGGTGCATTTTATGGCGGGTCACGACCCCCCATAACGAACCAGGTAGCATTAGTGTGACCCGCCATAATGAACCAGGTAGCATTAGTGTGACCCGCCATAACGAACCAACCAGGTATCACTAGTGTGACCCGCCGTAACGAACCAGGTAGCATTAGTGTGACCCATCATAACGAACCAGGTATCACTAGTCTGACCCGCCATAGCGAACCAGGTATCACTAGTCTGACCCGCCACAGCGAACCAGGTATCACTAGTGTGACCCGCCATAGCGAACCGGGTATCACTAGGGCGACCCGCCATAACGAACCAGGTATCACTAGTCTGACCCGCCATAGCGAACCAGGTATCACTAGTATGACCCGTCATAACGCACCAGGTATCACTAGTGTGACCCGCCATAACGAACCAGGTATCAGTAGGGTGACCCGCCATAACGAACCATGTATCACTAGTGTGACCCGCCATAGCGAACCAGGTATCACTAGTGTGACCCGTCATAACGAACCAGGCATCACTAGTGTGACCCGCCATAACGAACCAGGCATCACTAGTGTGACCCGCCATAACGAACCAGGTATCACTAGTGTGACCCGCCACAGCGAATCAGGTAATCACTAGTGTGACCCGCCATAACGAACCAGGTAGCACTACTACACTAGTGTGACCCGCCATAACGAACCAGGTTATCACTAGTGTGACCCGCCACAGCGAATCAGGTAATCACTAGTGTGACCCGCCATAACGAACCAGGTATCACTAGTGTGACCCGCCATAAGTATAACGAACCAGGTATCACTAGTGTGACCGCCATAGCGAAACAGGTATTACTAGTGGGACCCGCCATAACGAACCAGTTGTAAGTCTTCAAAATTGTAGCGATTAAAAGTTTGCTAAAGCATGATTTGTTTACACGACATTACCGTCGTGACCCGTTGACGTGTGCGTAGCGGTTTACGGCTTTGCGAAGGTCAAGGTTGTTGTGACATTTGTTAATCAATTTTGAGCAAAGTTTAAGCTGTATCTAACTTAACCTGCGCACTACTGTCGTTCATGTTACTATACTCGACGGCACAATTTCGGTTTAAGTTGTTGGCGCTCTCTACGCTCTTGTAAACTGAAAATTACCAACAATGACGTTCCCATCAAAACATTGCACTGTGTGTGACGCGGAAATTGTGTCCCCTATGATATGTCGGCTGCTTCTGCAAGATTTCGTTTCAATTCTTCGCACAGTGAACAAAAACTCAAATGTTGTTGACAAGTGGTTGTTGGGCCGTATTTTCAAACACTTTTTGACAACTGTTCAATCTCTTTTGTAAAATTGTGCCAACTGTGTAGATTATCGATTACATGATGGGAATATCATTCTTTGCCTTAAGAGTAATTTAACGATCACGTTAGCGTTCGCAATTTGAAGTTACGACCCCGTAATGGTAAACAAAACATCCAGTTTCAAAACAAGCTTTATTCGCAATATTGTCGAGGTGGGCTGAGTTAACGGCAATACCCTTTGATGTTCAACAACTTTCCGGTTTCCCAAGTTCACCACTGAAGACTTCGTGTTACAAATTACTATGCTGGCTAATTCCGGGTAAAGGAACAGACAGTGTCGGTTTAAAGCTCGTGATCTGTGGAATCAAAAAGGTACAACACTCAATTACACACTTAATACCACTTTGCAGTGGCGTGTCACACATTACATTACTTTCATACCATATTGCATGGTATGAAAGTGATTATAATGTTGTGTTTATATTATTCAGCTCTGCTGGGATATGCTGCCATGCTCGGGTTGCCGTGTCTCTTTGGAGAAAACTCCGAGAGGCTTCTTCGTTTGAAGAGTGTAAGTAGAAACGCAATCACTACCCAGAATGTGGTTCAACAGTCAAGTGTTTCAATGTCCTATGTAGTCTAACTTAGATGTTCACGTTCGTTCGGAAGTATTTGAGCTTATAAGAGGTACACTTTCAACACTTGTAATGTTACACAAATAAAATAAGAAATAAAAAGTTCGCTTTTATGCAGTGTTTTATCCAGTCCTTGGGACAATTCAAAGGGCTTTACTCGCCACTCACTGGCAGACCTGTCCACCAGCTGGACTTCTATGGGAAGCATTCAGCCATGCAGCAATTACTGCTCGAAGACCACTAATTCATTTATATACACTGTGTATAGCAAATTTTTCATTTCTGCACTGAACTGAAGCACTGTAGAGTGAACAAAGCTGTCCATGATTTGAAACGGCAGCAAATAAATACACGGCCCCCAATCTTCGAAGTCTGGCCGTCTAACTATTTTGCTAAAATGCTTCACAAATAGGGGCCGACAACATGAGCATTAGTTTATTCTTGAAGGACGACGAGACCTCTCTCTACATTACAAAGTCAGGGAAGAGTTACGCTTCAATAGAAACGGCCACGTTCGACAGCCATCTTGTCGTTTGTCGTGTTTTCCCGAGAACTAACGACGGTAAACATATCGCCAGCACGAGACTGTTCTATAAATAGCCGCAGACGCCAAGCGTCGGCCGACAAAATACTTCTGCCGTGGAATAGCGCAATATATGAGTGCCCCTTTAAATAACTTAAAATAAATACGCATCAGTATAGACTAGTATTTGACGGTGCCTCGGCACCCACAAATCGTGACGAGGCAAAACTTGTGCGCCACAAACAGTCAACTGTGACTATGCAAAACTTGCCCATATAAACAACCTTTTGACTAGACTGTGTTTTCAGTGCAGGTACGTGAGGGTGTGACCTGTCCAGTTCTTTATGTTCTCAACCCAGGATTTTATCTGTCGCCCTCTGCGTCTTTTGCCCTCTACTGTTCCCTGGCGGATGGTCTTGGAGAGAGAGAGTTGTGTCTGGAGACATGTCGGAAACAGGAGAGCTTGCGACGCTTCATTACTAATAGCAGACGCTCCTGGTCTCCCGCACAGACAAAAAGACCTGTAGACTAGAGGCTCCTGGTCTCCCGCACAGGCAGACCTGTAGATTGGAGCATGTGCGCAAAATGTTTCGAGGAAATATAGCAATACATGCTTACACGCTCACCACCCAACTACTGGGTCATTCGTGGTCTTGGGTCAGATAAAAAACGATGTAAAGTAATTGCTGCCGCTACAGATGCCGTTGCTGCTGCTATTGTTGTCGTTGTTGTTGTTGTTGCTGCTGCTGCTGCTATTGTTGTTGTTTGTTGTTTGTTGTTGTTGTTGATGTTGCTGTTGTTGTTGTTCATTTAACATGAAACCTTATCTAGCGAGCATCTCCTCATATCATGCTGTTTCCGTGTTTCTTCGATTGTCTCCACGTCAACTAAATACAACTATAAATAGACGTGAACTTTAATAGACCTAATCGTGTATTATTTCGTCAATAATCTACACTGGGTAACATTTCCTACAAGCAATTCTCGTCTCAATTGCATTGCGGAAGACGAACTCGGACAATCATACGGTCTTGTAAGGAGAGGCGATGAAACGTTACACACACACCCAGCCTGTAAAAGAGAATATATGAGCGCTATGGCGCCTAATGTCATCGTGACCCTGTGCCATTCTGTGGCGTACTTGTTTTACCGTGACATAATGGCGTTCGTTGACGGTGGTTGCTTCCGTCATCCAGGGACCATGCTTCGCTGACAGCGTCTAGGGACAGATCATTAATTGAGTACTGGATAGAGTAATGAAGTGCCAGTGTTTGCGAGATGTTTCATCCTTTCTACGATTCTCAGTACACGGCTTGTGTCTCAGTACTTCGACCCGAAGTAGTCCGAACAATGAACAGGCCAGATTTGATTATACTAATTTCTTAATCAATATCCGACATTTCCACTCTTCCTGTGTCCTCACGATTACTGGTATGGTATTTTTGTTTAAATGTGACATTTTTAAATCTTATGTTTACTTCATTTTATATGTTTTCTCGTAATTTTAAAATAAATCATATTGGCAAAAATATGAGTTTGTACGGCGACGTTTTGTTTTATTTAGTATTATTCCCACCTAGATTTATGTAAAATATGTTGTTTTACGAGTTTTTCGGGTTTGTTTACAGTAAATTTTGTTCTGTGGCAAGTCTGCTTATGTTAAGCAACTTTTCGGATTAGGTTGACTGGATTGTAATAGAGGCTTTCCATGGCCACCTACGCTGCGTTTCCTTGCTTTATGTGACGTTGTCGTCGCGGTACGTATGACTGCAATGTACGAATCTCACGGGATTCGACGCCAGCTGCAAGTTGTCTCGATCGCTCCCAGCGGACCTCCAGGCGTCACCCCGCGGACATTCATGTCGCCATACATAATACAAAAGTATTGGCGATTTATATTGCAATGCATTCTTTGTCATACGCAAAGAGTACACCCGTACGCACACACGCATACACGCACACACAAGCGCGTACGGACACTCACACATGCACACCAACACACACACACACACCACACACACCACACACACCACACGCACACCACACACACACACACACACACACACACACACACACACACGTGCACACACACACCACACACCATACACCACACCCACCACACACCACGCACACCACGCACACCACACCCACCATACCCACCACACCCACCACACCCACCACACACCAGGCCCACCAGGCACACACACACACACACACACACACACACACACACACACACACACACACACACACACACACACACACACACACACACACACACACACACACACACACACACACACACACACACACACACACACACACACACACATACACACACACACACACACACCACACCCACCACACACCACGCACACCACGCACACCACACCCACCACACCCACCACACCCACCACACCCACCACAAACCAGGCCCACCAGGCACACCACGCACACCACGCACACCACGCACACCACGCACACCACGCCGCACACGCCGCACACGCACGCACGCACGCACGCACGCACACACACACAGTGCTCATGAAGAATACGCAAAGTCCTGGCTAGCGTGAAGCGAATGAAAATCTTGCTAGACGTCACGATGTGAGTTCCAGGAGCTCATTGTGTCATCTCAAGGTGGTGGTTTAATTACGTCGAGATTTATGCATCAGGTTCACACACACACACACACACACACACACACACACACACACACACACACACACACACACACACACACACACACACACACACACACACACACACACACACACACACACACACACACACACACACACACACACACACACCACACACCCACCACACCCACCACACACCACGCACACCACGCACACCACGCACACCACGCACACCACGCACACCACGCACACCACGCACACCACGCACACCGCGCACACCGCGCACACCGCGCACACCACGCACACCACGCACACCACGCACACCACGCACACCGCGCACACCACACCCACCTCACCCACCACACACCAGGCCCACCAGGCCCACCAGGTCCACCACGCACACCACGCACACCACGCACACCACGCACACCACGCGCACACCACGCGCACACCACGCACACACAACGCACACACACACACACACACACACACACACCACACACACACCACACCCACCTCACCCACCACACACCAGGCCCACCAGGCCCACCAGGCACACCAGGCCCACCAGGCCCACCAGGCCCACCAGGCACACCACGCACACCACACACACCACGCACACCACGCACACCACGCACACCACGCACACCACGCACACCACGCACACCACGCACACCACGCACACCACGCACACCACGCACACGATACACATACACCACGCACACACGCACACACGCACACACGCACACACGCACACACGCACACACGCACACACGCACACACGCACACACGCACACACGCACACACGCACACACGCACACACGCACACACGCACACACGCACACACGCACACACGCACACACGCACACACGCACACAGTGCTCATGAAGAATACGCAAAGTCCTGGCGAGCGTGAAGCGAATGAAAATCATGCTAGACGTCACGATGTGAGTTCCAGGAAGAGTACTCATTGTGTCATCTCAAGGTGGTGGTTTAATTACGTCGAAATTTATGCATCAGGTTCAACCGCATGCGTGTTATGTTTACGACGGATGCAAACACTGCTCGTTATCCACACCCATGAAGATGTGACAACAGTGGTTTCCACAGATATGATTATCTTGGCACACTTCAGCGATACCGGCTTTCAACCCTTTCCCGGAGTGACGAAGAGGATGACGAACACTGATTATATGGACGTAGATTAGAGAATGCGCGTACAATGTTTCGAGGAAATATAGCAATACATGCTTACACGCTGACCACCCGACTATTGAGTCACTCGTGGTCTTGGGTCAGACAAAAAACGATGTAAAGTAACTGCTGCCGCTACAGATGCCTTTGCTGCTGCGGTTGTTGTCGCTGTTGTTGTTGTTACTGCTGCTGCTGCTGCTGCTGCTGCTGCTGCTGCTGCTGCTATTGTTGTTGTTGTTGTTTTCGTCATCGTTGTTGTTGTTGTTGTCCATTTAACATGAAACCTTATCTGGCGAGCTTGTCCTCATACAATGCTGTTTGCGTGTTTCTTCGATTGTCTCCACGTCAACTAAAAATACATTGTCTTCTATAATAGACGTAATCGTGTATTATTTCGTCAATAATTTACACTGAGTAACATTTTCTACAGGCAATCCTCGTTTCAATTGCATTGCGGAAGACGAATTCGGACAATCATACGGTCTTGTTAAGAGAGACGATAAATCCCTCTGCCGGTTTCAACGCTACACATGCACACAGCCTTTAGAAGAGAACACATAAGCACTCTGTGGCACCTGATGTCATCGTGACCCTGTACCATTCAATGGCGTACTTGTTTTATCGTGACATAATGGCGTCCGTTGACGGTGGTTGCTTCCGTCATCCAGGGACCATACTTCGCTGACAGTGTATAGGGACAGGTTATTCTGAACAGGATAGGGTAACAAAGTGCCAGTGTTCGTGAGATGTTCCATCCCTTCTACGATTCTCAGGACACGGCTTGCGTCTCAGTAGTTCGATCCGAAGTAGTCCGATCAATGAACAGGCCAGATTTGATTGTATTAATTTGTTAACCAATATCCGACATTTCCACTCATCCTGTGCCCTCACGATTCCTGGTATGGAATTTTTGTTTAAATGTGACATTTAAAAATCTCATATTTACTTCAGTTGATATGTTCTCTCCTAAATTTAAAACCATATTTGCAGAAAATATGAGTTTGTGCGGCCACTTTTTGTTTTATTTAATATTTTTCCCACCTAGATTTATCTTGATTGTGATAATATATTATGTTGTTCTACAAGTGTTTCTGGGTTTTTTTTATCGCCCATTTGTTTTTTGTTTTCCTGTTGCAAGTCTGCCCAGGTTAAGCAATTTTTCGGGTTAGGTTTACTGGATTGTAATAGAGGCTTTCCATGGCCACCTCCGCTGCGTTTCCTTGCTTCGTGTGACGTTGTCGTCGGGGTACGTATGATTGCAGAGTACGAATCTCACGGGATTTGACGCCAGCTGCAAGTTGTCTCGATCGCTCCCAGCTCACCCAACGCAGTAAACCTCCCGGAGTCACTCCGCGAACATTCAGTCGCCATACATAATAAAAACGTATAGACGTTTTATATCGCAATGCATTCTTTGTAATACGCAAAGTGTACAACCGCACGCACAAACACACGCACGCATACACGCACACACAAACACACATGCGCGTAGGCACACGAAACGCACACGAATAGGCACAAGCACACATACACACACCACATACACATACGCGCACACACGCACAAACACACACAAACACACACACAGTGCTCAGGAAGAATATACAAAGTTCTGGCGAGCGTGAAGCGAATGAAAATCATGCCAGACGTCACGATGTAAGTTCCATGAAGAGTACCCATTGTGTCATCTCAAGGTGGTGGTTTAAACACTTCGAGATTTATGCATCAGGTTCAACCGAATGCGTGTTATGTTTACAACGGATGCAAACACTGCTCGTTATCCACACCCATGAAGATGTGACAACAGTGGTTTCCACGGATATGATTACCTTGGCACACTTCAGCGATACTACACTTTCAACCCTTTCCCAGAGTGACGAAGAGGGTGACGAATACCGATTATATTATCGTCGTCGTCGTTGTTGCTGTTGTTGTATTTGCTGTTGTTGTTGTTGCTGCTGTTGTTGTTGTTGTTGCTGTTGTTGCTTTTGTTGTTGCTGCTGTAGTTGTTGCTGCTGGTGTTGTTGCTGCTGCTGCTGTTGTTGTTGTTTTTGTTGCTGTTGTTGCTGTTGTTGTTGCTGCTGCTGTTGTTGCTGTTGTTGTTGCTGCTGCTGTTGTTGCTGTTGTTGTTTTTGTTGTTGTTGCTGTTGTTATGCATCAGGTTCAACCGAATGCGTGTTATGTTTACAACGGATGCAAACACTGCTCGTTATCCACACCCATGAAGATGTGACAATAGTGGTTTCCACGGATATAATTACCTTGGCACACTTCAGCGATACTACACTTTCAACCCTTTCCCAGAGTGACGAATAGGGTGACGAATACCGATTATATTATCGTCGTCGTCGTTGTTGCTGTTGTTGTATTTGCTGTTGTTGTTGTTGCTGCTGTTGTTGTTGTTGCTGTTGTTGCTTTTGTTGTTGCTGCTGTAGTTGTTGCTGCTGGTGTTGTTGTTGCTGCTGCTGTTGTTGTTGTTTTTGTTGTTGTTGTTGTTGCTGTTGTTGTTGTTGTTGCTGTTGTTGTTGCTGTTGTTGTTTTTGTTGTTGTTGCTGTTGTTATGCATCAGGTTCAACCGAATGCGTGTTATGTTTACAACGGATGCAAACACTGCTCGTTATCCACACCCATGAAGATGTGACAATAGTGGTTTCCACGGATATAATTACCTTGGCACACTTCAGCGATACTACACTTTCAACCCTTTCCCAGAGTGACGAATAGGGTGACGAATACCGATTATATTATCGTCGTCGTCGTTGTTGCTGTTGTTGTTATTGCTGTTGTTGTTGTTGCTGTTGTTGCTGTTTGTTGTTGTTGTTGTTGCTGTTGCTGTTGTTGTTGTTGCTGCTGCTGCTGTTCTTGTTGTTGTTATTGCTGCTGTTGTTGCTGTTGTTGTTGTTGTTGTTGTTCATTTAACATGAAACCTTATCTAGCGAGCATCTCCTCATAGCATGCTGTTTGCGTGTTTCTTCGATTGTCTCCACGTCAACTAAAAATACATTGTCTTCTATAAATAGACGTGAACAGCGTCTAGGGAGAGGTCATTAACTGTGTACAGGAGAGAGCAATAAAGTGCCAGTGTTTATGAGACGTTTCATCCGTTCTACGATTCAACTCGTCTACCAACCACGTCACTACTGTTACTTATTATTGATGGTAGTGTATTAACTGTCTGCTTGTAGTTATAAATGGCCCGTTGTATCTACAACAATGCTACATTACCGTTATCAGTGGTTGGAAATAACCAGTGATTCAAGTTATATTGCTTCATGTGACGTTGTCGTCGGGGTACGTATGGCAGCAGTGTACACATCTCACGGGATTCGACGCCAGCTGCAAGTTGTTTCGATCGCTCCCAGCTCACCCAACCCAGCGGACCTCCAGGCGCCACCCCGTGGATATTCATGTCGCCATATATAATCAAAAAGTGTTGACGTTTTATATTGCAAAGCATTCTTTGTCATGCGCAAAGCGTACACCCGCACGCACGCACGCACGCACGCACGCACGCACACACGCACACATGCGCGTACGCACACTCGCACATGCACACGCACACTCGCACACGCACATTGAACCTACATGTGGACAAGTGTTATTCCTGAATCCGGGCTACCATAAAAAAAATCCAACAAAATCCAACACAATCCATCCGATTTGCCGCTTAGCGACAACGCGTACAATGAGGTTATTATAATTAAGCACACAATATATTTATTGCATTAACAGTTAAATTATAGATCCTAGTATTACACCCGATGGTGCAAGCACTTGACGGTAAATGTTTTCGAAGTTCTCCAAACGACAAAGGTCATTGAAGGGTGCAGATTTCCAACTCAACAAGGTCTATCACGCCAGCGAAAATGGATGTCTAACACGTGGAACATTCGGACATTCCGTCGTATATATTTTTAACAGTCTAGTCCCAAACAGTTGTCATTATGACAAAAACGTCATGCGGAGGTGGTTAAGAGATCACCGTGTACGGCAATGTTTATCTAGATTCTAGCGGATGTCATGCTGCGATATTAATGTATGGCGCATAATATTACTATTGGATTGAACATTTTGAACACACAGACATGCCCGTGCACAAAGGCATGCGCGGTTCGTGAAGAACGTGTGCGGAATATCGGGTATCTACTTGGTCAAAGTGTACGTGTTGACTTGGTCAGATTATGAGGAATTCCAGGTCAGCTTGATATAAATTGTAGAAGTAGGCGCGATGATTCACCGGTTTGTGAGATCCTTAATTTCCGCCTGCGCGACCGAAATTCTCAATTGTACAAAGTACATGTTGTTTATGTGACACTTTACGTTACACATTTACTTTAGTCCTTTTACTTATGCGTCATTCTTTTAAATTAACGTTGAATTTTGGAACACACGATAAACAGGAAATACCCTGGGACTCCGTTAGTATGCAACATATTCTATTGACATAGCTTAAATATCTTATTGAGTAGGCGGGCACAGATAATGTTTTCGTCGTCGATGGTTGTAATCGACAGATAAGTAAAATACTGACGACTTTGAGACGGCGCCCTCTTTCTGGAATGTATTCCCCTTGAGATTATTGTATGAGCAATGAAACGGACATGATTATGGACTACGACAGTTATGATGCAGGCGTACAGATATTCGTTTACATTCCATGCTGCTGGGTAGCGGCGTGTGTGCTCGCCACACGAGGATCTGGGAGTATTTACCGAAACTCTACGATAAATGTTCGGCCATTTTCAGGAAAATTGCAGAAATATCGCGACACTGTCAGCTAAAAAAATGACAATGCTTTTTAACAGGGTAAGTTCGTAGAACGTAATTTTGGTCGTTTTTTGTTGCATAACAGTGACACTCAGCATAAACAAACACAATAATCTGTTTTCATCGAAAAACTGCCGTCGTTTGGTTTGAGTCAGCGTCGCCTGTGCTTAATTATCAGTAAACGTTTCCCGGAAGTTTTAATTTGCCTCTGACCTAAGGCAACAATTAACATGTCGAGAAACCAGGCTAATAGAGCCAAACCGGACACCGGACACCGGACCGCTTTATGCAATCGTTAGCCCGGTCAAATGTTGTGTAACGACGAAAACGAGGTTGCCTTCCGCGAAAAAGAGGCTGCGTCACGTGACCTGACCAGCGTTTCTGGCGATGTCGCGACTGCGATGTAATCGCGTACGTGTAAGGTAAAATAGTTCTGCTTGAAGATACCAGTTCGAATTTTATTGGGATCCTCAAGATGTTCGATTGGAGGTCTCAATGAGGGGCAGTTAGGTGTATGGAGGGTGTAGTTGGAGATTTTGGGGAGCTTGCTGCCGCAGAGCGGAAAACGGAACCCCTCCCCCAAAAAATCAACAAGGCTACGGACCTGGAACGTAAATAATGTGTGCTTTTTATTACGACAATCTAATATGTTATGTCCTGCGACACATTTACATAAAACAGACTCAAAGGTGAGAATGATCATCAAAATCATGGAACAAATCGAGTGCTGGAACAGGTTATTATAAATCTTACCTCGTTTTTCGATCAAAAATGGCCTATCCGACACCGCGTGTTGGCATGACGGACATTTAAAATAACATTCGAAAATAAAACTGCTATTTCTTGATAATGTGTCTGAGTAAATCGATTGATATAGAGTGACAAACTGATTCATGATTGATTGATTTGATACAATTTGATAAGTTCCTTTGAAAAATGTATTAAAATGCAAACCGGCTGCAATATTATATCCAGTATTCCGTCCGTGGATTAATGGTGTATTATATAAACAAACTGCAGTGCTTTACCGAAAACGTATGTAGACGTATTCAGTTGTGACTATGATAGTTACTTAGTTGTGGCCGGTGTAAGTTGCGTCATATGTTCCTTACGAAACTATCGCCACATATTTCAGATATATAATGCCGCTAGACGACAAAAAAGTTACATTTATTGCAGTCACAACATCGTATAACTTATATCTTATAAAGACCGCCAACGGGAAAATGGCGGCTCTGTCCCACTACAGCGATTTCCGCGAAAGACCAACGAATCCCCTTTTCGGGAAACGCAGCATGGCCAGGTGGGATCGGTCCTGGGAATAACTATAAAAGATTCGTTGATAAGGATGGAGACATCGTTGCCCCCCCCCGGTGTATATAGAGAAATTGCTTCCTGGAAAATTTCCCCGCCGTTTCAATATCACCTGATGCAGCGTTCCGCGGAACCGTAAGACGGTTAGCGCTTATCGTTAATTGCTGGAGCCGCGGGAGAGCGTGGAAGCTTAATTGTGCGATAGGGCTATGCAGTATCTACCCCTTTTGCGGTTTCGTGGGGCGATAAGAAAGTGTAAAACAACCAAGGGTGATTATGACACGTGTAGTGTTGTCCTGGTCAAAGGAAAAGCTTCTTTGAACTTTTGTTTGTACCCCGTCTCGGCGTATCACAGAAATCGCTATCTGCAGACGTGTTCTTGGTATACGCGGTCCCGCTTCGTATACGCGGTCTCGCTTCTTCTCGTGTGCCCGATGTCAGACGATAATCGTTCGTGTTAATCTACTCTCGCGGAATTAATTGCGCGAATCGCGTCTGTCTGCCGCCAGTCCTTCGAAGTGTGGTTAATAGCGACACACTTGAGACTGTTTAGTTAAATATCTCGGACGTAATTTAGTGGAATTGGCTGACGCAACATGGCGGCGACAGCTCCGGGTAACAGCAAGGTCGCAATGGCTGCGTTACGTCGATACAAACATACGTAGGACACTCGTAACAGGCGATATCATGCATCGCTTAACACGTTTCTCTTATCGGCATTCTTTTCATGTTTCAAACAGGTTTAATACAAACAACAGCACATTACATACATTGTTATATCACCATAATCGCAATTTAGATATGTGCCGAGTCATAGCGTTCAGTATCCTGGTAGACGCGGTCGAAGTTTGGAACTTGTCCAAACCGTAAGATACGCCACTGCTCGTTGTTTCTGCCCAATTACCCACAGATAATAAGAAAGCATATAAATAGAACAACCGTTCAAGCTTTCTTAATAGCTCGTGGGTAAAAGCATCATTATTTTATTGTCGCGTTATGGTTTTTATACATGACGCAATTCAATAAAGCGCAGTTGAAGATTGTTAAACTTTATCCTAATTTATGTAACTGTAGCTCATATCAATGTTATTACGTTGCTTATAATGTTAACTAATTAAACTTTCGTTTATATAACGTAGACTAACTTCAACAATGAATTGCACAGGCATTAATTAAAACCCTGGGTTTATCATAGTACACGGGTCTGTATGGATTACAGAATAGGCCTATATTTTATGTTTGTTTATTTATTTTCAGTGACCTAAATTAGCAGTCAAACGTAGAACCAACATACTGCCTTGTAGTACGGGCCATATATGTACTAAACTTAGTTGAATTTGATCAAACGAAGTCTGCTCAGTACAGTGTTGCGTTAGCTGCGTTAGGAATGCAATGCTATATTTTTTATTCTCGTCTAGACGGTTCGCGTTGTGATTGGCAGAGTGCCATAACCGATTGCGCTGAAAGGCCTTCGAGTACATTGACTCGTGTTTAACGCGACATTTCACCACAGGTAGCGACTTACGCTTGAAGCTAATCAGTCGTACAGGGCAGACACAAAGGTTTTTCTACAAACCAGACCATGAGGTGATTATTTCTTCCGCGTTCCTACTGTGTGACCCGGGCACACGCTCAAAGAGGATTGACGTCTTCATTTACAACTTGCTCCGTGTTTTCTCTCCTATTTTAACGCATAATCTGTGGTCAGTATTAAGCCAGACTTTTATTGCGAGGCTCGTGTTTATCCGTCTTAAGGGTAATCTCTATGTTCTCCTATTTATTAGAATTTATTTATATGGTGTTCATATTACTACAGTGCATTCGTTGAAGGCATACTGTCAGGCGAATTGCGTTCCATAAGCCCGCAGCATTTTTTGCAATAACATTTTTTGTTCGAGAAGAATAATATCAAATTTCGGTACACAGATGTGGCGATATTTTACTTTCTGATCTACGCATGAAAACTACCGGCGGTTTTTATGGTTATATCGGAAAAACAAAAGATTGCCGCAACGCTTATTTACATCAAACATATGTATTGCCTTTATACATATATAAATTGAGAAAAAAAAGATTGTCTCTGCATTAGAAGTCTGTCTTCAGTATTTTGTATATGATTTATGATAAAGGCAGATTTGGGTTGTCATATATCATATTTAAGAGTTGTTCATAATTGACGATACCTTTGTTCACTACATTACAGGAGGTTTCACGTGACAACATGGGGGATGTTAAACAGAACGCACTAACATTCAACACTCCTTTACCAGACTTGAACGGAAATCCAAGAAAACCAAGACAAATCGTTTCCATGAACTTCATCCGAGATGAAAATTAAATTGATGTTTAATTTACTGTAATAAAGTATAAAAAGAACCATAGCAGTTAAAAAGCACTACGTTGTATGCAGTCAATGGGAAATGCAAAAACTATTGGTTGTATTGCAGGAATTTTGATTTGTCGACAACCAGCCTATTAACTGGCCTATTGCTGGGTTTGGCTGGTTGCCAAGATATACGTCTGTGTGTACGTTTAACTTCAGTGACGACCGATCAGTTACAGAGCACAGACATTCTGACGCAATACTGTCTACCACGGCTGACTGGAGGCTTATCTGAGAAATTGCACTGGCGGCTAATTCGCATAAGGTTTACCTGGCTGAGCCACTGAGTGAATTAAGTTTTTGCCGAACACTTTTTATTCGTGACGTAGCTAGAGTAATTACTTGTAGTAGTGCCATTCACCTTTGTCTGTTGTACGCAGAATTATTCAAACTTGCACTAGCGTTTTGTTTCAATGCTCTGGACAAGGTCTGTTTATCGGCCGCACCTAGCTTGTTTGCTAATAAGTGTATTATTCAGTACCGAATACAATGTGCCTGGACTGCCTACGGAAAGATTAACAGGATGGTGTTTTAATTGAACGCGGGAATAGACCTTCAATCAACATCCTGGTCTACATATAGGAATTGTTCTGAATGGCAGCGAGATAAGGATGACCTGCATCATCAGTAGGCCAAAACGCTTGAACAATTTTAACAGCGCATCCTCAAAGCTATACTAGGTGCCCGTTAGCTAGACCAAACAATGTGATATAAATGCACCACCAGCAGCATCAATGACAGCCTGGTTAAAGGAAGGGAGTAGGTTCGCTAATCATCAGCTGGACGCTCCCTGAATCAGTTGTACTTCAGCCGATTTGTAGTTTGGTGAGTAAGAATCGGGAACTTCAAAGCTACGTGTGAGGAGGGATACACACATCCTCTTAAACAAATGTCAATTAATAGTTGTTTAGTATTTGAAAGGTACACCTTTAATCTCAACATTTAAATTGCGAACTCCGTTTCTGGTTAGGAAAGGGTAACGTTGTAATTGCAAATGGTCTCGTAGATAAACACTACACTCGCCTTGAAGTTGTTTGCTGCGGATGTTCCAGAATTCATTATATTTTCGTCTTTGGTTATAATGTAGTTTTGGTATAGGGGCGACATTACCCAGTTGCAGACCAGACCGTTCACTAAACTCTCCCATTGACGCAACACACAAAGACATTGAACTAAATGTTTCTCTCCTTTTCAAAAACATTTGTTTTCGAGATGAGGTCATTGGCTCCACGTTCACCCTACCCGGTATACCTTGAAATTGAGTTTTGTCTTATCATTCGACTCGTCCGGCATGGTTAGACCAGTCAAGAGCCAAGATTACCACCGACATAGCTTTCCGGGACCTTGTGACACACAAACCACCACCACGACAACAATGTGTCAGTCTCTTCAGGGATGAAATACGATCTTCAATTAAATACAGTCCGTAACAATTAGTATGCTTTGTCTGTGTTAACATTCCATATGTAAAAATAGTGACAATTAAGATGACGACGACGATGACGATGATGATGACGAAGATGATGACGAAGACGATTACGATGACGACGACCTCGACGGAGAAGAGCGTGCAGCGGTAAGAGCTCCGGACTCACACTGAGAGAACGCGGGTTCGAATCCTGTGCGGCGGTGTCGAACCTTGGGCAAGGTCGTTTACTCTACATTGCCTCAGTTCACTCAGCTGTATGAATGAGTACCTGGCTGTAGACAGTGGTGGATATTTGTGTACGAATAGTCTTCACGCATTAATTGCAGCGTGGCTTAATGCTTCCCAGAGAAGTCGAGATGGTGTTCGATTGAACAGATCTGCCAGAGAGTAAAGTGTAAAGCGCTTTGAGCAGTCCTGAGGACTGGATACTGGACTTTCCTTTACTTTTATTTACCTTTAATACGGCGACATCTTGACCAGTATTTGTACCGGAACCTTACCAACCAGTTAGAACACAGATCAGTGTAAAGGCGTCATTTCAAAGTGCGGACAATCTACTAGTTTTCCTCTAGGTTTTGTCAAGTGATCTTGACACAAGCCGTCAGTCCACCAAAGAAGACAAAGGAAGTCGATCGAAATATTCGGAAAAAATTCAAAATACGTTTTTTCACAGGTAATTATCGTGTTAAATACCACATTCCAAGAAAGCGGAAGGTCATTGCATTCAAAAGTATACAATATGTCCCCCCCTTTCAATTACTAACAGTAGTAAATAGCACGCTGTAATTAAACAGGAATAACATTGTGTTATCGCTTCGTGTCCATTGTTATCTGTGTTTCTATGGCGTTCAAAGTATTACTCCTTTGAAATTCCCATTAACATCCTTGGGAAGATCTCAAAGAACCTGATATCCTCTAACCTAAAATGGGATATTGGTCAACTGTTTTTGTCCGAAATAAAACATGACAGAAATGTACACCGTCAAGCAATTGTTCTGCTATCCTTTTTGTAAAGGCGCTGATAAGATAGTTGGAAACTGTCGTGTTTTCTTCAGGTTTTTCCCTTATGCGCGGGTGATAAGACGATTTCAAAGACAAGTCAGTGACCGAATCTTGTGGCGTCTAATTCGAGCAATTAGTGATATCCTTTAACTGTGCTAGTAGGACCAAATTAAGGACCATTTCAATAAGGAATTACTCATAAGAAAAATCCGTCAATAAACGGAGACCGGGTTTTTATTTAAGGCGATTTTTAAAATGCAAAAGGCCGCCGCCGCGTCACCGAAGACATTAGTTCTACGACACACCAGCGAAAATATCCCGGTGACGTGTCGTGGTGGTGACTGCTTTTAGTATGCATTGTTAAAGAGCAAGACTGATCTTCAAGAGCAAATTCAGGGTTATGAGCTCGTATGAATGTTAACGAAACCATCCACTGCTGTATTCAACATCTCCTTTCTCGCGAAGATGTTTGCTCCTGAGCAAAACGCATCATTGTTCAATAGTTTTCAGCGAACACTTTGCATATGTCCTTGTGTTTCACGTGCAGCACCATTGCAATGTCTCAAACATTAGTTTGGTTGATTGGATTCTAGTGGTTAGCTGTGAAACGCAAAAGCGAAGCAAAACGCTGAATTTCACTGCAAACTTTCCCCAGACATTACTGGTATTCCCAAAGCCCTACCACATGCTACGCACCGGTAATGCCAGAATGATAGTACACTAAAGACTTGGTAATTGCCTATCACGAGATGTGCTCACCGGCCAACGAAATGGTCCGTCGTGCCACCTAGCGACTGAACGAGTTATTTTAATACGACCCAATGAGTTAAAGGTGCTTCCTCCAAGTACATCGCGAAAGGGTGCAGAAACGAACTGGCATTTTGTAGTGGGTAGTAAATACTATTTCATAAAATGAATTGGAAATTAGATGAGGACAAATTCGAATAGAGGAGGCATCTTTAAACAAAGCAATGCAAAAGTATTAAATGCCAACCCTTTTTAATACTCTCTACGTGTCTCTTATGATAACACATTGTCTGTTTGCTTATCGCCGTTATCAAATGTTTTCTTTCCAATGTGATGCAGAGCGTTGTAGGCGATTTTGAGAAGCCTGACGGAATAGTGTGTCCTTTGATAACGTTTCTCCGATAACAACGTCAATACATAGACTGTTTGAGCAATATCACCAGAAACCATCCTTAAAAAATCGGTTTGGCAGCACTATACAAATAATTAAACGGTTATTCTAGCCAAAATTTCCTAGAATCCATAGCAAAACTATTGCGAATCTGTATTATACAGGCTGTAAAACAAAGTGTTGGTGTCTCTCGTTCTGTTTGTTGAGCATATCTCTATCAGTGTCGCGTGTATGGGACTGAACGTTTGTAGGTTTGTTTGCGAGCCAATTACGGGGATTTGTATATATTTTTTTAAATGTCAACCGCGGTGCCTCGGTGGGTGGAATATTCGACGCCAGTGTTACCTGTGGCTAATCGCATCAGTGGCCTCCGGCAAGTGGGCGCGTTCTAACTTTGCATTATATAGTAATACTGTAGCTATCCATTGGCAGCTTATACTCTCTTCGACCAAAAGGCGGCTTTAGCGCCATGGAAACTCTGCTTTTTAATAATTACGTAAAGTTTATTTTCAAGTACCAAGCAGTACATGTTACATCGTGGATGAAAAGTGTTAGTTTCGTTTTTTCTGTTGTGAAGAAGACACTGTCGGTGGATACTGTTTGCGGAACACTGTTTTGAACCATATAACTATCAAGGACTTGTTGCAAGTTACCCAAATTAGTGTAATAGCCAAACAAGGCCACTTTGTTTCATGACAATGACGTTTAAGAAAACTTACTTGGGCTTCCGGTAATCGAACCCTACTTACGTGAGAGAGAAACCCGATAAGATTTTTGCACAATTGTTAAAGAAGCTTAGTTCCTGCAATCAGACCAGGTGCACGTGAAATGCCAACAATATCAGGTTTCAAAACAGTCCCGCTGTTGTGCGCAGATTGTAGGGTGCATACTGTGGAAAATAACTAAAACACACCGAAGATGTTTAAAAGGAAATCCTATGAATGGCTAGCTGTGTGTGGGCGCGCGCATGTGCGTGTGTGCGTGTGGGGTTGTGTGTGCGTGCTTGTGTGTCCTAAAGATAGGTCAAGCTAACATGCACATATATATATACGCACACGCACGAACGCACACGCGCGCACGCACATACACACTACTCCCTCTCCTTCTCCCTCTCCCTCTCCCTCTCCCTCTCTACTTCCCTCCCTCCCTCCCTCCCTCCCTCCCTCCCTCCCTCCCTCCCTCCCTCCCTCCCTCCCTCCCTCCCTCCCTCCCTCCCTCCCTCCCTCCCTCCCTCCCTCCCTCCCTCCCTCCCTCCCTCCCTCCCTCCCTCCCTCCCTCCCTCCCTCCCTCCCTCCCTCCCTCCCCCTCCCTACCTACCTACCTCCCTACCTCGCCCCCCTCCCTCCCTCTCTCTCTTACGCACACACAGGCACGCGCACAGAACACGCACACATGCAGACACACACACCAAAGACAACAATTATTTTTCAACCTACACGATATTTGTAAAGTTACAAAACATTTTAAATAATACCGTTATCCGCCAAAAAAAGAAACGCGCGACCACAACAATACTAATAGGAGCCTATTGACAAATATCATCCTCATCTACATAACCCAGTTTCTCTAACATATTCCACAGTTCTCGTCGACATTGTTTTCTTGCCCTACTGCTGAACTCACGTTATCTTTGCGCCACAAACAGATCACCATTTGTCACTAATAATAGTCTTACATTTCAAAACCTGAAACAGTTTCTGCACGCACGAGAACACCGTACAACAACACAACACCATCTACAACAATACAACTACACAACACCATCTACAACAATACAACAATACAACACCATCTACAACAATACACAATAGTTCAAAGACAATTCTGTTGCTGCTTCTTGGTATTGCTATCGTAGTTCGTCTTATTAGCAGGCCACATCGTCGGGCCAAAAACGAATCACGTAACGTCCGTGTGGATCGTCCGATCTGTGTCAAAAGGTCAACGGAGAGGGTCGAGGGTGTTTAGTGGTCATCACGTAATTCCTTCAAAACAATGCACCATTTTAGTCAAGTAAATGCCAACATTGTTGCTAACGGAAATAATTTACCATAGTCATAAAGAAGTAATATTCCTAACACTAGATTTTTATTATAATGTTCTTTATGTTTCACACATGATTACACTTAAATGTGTTATCTCAGCGACACGTAACAAGACAAATGCCGGTGAAGGACAACTGAAACACTCCAAAACACTCCCCCATTCATTCAAAACTGTATACGGCAGTGTTTTCAATCTAAGTTGAAAACACTCTCATATTGACAATTGATCGAGATTGCCGCGGTTCAACCATAAATTTGAACCCAGGCCTGATTGGGGCGGTTAGCATGTTAAAATGTATACATTTGAACCGTCAAAATACATATTTGTATGGTAAAAATTATCAAGACATTACGATAATTTGAAGTTGGGTAGCGAACAAATTAGCATGGAGGATGCTGGCTGTTGTTTCTCGTGTAAACAAGCCGAATTCTGTCTTCGTACATCTGGGATCCTTCTATCACTGACAGATGCTCAACTAATTTTATAGTGTGAAAACGTGCGCTTTTCCATTTTTATGTATTAACTTTTCAGGGTGAAAAAATATATTAAAAAAAAAAATCACTCGCAATGTATTTGTCTACCCTGAATGCGGAAATGAAAGAGGGATCTATCTCGTGA
Organism: Escarpia spicata; assembly: GCA_963995525.1. Taxonomy (NCBI): domain Eukaryota; kingdom Metazoa; phylum Annelida; class Polychaeta; order Sabellida; family Siboglinidae; genus Escarpia; species Escarpia spicata. Next base: position 16,088,422 of record OZ023206.1, read on the forward strand.
TAAACATAAATTTACGCAAACTCGGCATTTGTTGCCCGAACTTTACCGATACAGATATAGGGTGATCGTTAATAACCTACATATCCTTTCATCGTGTCTATCTAAACGTGTTTTATGTCACCATATTTAAGATTTATAATAGTATGCAATTGACAGTATTTGTCTATTAATGAACCTGGTCATCCCATTTCGTATTCCATGTAAGCATGGTTAGAAGCATTCACGTTAAACAATTAACGGACACATTATATTTATTAACACATTGTGACTCATTAGAAGGAGGTTGTTTATTCTTCGTTTTTTCATATTCATTAATGTAATATTTTATGACTAGAATAAATATGTTGAACGTATCTACAGCCATCTAAATTGCGTTTAATAAGTCCGAAATTGGGTTAGCAATTTGAATGTTTGGCGCGAGAATAGCAGATACAACGTTTAGATTATAAACCATTATATCGGCAATATAACGAACACCGGATGACGCTGTAAAAAGGATTAGTCCAAACTGGAGAAACGAGTGCGCGAACTATTGCCTGAAAGGACAGACCGCCGTAATGACTTGACAGGTTGAGTCTGTCGTAGCGATACCGCAAATACTGCTCGCTGACGTGGTGCTTATACAAATCAGGAAAGCTCTACTATTATTGATATATTGGTTGTGTATATAAGGTATGACGAATGTACAATGAAACGGGTTGGTTATGCAAACACGAGACAGAGCTAGTATGTTATTGTTATGTAAATTAGGTAGAATGATTGTATTATCGGTTTGGAAGATAAGATAGAACGAGTATGTTATTGGTATGTTGGTGTGTTATGTATGTAAATAATGGTAGAACGAATGTGTAGGTTCCAGTTGTCGACAAGTTATTCAAGACAATAAGATATATCGTGCAGGCATATAATTTTTACTATTAATACGGTGTTTAGTTATGTAAATAATAATTCTTTACTAATTACTTTTATTTTTTACAACATAAGGAGAATATAATTATCTTAATTATCTAAAATGTTTTTTGTTCATAAAACACTGATTACATCACAAATGCGTGAGTACGTGCTCAAGTACAACTGTGTGTGCGTGTGTGTGCGCGTGTGCGTGTGTGTGCGTGTGTGTGTGTGCGCTGTGTGCGTGTGTGTGTTTGTGTGGGCGTGTGCGCGTGCTCGTGTGCGTGCGGGCGTGTGTGTGCGCGTGTGTGCGCGTGCGTGCTGTGTGTGTGTATGTATGTGTGTGTGTGTGTGTGTGTGTGTGTGTGTGTGTGTGTGTGTGTGTGTGTGTGTGTGTGTGTGTGTGTGTGTGTGTGTGTGTGTGTGTGTGTGTGTGTGTGTGTGTGTGTGTCTGTGTGTGTCTGTGTGTGTGTGTGTGTGTGTGTGTGTGTGTGTGTGTGTGTGTGTGTGTGTGTGTGTGTGTGTGTGTGTGTGTGTGTGTGTGTGTGTGTGTGTGTGTGTGTGTGTGTGTGTGTGTGTGTGTGTGTGTGTCTGTGGTGTGTGTGTGTGTGTGTGTGTGTGTGTGTGTGTGTGTGTGTGTGTGTGTGTGTGTGTGTGTGTGTGTGTGTGTGTGTGTGTGTGTGTGTGTGTGTGTGTGTGTCTGTGGTGTGTGTGTGTGTGTGTGTGTGTGTGTGTGTGTGTGTGTGTGTGTGTGTGTGTGTGTGTGTGTGTGTGTGTGTGTGTGTGTGTGTGTGTGTGTGTGTGTGTGTGTGTGTGTGTGTGTGTGTGTGTGTGTGTGTGTGTGTGTGTGTGTGTGTGTGTGTGTGTGACGAGACGGCAGTAGAAGGTGAGTTAACGTTGTGTTCCACCAGAACCTTAAACCATATTGAAGCACAAACATGCAATGCACTCCGGCGGTGTCGCAGGTGTATTTTATTATCACATACGTTCAAGACCAACTCCGTTTTTGTGTGATATTCGGCGATCCCTAACGCAAGGTCAAGTCTGTTTGGCCTTCGTCACATGTGCTAGGGTTGTCTGATTCATCTACTTGCACTCCGGCGGTGTCGCATATATATTTTATGATTACATACATTCAAGACCAACTCCCTTTTTGTGTGAAGTTCGGCGATCCCTAACACAAGGTCAAGCCGGTTTAGCATTCGTCACATGTGCTAGGATTGTCTGATGCATCTACTTGACTTTTGGAGGACACCATTAGCGTGATAATATATGTATATATACCTATAGTACTCCCATAGATTTTCTACCGCTTTCCTCTGTCGAGGTCGTGACTTATATAAGATACAATGTGTCACGTAGACAAAAGCCAAAGACAGTAAAGGTGAAAGCGGAAAGGTGTCCGGATACCTAACTGACCAGACAGTTCGTGGAAAAATAAAGTGAGTATGTGAACGTGATTTCCATCAGATGTCATGTCAGAAAATCTGTCTAAGTGGACATAACTATTTCATGTGTTCGTGGAATCGGCCTGTGTGCAGGTGTTTTCTAAATAGCCTGAGTTATTTATAGCTAGAATAAATGTACAGCATACCCAGCGGCTAGGTTCTGTATTTTGTAGTTGTACACCCCCACAGTAGGACGTGTTTGAATTATAACGGAGGATATTTTAAAATAACTTTACTAAATTGTCTACGTCCACTGCCATTACTAATAATTAATCTCATTTTATTTTAATTGTATTATAAATATCTATACTAGTATTATTGTTATTATTACAGTTGCTGTTACTGTTTTTATATTTCATATTTATTATTGTTGTTGTTGTCACCGTCGCCGTCGTCGTTGTTACGTGTGTTATCATTGTCATACCTGTTGTTGCCGTTGTTGTTGTTGGTGTTGTCGTCGTCGCCGTCGTTGTTGTTATTATTATAATTATTGTTGCCGTTGTTATTGTTGTTGTCGTTGCTGTTGTCATTGTTACCGTTGTTGTTGCTGTTATTGATGTAGTTATTGAAGTAGTCGTTGCTGTTTTAACGATTATCATTATTGACTTTAGTAAGAGTCCCAACATTCTCGAGCTCGAATTTATAAGAAATTGTAAAACACCAACACAAGCGACGGCTTGAGAAGACGACGTTACTTCATTGGTTGGTTAGGTAACAAAGGATGAGTGTCAAAGACGTGTCAGTAGCTATATTCAACCAACGGCGATATCCATACGCAGTTTATAATTAGTTTCTGGTTTCCGTGTTGCGTCTTGTCAGTTGCAATATCCGGTTAGCAATTGCTCACAGAGAAAACCCAGGATGTCCTGTCGACGCAGCAGGAAGTTTAACTGTGGAAAACAAAATGTAAACACTTTTTAGGAACTTACAATAACGTTCAACATAGGAGTGTTATAGCTTTATTGAGCTTTGATGTGTCGAAACACTTCGTTAAGGTTATTATTGAATCCAGTCTAACGGGAGGATTAGTGGCATACCGCATGAGATGGACAGGAAAACTTGCAGAGCAGAGGCGGAAACACATCAAGGACGCAAAAAATGCAGCTGAGATGGGTGGACTGAGTTAGGAAGAACATGAGCAGATCGGGGGAGGATGAAAGATGGAGAGATGGGCAAAGAAAAAACGCAGCTAGTGGTTTGGCAATACTGACAACACGGAACAATAGTAGGAACACGTACGCCATTTCGAGTAAATTAAATATTATTCCAAAATGGGGATTAACTAACATTAGTGATATTTTGTAGTGTGTAAAACTTAGTGGCGAGCTAGACATTCTGAAAGTTTCTAATACAAAACTTTTTCAACAAAATTAGTAAACCAAGTCTGGCAATGATTTACGTAAACCTTAATGACCTACATGTATTTCTCGCTGGGTGAATGGTATTGACCCCTTGGCTGCAATCTACACTTTGTAACCGAGTATGTCGTTAATTGATACGGCCGAACACAGCAAACAAATAAACAACCGCAGGTACTTGCATGAACCCACGATCTAGCATGTCTACGTGGGACAGCGACCACTTATACGACGTTTGCGGTCACTTTTTCGTCTAAGTTAACGCAAAAGATACGCGTTCACACAACGCGACGGTTCTGAAAGGACGCGGACGCTTTGCGGTATTCCGTGACGACATCGCCGGTTTCTTTTTGCTGACACTCCTGTCCTGATCTAGACACCAGTGGCGCCGTGCTGTCCCCTGCCGTGGAATTACGTGTGCTTCACTTTGTGCTCGGGCCGATGATTGTGAAATATAGCAGAGTTTTTAGACAGCACTGATCGCTTTATGGAAGACAACTATGCAACAAATATATGCAACTACAAAAAACATGCCGCGAAAGAATATCGGATAACGCGGATGATTTACATATCGATGTAGACGCTGACGTGAACGAAACGCTGATGACGTCATGTCCCCTTTGTTTTCAGAGTACTTGGTAAACTCGAGACAGTATAGCGTTGTCTCTTTATACAATACGAAGACCTCTATCGCGCCTAATCCTCGGGAACCCGAGATCAGAGACTCTTCACAACTGATAATTTTTTTAAGTTGGAGGGATATGATGCAGAGCTGCTATAATACTTCCTGCTGACCTAGGGGATCGTTCACAGTTGTCGAAATGTATCTACTTACACAGTGCGCACGAAGGGGGTCAAGGCCAGCGTAGTTGGTATAGCATTGTCGGTCCACTGTAAGCAAACATTATACTGGTTGTCGTTAATATATGTTATTTGCGAGAAATATGTCATAACACTGATACATACGTACAGAGGTGTTTCATTATGGAACGAAAATTATCGACATTTTCAGCGGGTGGGAGTGTGTCTGAAAGTTAGTACACTCTGCACAAAAAGGTAAAAGTCAACAATTGCGAACGATTCCTAACGCTAAAAGGGAACGCTTTCTGAAGAGTTTGTATATCAGCTAAGAAAGCCGTATCTAACTATAGATATGTAACTGAGGTAGCGCATACAAGCACGTACGCACACACGCACGCACACACGCACAAACTAAAAATCCTGAACATGTGTGTGTGAGTGTGTGTGTGTGTGTGTGTGTGTGTGTGTGTGTGTGTGTGTGTGTGTGTGTGTGTGTGTGTGTGTGTGTGTGTGTGTGTGTGTGTGTGTGTGTGTGTGTGTGTGTGTGTGTGTGTGTGTGTGTGCGTGCGACATAATTTTCCTGTTAAAAGTGTATATTTGCTCAAGAATTAAAATGTATTAGCAATTGCTGCGAATAAGATTATTAAAAAGTATTCATATATCTGTCACGATTTTGCTGATCTTTTTGAACTTCAATTTATTTATTTTTAACTACGATTTGCTGCGGTTTTTTTTTACCGTTGATGCCATTTTACAAAGCTGGCTGCATAAATAAACTTTAACCAACATCATAATGATTATCATAATACACAAACATTAATGAACAAATTGTCTTCGCGCTCGACAGCAATCCAGTGTTGTATGGTGGTGATTATGTTCGTATAGTTAGGTTTTGGTTCCGTTTTCCGATTACATTGGTGAAAATATGGCGGCGTTTGACGTTTCATTTGGTACTAACAGTGCAGTTTTTCCTAGCACGTATTTTATTACAACGTTCATCAATCACGTATGTTTACTAATCAACTTACTTATGCTGCATATTTCGTTACGTCCCTACACACACTAACCTCCATACGCATTGACCACAGCAGGTCGAGTTACGTCTATCAAGTGCAAAGAAGTTACTGGCACTCTGGACAAACGTATCGGGAGATAGATGAATCGAATTCGACGTTGGGCTACATTCACTTGGTATTTGTGATTGACAACACTGATTGTGTCTTACAAGCGTTTCACATTACCAGTTCTGTCACGGAATTATACGTGGAATACGTCGGAAACGATAGCCGGCTTTTAAGGAAACCGATGCAGTGAACGGAAACGACAGACGGGAACAATTTAATTAACGGCGATCTATGAGCGTGCTCTTGAAATTGATCACATTACCTGGACCGCACTCCGCGCTTTTGTCCTTTTTTCTATTTATAGTTGAAAGGTGTATGTGCATCTTGAACTGTGCGCCACCAGACATCAACGATGACCTTACACTATCTCGCCGCTACAGACGCATGATCAAGGGAATCTAGATTAGTTGATATCGAATCTATTTATGCTACGCGCGTGGCAGAAAGATCGATCCTTTCACGAGATAGCTTTGGCTTATATATGCCCCAATTGCAGTTGTGTCCCTGAATTGCCTACCGGCCTTTTGAACAAGTAGCTGACAGTAGATGAAAGTAGATTACTGTAAAGGAACACTTTCGTGCATATATTGCAGTGTACTTGAATACTCCCCAGACTTTCGTGCATATATTGCAGTGTACTTGAATACTCCCTAGACAAACGAGCGTAGCATTATGACCGTTTTATGAGCGGATACCACATTTCCTAAGACTAGGAACAAGTGTTCACGGCCCCTCGATATCCGATTTTCACACATCATAAACTACCAATCAATCTGGTATTCAGATTCACAACAAAGATAGCGTGCCTGTTTGTTCTCAAACGTCCGTTGTGTGCGCCGTTATATAAATCCAATGATATGTTTTGACTTTGAGTCTAACGTAGTCTAATAACAAATATAGAAGTGTATCACAATGAAACACCGTTGAAAGGCCTCAAAGATTTACCAACAAAAACTGCCAGGCCAAGTCTATGATAACATGGTATTTAAAAATGTATATTTATTGTACAATTGTTATCAGGTCATGAAATTGTCAACCGAAGTGGTATGTCCTCCTTGTCACTACCACCATCATCACTATACGGGTGAGGGGGGGGGGGGGTAAATGTGTGGGAACGTGAGGTATATATTTATTTTATTGTGATCGTCTTATGTTACTCTTATAGCAGACCACATGACAAAGTTCTCTTTTGAGAAATTCAACAAAGTACATTATGCGTTGTTAGTTTGAAGGAAATATGAAAGAAACAGTGATATCTCTTGAGTGGAATTTTCTCATCCGATTCTTGTGTGTTTAGTCTACAATTCGAATCATTGTACGGAGCGATTTCATTCTCCGCACATGCGTGAATAAACGCATGCCGCTTTCATATATGGAATCCTACAGCTTTACAGTTAAATCGTAAGAATTGGCATTTAAGGAAACGAATCTGACATGTTGCCCAATAATTGATTGTATATACACACCTATATATTAACAGGCCTAGAATAACGCGGCGTACCAGTGGTAGAAATAAAAACTAAAACAGTTAGGCAATTTTACACTTTCGTCTTTATATTATGAAACAAAACGGAAAATGTGCCCGAAGGTGAATAGACCCGACTTATAGATCTACACGTACACGGACCATCAGACAGCTTTACATTTCCGAAGGCGCTAGCGGTCCGTGTATATACCGTCTTTTCCTTTTTATTTAGAAATTGGCGAACGAAAAAGGAAAAAATCTTTTTGCTTTCATATTTGAAGTACGAAAAACGCACACAATCTACTATTCGCAGTACAATTCGGTCGCACTGGCAGCATTTTGAAAACAAATTCGCTGAAATTACATCGTCGCCGAAGTAGTATCGTTGCCGATGCGACAAGTACGGGCGAATTTTGATCGTTTCGGCGCTGGTGTTTTATAAAAGGTTTCGATTATTAGATTAATTATACTCAAATATTCCCGTGGTAAACTATTTTATTAATTATAATGTTTAACAGAAATACATAATGTATGAAAGTAGTATTTGAGATTGTACTATTATGTGAAAGTGCTTGACAATCTAAATAATACTAAAGCATACTTGAATGGAAAGATTGGTATTTTGGGAAATATACTCGAATTAAACGTTGCATTCTGAGATCGGCCATATTTTAAATTAAAGTAAACTGTTCAGGGAATCGCCATGCCCCATACAATATCAGAAACTATATATCTTTCCTCAACTCCATATAGCCTTGTTCACGTACTATGCAATTTTAAGACAAAGGATAACAAGTACATCCGCGTGCCAGATTAGCTGAAAATATGTGGCCACCGGTAATATTGGCAAAAACACAATTTATCAAATAACATATAAAATGCCAACTGATACATATGACAGCAAATAGCTCGTTATGCAATGCAACTTTTTTTTAAATATAATGTAACCATTGTGGAAGACGTAACCAGTACCTCATTTCTAGTAAAATAGTATTATTATAAACAAACATGTACAATTTCGCAAGTAATAGGTTACCCTTAACATTTGTAGCGTTTTCTGTACAGCTATTAGCTTTGTTGTCAAAAAATCACTCCACTGACATCTAACTATAATCCAGATGTGCGTGTGCATGTACATGTTTGTTTGTGTGTGTGTGGTGTGCGTGGTGTGTGTGGTGTGTGTGGTGTGTGTGGTGTGTGTGGTGTGTGTGGTGTGTGTGGTGTGTGTGGTGTGTGTGGTGTGTGTGGTGTGTGTGGTGTGTGTGGTGTGTGTGGTGTGTGTGGTGTGTGTGTGGTGTGTGGTGTGTGGTGTGTGGTGTGTGGTGTGTGGTGTGTGGTGTGTGTGGTTGTTGCGTGTCTGTGTGTGTGTGGTGTGTGTGTGCGTGCGTGTGGTGTGCGTATATGTGGTGTGTGTGTGTGTGTATGTGTGTGTGTGTGTGTGTGTGTGTGTGTGTGTGTGTGTGTGTGTGTGTGTGTGTGTGTGTGTGTGTGTGTGTGTGTGTGTGTGTGTGTGTGTGTGTGTGTGTGTGTGTGTGTGTGTGTGTGTAGTGCATGAAGCATGTTACTTCACTGTAAATGTTTATTCGATCTCAGAATGCACCGTCAACTTTCACATAATAGAACAGTCTCAAATACTAATTTTATATTATGTATTTCTGCTAAACATAATTACTAATAATGTAGTTTACCACGGAAATTTGAGTATAATTAATTTAGTAGTCGAAACCTTTCATAAAACAACTGCGCCGAAACGACCAATATTCGTCCGTACTTGTCGCGTCAGCAACGATACCACTTCGGCGCCGATGCAATTTCAGCGAATTTGTTTTTAAAATACCGCCAGTGCGACCGAATTGTCCCGCCGAAGCCACCAACTGTTGCTTCCTAGCCGAAGCGGTATGGCAGATGAAGCGTCCTAAGTGCAAAAAAACGTAAAACGAGTGGCGCTGCAGTCGTATTTCTTTCGTTCTGATGCAGTGAAAACAAAAACGGTTTGTTTTTATCGTTATTTTTTTTTTCTAACATGTACTAGAAATACCGCGAATAGTAGATTATATTCGTTTTTCGTACTTCAAATATGAAAACGAAAAACGAACATTATTTGTTTTTTTCCTTTTTCATTTGCAAATTTCAAAACGAAATAGGAAAATACGGTATATACACGGACCGCTAGACTCGAGGTGCTAACTAAAAATCGCACAGATAGCGTGACGGGTTGAAAATATTATTCACGAAATAAAAGATAAGCTCTTTGATCGTCCGCAACTTATAAAAACATTGCCATTTTTTCAGTGATATTTATCCGTTGTTAATTCATCCGAAGTTATATTGTATACAGTAGTCCCCCATTATCAATTATCTGTGTAATGGTGCGTACTGGTTCGGATCCCACCCTACCCCCGGGCGCCAAACGCGCCATTAGGCAGGTAATACAAGACATTGTATTATCGGATCGTTCGAAGAATTAAACGTAACCCTTTGGCACGTTGCTTCTCCGAAACACACCATGCGTGCGTCAAGGCATGTGAAAGTATACTAATACTGATGGGCATCACGTATGGGGCAGGTTGATAAGACTGGCGCGTGCGATAATTAAGATGGCGGTTGTGATGTGCTTGTCAACGTTTATCCGTGGGAGGGCGCCACGCGGTCAGTTTGAACGCCTGGTGTCAGCGTAGGTCAAAATAATAAGAAATTAACGACCCTGGAGCGGGCGCAGGAATTCGTGTGGATTCTGTCGAACTCCTGAAGGGCATAGTGTCCTCCTGGTGTCTCGATAGAAACCACATTTTTAACACATGGGTCTGCAGTCTACACGTAACATATGTGGTACAACGTTGTTAAAGGTTCTACCTCCATTTTACTTTTTGCTTGTCTCATTTCAAATTCATTTAGTGAAAAGGCAGACCTATCCAGTACCACTAAGACGTGTTAGCTCGGTTGCGTAATTCTTTGATTTTAATTTTGCAAAAGAAACAAACAAACTATTAACTTGTTTAATTCTACACGTAGAGTAAATTCAAGTAATTTTCAAAATTGAAACTGTCACGTGAATGCGCGATACATTCATGCTCTTGTTTTATGTGGAAACCGAATGCTGGCATTATTATTTTAACTATTCATACGCTTCACATTTGGACATCAAAGAATCGAATTCGTGGTGAGCTAAGTCAGTTGATGAAGCTGTTTTAATTATGTGAATCTAAATAACGAGAAGCAAAACAATTGGCAAATAAAGATGGCGTTGTGAAATGACTACACACGTATCGCGGATGAGAGAACAGACTCACCAGAAAAGACTGGTATTTGACCCACATCGTTCTGTATGTGCGTTAGTGTGTTTAGTTGTCATTGTTACTGTTGTTGTTGTTGCTGCTGTTGTTGTTGTTACTGTTGCTGTTATTGGTGTAATGTTCTTTGGCAGTTTGCTATTAAGTGTTCTCTATACAACCTGTTGGCCACCACTTTTTGGGGGAAACAAATGGATGACCAAACACGGCTCCTCCTTTGGCCCGTCTTTCCAAAGTTCTGTATGTGCCACTGCCTGACACGTGCGAATAATTACATTAAAGTATATCTATGTTCTTTCAAAATGTGTTCGCAATTCTCATTCCAGGATAATTTTGCGACAAGTTGAATTACAACACGTTACTTCAAGTGTACTTATTTGTTATTTAGCCTTGGTGAAATAATCAGACAACCGAATTTACAAGTGTCGGAATGTGTTTAGGCTCACAAAGACACTCAAACTGCAATCGCCATATCTTTCGTTAGATCTAATTAAATTAACATAATAATGAATTATCGCGGTCTAGCAGGTGGATTGCAATTGATCCTTCAGTCTATGTGTCACACGTTTTACTAGTTATCTCGTTATAGGTCAATGGAGACATGACTTGCACAGCCGTCCTGACTATTAGCTGCACAAACGGTGTAGAGATTACGAGCAAATTATTTACGCTATTTCCTAAAACGATTTCTGAATTGTGCTGACATTATAATTGCGTTTATACAATTGGGGTTAATATTTTCTCACGTTAAACCATGTTATTGGCTGGTTAATTTGCCACAGGCGTTATTTTGACGGTGGTTTGTGACGCTCAATTGAGCATGCGTGCATGCATGCGCTATTCGAACATATATAATATAATAATAACTGTTACTATAAGTAGGCATTATATTGTGTGTCCTAGCCAATGGTCGACTAATACAGGGAAAGACACACATACATGGAATTTTCCAAGGGATGTGCATTAAATTATGTTATCCCCTAAGACCACCTAGTGTTATATAGGACACGCACGCACGCACGTACACGCACGCACGGCCGCACGTAGGAAAGTCGCACAATCGCATGTCTTCATGTTTACTGTGTCCGGTTATTTATTTAAGCACCTTAAATATATGTGACATGTTTGGTATATAATGATACATATGTCCTCAATACTTCCTGCATCCCTTGGGGCACACCAAAAAAGCCTACAACTGCATCCACCTTAAGGCTCACACAAGAATCACTTGCGCCTCCCCTTTGACGCAAAAAAACGAGGCGTTACCCCCTCGCGCCTCCTGCACAATACGCCCCTGTATATAATTGGTTCACAAATATATGATATAAGATATTTAACACGATTAGCAAACAATCTAATCTATATAAAACGTTATATAAACCAGTGCGAAGGGGACAAGTGCCCCTTGAACATACTAGCGGGCGCGCACGTATGATAGGTGCCTCGTAACTATCCTAACATTAAAAAAAATATAACTTACGGAACGGAACCGCTGTATGTCAGCAAACCTATTAACATGCAACAGCAAATTTTTTGTAGTAAAAAAGACGTTCTTTATAGTGAACCGCGTACTGAATGGAGGGCGCATTGATGGAATGCCACGATGCTAGGGTGAAATGGCGGCGTGTTTGCGGTGAGCGGTTTATGAACATTTAATTAACACACTGCGGCGAATTCTAATAAAACGTCGAAGGAACGTTGCTGCATGGCTCACCCGGTGACGGCACTTATGCGTTGTTAGTTCATCTCTCCTGTCTAACGTGGAGAAGTTGCGTCTGTTTTGCGTAAGCCCTATTCAGCTATTTATTGTAGACACAAACCTATGGGGGATCTTTTAAAAAACATCCCAACTTAGATCGATACGTTCGAGTAAAACTATTTAACTATAACAGCCAAGCCTAAGCGAGGATTTACAATAACCATGTTATATTATGTTCTGTTCTGCTAATCATCCCATACCATCCCCAAATCGACACGGTCCTACCCAAGTTCTGTAACCACAGGTATTTATTTCACCTTTCATCGCATTCTTGGGTGCTTTATCGGGGCTGAAATCGGTAATATAAATCATCGATGGTTTATTGTGAAGACCCGCTAACACGGTTAATTGTCGTCTGCCGAACACGACCTCGCCTCCTTGCGGCGCTAATTGGAGTGACACGGGTGTGGAATGTGTAATAGACAACTATTAACATAGCGATTTTAATTGCGAGGGCGTAGTCCAAGTCGTTCACCTTACGGGGAACATCACCTCGTCGCTATTTTATTCTTTCGAAGGTGTGGTGACTTTGATGCGGCCACTTATTTGCAAATAAATGAAGTCAACTTGAAGAGAAAGGCGGAGGCGAATAACGGCGTCTTTGCCGTCCAATCAACACTAATTATGACGCATTCGCGAAGTAGGCCCAGGAGCGTATTGGAATGTCAACACTTTTTTAATATTGTTCCTAGGTAGCCTTCTGCGCCACAACATTTTAGCATGGAAAACTGAATGAGTGACTGAACTTGGCCCTCCCCTCCGAGGTTCTAGGCACGCAACTGAGTTGGCCCTAGTACAGGGATTCCCAAAAGGTCTCAACCCGTGGACATAGGGCACGCAGCACATGGTACTCGCGTCGTTAACTTCAACAACGGCAGAAGTTTTGCATGACTCCGAATATCCCCGGAACTAAGTCTTTACACGGTTGCCTCAATAATTAGGGTTTACCTCTTACAACTGTTCCAAGTAAAAACAAACTATCGTACGATGTTAATGGCTATTAACAGCGCACTTTGCCATACACCATTCATGGCGTCACGCAAATACAGTGAACTCCGCTCCACAGAATCGCGTATAACAAAATTAGCCATTTAGAAGAAATTATCAATATCGCAGTCTCCCCATCTAGCAAACCTAGATTGTGCCAATGATGGCTACTGCATACATGCATAAACTATATTCCATTGCTACGTCATTGGTCCAACGGGTTTTTTCTAGCTCGGGGCCTTTGCGGCATATTAAAGTTGAATTTTGAGATCGCCCATTTTTTAAATACAAATTTCCAGTGAACCAACATGTCCGATATATATACATATATATATATCACTTTCTTCAACTCCATTTTTTCACGATATGCAATTTTAAGATACAACAGCACAAAAGACGAAAAATTACATCCGCGTGCCATGCGTATATTAGTCCGCTGGCGTGACACGACGACCGGTAATGTTGCAAAAAGCACAATTTATTGAATAACGTATCGCATGTCAAAGTGAGACATATGGTAGCAAGTGTTATCAAATAAGTAAATATTGTTCATGTTGTACGTTGGCCTACGCTTTCTTAAAAAACAGTTTAGAATGGTAATTTTACTCAGAATGCAACTCTAGCAGTTCCAACCAATCATCCGTCATTCGAATGACGTAAGTCGCCACATTCATCCTGCAATGTTCATGCAATAAAGCACGTCTTGTCAGAACAGGACATAATACTGCATGCACCGCCCAGTGGAGACCGTCTTTTACGACATATTATGTCAACACCGCTTGTCGTCTGCTACGCCTGGGTCGTCCAGTATGAAACGCCATTCCGCCGCGGGTTCGATGAGTGCCTCTCTGTCACGTATGTAGGCATATTGGACATATTCGGTGGTTTCTAAAGAAAAAATATTTATTTGCTGTTCGCATTAGCGTCGCAACGTCGTGAATATGGGGGTGAGACTCTCCAAAGGCCTCAAATAGCACACCCCAACCAGAACCGCCTCAAGACTGTCCAAAAACCTCAAATTTCACCCCCCCGCGAAAAAAACACCTTGAGGCTCTCCAAAAACTTCCATTTCCATCCTCCCTTCAGGCTCACCAAAACACCTTGAGTTTGTAAAAATATGGGGGATAATCCTATTTCCAACCCCCATCTAAAATATTGGGGGCTCAGCCCCCGGTTCCGACGTTTATGGTTTGAAATGGATTCATTAGTGATGAGGTCGCCATTGGTGAAAGACTTCGCACCAAATTTGAAGTTCCCAATATCAAGACGTAATTTCATTACGACAATAACAACATAATTCCAAATGCAAGCCGAATTATGCAAGGAGACACACTGACCCATTTACTCTTCTTCGGTCTCTGACCTCGCCATAGATTGATGTACACAGGACATTGCCAGCAAAAGAGGTGTCCTACTCGAACAAACAATGCGTTGTCTAGACCTTCGGATGCATGACCGGAGCATCACTGCTGACATTGCTCTAGCTGCTGGCTACTTCAATTGATGCGGCAGACAATCTGTTCCAGAGGGTGGATACGAGTTCCAAACATGGAAGGCGTCTTATCAATGGTAAAGACAACGCCGACAACGAAGGCGATGACGGCGACACCGACGGCGGCGGCGGCGACGACGACAATTCAGTTGACGAACATAACATATGCAACATTTATAAACGAAAATGTGAAAGATTTCAAATGTCTTTGATCACTAGGTCTACACATTTTAAAGAAGGACTTTAAGAAGGAGCTCACGATTTTAGCTATATGTATATAACACATGTTGTACAATAGCATATAAGATATGTAGTATTCCATAGTTTTCTATAACATATATAATGATATATTTATAATAGAGCTTGCGTATGCGGTTAACGTTTTCCGCTTAGACGTTTGAAGCTCGAGCGCCAGACTTTCAGGGATTAATCGACGACCCCAAAAACAGGACGTAAGACCTTTCCAATATACCCCGTATATGTAAAGATTCTCATATTTTATGCAGTTGGTTAGTTGTTCGGAACGTAAGACGTAATGTGCACGTAAAACGTAAGTTAACAATCGCAGGCCCACGCGTGCGTGGCAAAACCTTCGGGGAAACGGTTCCTGCATCATATACTTGGCAACATGGAGTAGACGCAGACACAGTAATACTTGTGTATACCCTCATGCCAATAACATACCAATACAAATATCATTTGACAATTCTACACTATCACGACCAGGGCTTATATATAGATGTGAACTTGACATTCTCTCCGACCTTCGTCATTTTGAACAAACAATGAGTATATGGCCGGACGCTTTATGGAGTTCACATAACAATGCTGTGTTTTCTAACATTTGGTAACTATTACTAAGACGACTGTCTTCTGCCAAGGCATCCCGTCAGGTGACGGGCACTTCTGCTAATTTATAGACTAATTAATTTTGTGGATATTTTTGTATAGAACATTTTGTACTGTAGGCCTACAATTCTATACAATTTTATAGTTTCCTGTTACACGTTTTATTATTCTCTGTAGATTTCTATATCAATGTTTGAATTTATAGAAATGTATAGATTTTTGAAGTGTTGTTGTTGTTAAGATGTCCACTGGCGATGGATGATAAGGGAGATGAGTTGTGACACATGTCAAGCAATCTTAGTTGTATTGTTACATAATAATAATGTACATAAAAAGTGCTAAAATATAGTCGATACACATTACCAAACAACAAGTGCGTGAGGCAATCATGCTGCTCTCACAATTATAAAAGCGACAGTGTTTAGAATTATATAACTCTCCGCAAACATCCATTATATTATCAACGTTACCAATATAATCATATGATCGAAACATTTGTCTGCATTCCACTATAAGTATAGTACAAAGCGTGGGCCACTCGCACAATAGGTCTACTGTTACACAAAAACTATACTTGAATATACTTGGATAGGCAATCTGTATTGATTGTAATCAAGTGTGCAGTCACCGAGCAGTAGTAAAGTCCGGCCGACCGTAAACGGTTTGTTTTTAAATGTGTAGTTTTGTTTCAAACAAATGGAGTCAGTGGTACGAACGTCATGCGGGCCAGGTCGCGGCAGTTGAAACATGATGCAACACTCGCTAGAGTGGTCATATACACGTTACCTACGCAGACAGACGTGGGAAAGAATCAGCGTATGGATCAGGTCCGACCCCACCTGTACGCATCACATTTGACCCCTTCCCCTTGTATGCAATTTTTTATGATTCAGGACTCATCCCTTGTATGCATCGCGTCTAACTCCTGACTGCAATAATTATGCAGTTGTAACCGATTGTACTCAATAGCATTAGGTCAGATCCCCTCCCTCTGTACCCAACATAGGCGGATCCAGGGGCCCGGGTGGCAAGTGTCCCCCTAGGCCTTTGGAGTGCCCGTAGACCTTTTTGAATGGGCCCACGTTACCGTGCCCCCTAGACCTGGAAATGTGCCCCTCGATCAGATTACAATAAGTTGAAGTTGTGCCGACGCGGCAAAAAAAATTCCAACAGAAGCCCAGCTCCCCCTCCCCGTTTTCCAATGTCACAATCGAGCCAGCGGAGAAGCTCAAGAATGAAGAGCTGAAGATACGGCGGCGAAAATTTTTGAACAGCACTCCCTCTTCTGTTTACATCAGTCGAAACGAGACAGCGAGAAGAAGGTGAAACTTTTCAATAGCACCCCCCCCCCCCCCCCCATCTTCCGATATCACCAGTCGAGCCGAGTCAGAGGAGAAGCTGAAGTTACCGCGGTGCGGCGGCAATTTTATACACCATTTGGTTCGGCCGCTGGAGGTGTTTGTGCCACCCCCCCAGTCTACCCTCTCTGGATCCGCCCGTGCATTAGACCTGACCCCTCCTCTGTATGCAACATGCCTACCTTGCGTAAAGTACGCACTACACAGTAACCTAGATCCCCTTCCCAAGTCCGCACAACATACGCAATCATTGCTACACCCTTTCCTACGCAGTGTGTACATTGTCCCACATATCGGCGTTATGTCATTATTTATTTTCCAAATGGCGACAATATTTACGTTTATCAATGCTTTTTTCAAATTTGTATGTTATGTCTTTTTTGAAAACCAACCATGTTAAGTTTACCAACTTATTGGAAACAAATCGTCACATTCTGTAATGTTATCTTCAGAAAATCAAAACAAAATGTCTGACACTAGCATGTGTTACCAGTTACCCAATATAACGCTTTCTGTTCTTTCAGCATAGCAGCATAAGCTGCCGTACGGTAGTCCTTAAAGATGGTAATATTCCTTTTCGAAAATATTGTTGTTGAAGGAAGGGCTACCGTTTCAAACTCAATGTCAGTTCGTTAGGATGATGTGAACGCGGAAGTTATTCAGTGTGTAAGTAATAGTCCACAGTACAGCGATCCGTCGCCACATAAACGTGGAAAATGTAATTCAATGCTGCCACCTAGCGACTAAATGAAGGTAAGAAGCCGTTGCTGTAGTTTGTTTAAGATGACGACGTATATCTGTAACACGAGCACATTTAATAACATGTAATATGTATCCAGCTTATGGAAGTTGAAAGTTAACCATCTGTTGTAGACATCTAATTTTCAATTCATCACGTATAATATCTTTAATTCAAACGGCTTGATGTCCTTAATTAACAAAGCCAGTTTTATAAATTGTCACAAGGGTTGATAAACTCGATATACTAGGCTTGATGTTTTCAATTCAAAAGGACTAATGTCAACAGTTCATGTAGTCTTGTATCCTCAAAACTCCTCCTCACAAAACCTGGTATTCTCAATTCACTGGGCCTGATGTCCAACAGGAAAAATTGTACTGTAAGTGATGTTAAACTAGATAAATCAATCTCTTCAAAAGCACAAACACCACACTGTAATGCATTTATAAACGAACTGTGAATTTGATTTAGTATTTTAGTTTTTATTTTCATTTGCATTTGTTTTGTTATTTTTATTCTGACATAGTAGCTTATAAGTCACACGACTTCAGCCATGTCCCTTAAGTAGTAGCGGCGGTGGTGGCAGCAGAAGCAGCAGCAGCAGCAGCAGCAGCTATTACGTTGTTGTTATTGTGGTTGAAACAGCATTCATTCATTCAAAAATCGAGTGTCACTGTCAGTGACTGAAATAGTCAACATGTCAACAGCTGCATTGGCACAGCAATCCTCATTGAACATCACACAACAAATCCTCTATTTGGAAAACCTACCACTGGAACCTGACCCTACCACATTGGTACCAGAAGTGGGATGCCACCCAATGCTGAAGGACACATATTGTTTCAATATATAACAGGTCTGATGACTTGTGATACTGGTGGCTTAAGGCGTCCTCGCAAGGCAGGGGTGGTTTTTGACTACACTACCCCATGGCAGATATCCTATGCAATGTATGAGGGTCTGCTGAATCAGTTGTGCGAGGATGTCTCAAGGGTTGTACCAGTCGAGAAAGAGGAGCGTGAAGGAACAAACAATAAGGAAGAAGAGAATCCACACTCGAAAGCTGGCATTGTTCTTCATTGCCTGAAACACAAAATGGGAGAAAGTTTGAAGACAGCACAAGTGACATCATAATGGACTTGGATTAAGGCCACAAACGTCAGCTAGCAGTCTTCGTGAAATGTCACTGGACATTACACCTGACCAGTGCAATCTTAGCCGGTCTGGACGAATTTGTTTTGAATATCAGACTAGCTATCCGGTGAAGCTATGCCAAAGTCACAGAAGTGATAAATGAATGGAATGTTACTAAACACACCAGACGTGTTGTCGTTATTTTAACCATAAATGGTGAGTTTGCGACACATTTGCAAAACATTTTTGCTTATGCTGTAATTTAAGTAGGCTTGAACTGTCAGTATCATGGAGCCGAAGGCAATGATAAATGCCATTTTTGTGATATGCAAACTGACAATTCGCCAAATATCGAGCCTGCAAAGTCATTCTAACTATCTGAACAGATGTAGTAATATGACTTTCTTTTGATAGACACTTCTATATATTTCATAAAAAATACATGAATGACACTGTGCCTGAATGTTTAATAGATGCTCAACATGTGCTTGTAATTGTTTTTTATAATTAACTTCTGAAACAAAATTAAACATAGTTGTTTACCTCTCTGATTTCTTCGTTACCCTCCTTGATGTTTTCTGTCGTTCCAACCACTACGTGAGCTATCCTGTCAATCTCTGGTTCCTGCAAGAGATAATCCATTGTGAAAACACAGTTCGCCATACACAAGATAACTCTTCAATCTATTTTTATCTTCACTCTTTCATATATTTATAATTTTAGCAGTCCCATGTATTGTTATAAAGGCTAGAATATATTTTATTCATGTTTAGATTTATTTCATATTTTTTACAATCATGCTGATCAGAAAAAATTAAAATTATAAGTACTTGTTTTTTACTCTTTTTATTATTTTAAGCTTCAACAATATCTTCACAGTAGTTATATAAAGTTCAATATCCCGTGCTTCCTTTTCCTTACAACATGATTTTCATTAGAATTTTATACTTACTTGTTCTAACACCTTGTCAGCAATAATTTCTTGCAGCCGAGCTATCTCCACGACCTTCCCTTCAACTTGTCTGCAAGAACACAAAAAGAAAACGTGATATATTTTTAATGTCGCAAAAAATATTTTAACACTTGAGATGGCGGTCGACCTGAGAAAGAACAAAAATACATTCGTAGAGTAAAAGCATCAATGTTTTCATAACTTTGCTGTGGGTTTGCATAATACAGTTTTGAACTGATGTCTCGAAAAGGTGTTTTTAATGTGCCTTTTGGATTGAATGGGATCTGATTGCAAATGTAAATATCTAACTTCAATGTTGTTCATTGCATTAAAATTATATAAAATTTCTTCAAACCACTGCACATACAACACTATTTTTATGGTACGCATAGTTCTTAATGCTTTACAGGTAAATAAGCAGGCAAGATTTCATCGAGTTATCATACTTATAAATAATCTGTGCATAGGCATGTTCAGGGGGCCGGGGGGCATGTGCCCCTAGACCTTTGGAATTTGGCCGCGCTCTGTCTGAGCTAGAGTGGTGTCCCCCCTAGACCTTTGGAATATGCCCCCATTACTGAAGTTACAGTGGCGCAGCGGCACAAACATTTTCAACAGCACCTCTCTGGAACCACCCCTGCTGTGGCTATTGTGAAATTGTGGACAACTTTAAACTCTGTTTGCTAAAAACTCGAATTCTTTGGGTGGGTCAATTCAACATGTCATAACTTTGCAATAAACTGACTTTGATGGATGACACAGGTATAATTGTAAAACTGGAATGGTGTGTTTCAACATGATTCTCATAATTCTGTACTTTAAGGTCTCAACTGTCATGGCCTATCACATTCATGATACATTTTAAGTTGATGATAGTCCGAATCCTTCCTCTATTTCACTTTTACATTATTTTTTTAAATATTTAACCTTTAGTACATCAGAAGGATGTGTCACATTAATAGTTTAACTGTGACTTCCTTCCTCTGAGGAAAACATGACACAAAATCTCAATTGGAATTACAAGAAATATCACAATTGAAATGTACTTTAGTCCAGAGCTCATAGTGATAAATATTTTCCGTGAAGTCATAAAATGACACACAATCCTGTGCACGAAGTCGTAATTGCGTAATCCGCTGCTCATTAACATTTCATACGCTAAAGTTCTCGACATTTACCTCCTGGTAGTAGTAGTAGGTGGAATACATCAACGTGAAGCATTCCTGTCATATATGACATGCTTATGTGCATTACACATTTCTGTTTCCCTCCCCCACGACTGTATTTACAGATTTGGGCAACGTTTTGTCTAATAGACTCGTCTCATTTTACCGCAGTTCTGACAGATTTACAACTTCGACAGCTGTGGTGAATAGGCACTTCCAAACTGTGACATTCATTTAAAATGCTTACAGGTTATAAAAACTTAGAAGCTGCACTCTCATGAATAAACAGTGAACCCCACAAGTATGCAAAGGCTACATAAGTGCGAACTGTCTCGAACCATTTCAGGAATGTCTTATCGTGGATTTACTACAATACGAAGGACAGTCAAATTTTATCAACATGAACAAGGTCATGTCTACAGGAGGCAAACATGTTTGTCCAAATATTTAATGCACTTTATTATATTTTTTAAATGTCACATTAATAAAAATACCTCAAAAATATATTAATCTATGGGGCTTATAATCATTTTAACTACAGCTGTTAACCATCTCAAGTCAACTACAAATCTTCTACATTAAAAATATATATGGGTAGCTAAATCTCAAATACAATTCTTCAACAAGAACAATTCCCTCTAGCAGAGATGATAAGAAATCTTAAAGTGCTTGTGAACTATTTTAATGCCTTTAGTTTTACTACTTAAAAAACACTGGTCAAAATGCTTTAGCAGATTTCCCAAATTCAGACAGTCATTTTAAGCAGCAGGTCACTAAAGTGATGAGATGGTGAAAGGACCACTACTTAGACTTGAATGTGGAGAAGACCAGGGAGATGGTAGTAGACTTTAGAAGGAAGGGGTGTGTGAGTGGGCTTGGTACTGAGGGTGTAACAAGACCGGGGAGATGGTAGTAGACTTTAGAAGGAAGGGGTGTGTGAGTGAGCTTGGTACTGAGGGTGTAACAAGACCAGGGAGATGGTAGTAGACTTTAGAAGGAAGGGGTGTGTGAGTGGGCTTGGTACTGAGGGTGTAACAAGACCAGGGAGATGGTAGTAGACTTTAGAAGGAAGGGGTGTGTGAGTGAGCTTGGTACTGAGGATGTGACAAGACCAGGGAGATGGTAGTAGACTTTAGAAGGAAGGGGTGTGTGAGTGGGCTTGGTACTGAGGGTGTAACAAGACCAGGGAGATGGTAGTAGACTTTAGAAGGAAGGGGTGTGTGAGTGAGCTTGGTACTGAGGGTGTAACAAGACCAGGGAGATGGTAGTAGACTTTAGAAGGAAGGGGTGTGTGAGTGGGCTTGGTACTGAGGGTGTGACAAGACCAGGGAGATGGTAGTAGACTTTAGAAGGAAGGGGTGTGTGAGTGAGCTTGGTACTGAGGATGTGACAAGACCAAGGAGATGGTAGTAGACTTTAGAAGGAAGGGGTGTGTGAGTGGGCTTGGTACTGAGGGTGTAACAAGACCAGGGAGATGGTAGTAGACTTTAGAAGGAAGGGGTGTGTGAGTGAGCTTGGTACTGAGGGTGTGACAAGACCAGGGAGATGGTAGTAGACTTTAGAAGGAAGGGGTGTGTGAGTGAGCTTGGTACTGCGGGTGTAACAAGACCAGGGAGATGGTAGTAGACTTTAGAAGGAAGGGGTGTGTGAGTGAGCTTGGTACTGAGGGTGTAACAAGACCAGGGAGATGGTAGTAGACTTTAGAAGGAAGGGGTGTGTGAGTGAGCTTGGTACTGCGGGTGTAACAAGACCAGGGAGATGGTAGTAGACTTTAGAAGGAAGGGGTGTGTGAGTGAGCTTGGTACTGAGGGTGTGACAAGACCAGGGAGATGGTAGTAGACTTTAGAAGGAAGGGGTGTGTGAGTGGGCTTGTTATTGAGGGTGTGACAAGACCAGGGAGATGGTAGTAGACTTTAGAAGGAAGGGGTGTGTGAGTGAGCTTGGTACTGAGGGTGTGACAAGACCAGGGAGATGGTAGTAGACTTTAGAAGGAAGGGGTGTGTGAGTGAGCTTGGTACTGAGGGTGTGACAAGACCAGGGAGATGGTAGTAGACTTTAGAAGGAAGGGGTGTGTGAGTGAGCTTGGTACTGAGGGTGTGACAAGACCAGGGAGATGGTAGTAGACTTTAGAAGGAAGGGGTGTGTGAGTGAGCTTGGTACTGAGGGTGTGACAAGACCAGGGAGATGGTAGTAGAATTTAGAAGGAAGGGGTGTGTGAGTGAGCTTGGTACTGAGGGTGTAACAAGACAAGGGAGATGGTAGTAGACTTTAGAAGGAAGGGGTGTCTGAGTGAGCTTGGTACTGAGGGTGTGACAAGACCAGGGAGATGGTAGTAGAATTTAGAAGGAAGGGGTGTGTGAGTGAGCTTGGTACTGAGGGTGTGACAAGACCAGGGAGATGGTAGTAGAATTTAGAAGGAAGGGGTGTGTGAGTGAGCTTGGTACTGAGGGTGTGACAAGACCAGGGAGATGGTAGTAGACTTTAGAAGGAAGGGGTGTGTGAGTGAGCTTGGTACTGAGGGTGTGACAAGACCAGGGAGATGGTAGTAGACTTTAGAAGGAAGGGGTGTGTGAGTGAGCTTGGTACTGAGGGTGTAACAAGACCAGGGAGATGGTAGTAGACTTTAGAAGGAAGGGGTGTGTGAGTGGACTTGTTATTGAGGGTGTGACTGTGGAGAGAGTGAATGAGTATAAATATCTAGGCACTGTTTTGGATAACAAACTCACTTTTGAAACCAACACCAACTGCATTGTAAAGAAGTGTCATCAGAGAACGTTCTGCGTGTTCAGACTGAGATCCTTTGGTGTGAGTCCTGAGACTCTGCAAATGTTCTATCGCAGCTTCATTGAATCTGTTTTGACATCTTCTTTTGTCTGCTGGTTTGGCACTTTGAGTGTGAAGACTAGAGGCAGGTTGAACAGTATTATTGATAGGGGAAGTAAGGTTGTGGGAGTGAGAGAGACTGGACTGAATCAGCTGTATGAGACGAGAGCTATGAAAAAGGGTTTGCAAATCATGAGTGACTTGTGTCACATCCTGTCTCACAGTTCTATGATACGTAGAGCTTTCACTGCGAAGGATGCTAGGTCACTGAGTAGTTTAGAGTTTATAATATAAATTGAATAATTTGTTTAAGTAACCACCGATTAATAATGCATAAATATATGGCAGCAGAATACTGTGCTGTATTTACTTCATAACTGTGATAGATATTGACAGTGATAATGTGGTATTTAAAAATTGATATTTTTTTTATAGCTGTCTCAGGTTAAGAAATAGTCACCACCACCATTATCTGTGTATGGGTGAGGGGGATATTTATTTATATTATTTATATTTATTTTACTGTGACTGCCTGTGTTTTATGTACTTTTTATGTAATAACAGACCACAAGACAAAGTTCTCTTTCGAGAAATAAAATAAAATATCTTATATTATGTACTCAACTGTGTATACTTACTACAAATACAGCTATCATTTCCTCTACTATGTTATCAAAGTACCCTAAACATTGGCAATGGTTCATGAACATAATACAGAGAATACCACACATAAAATAAGTTTAAACTGCACCATTAATTTTACCAACCCAGCAATTAAGAAAGCACACGACGAATTACAAAAACAAAACTCATTGATTACTGCTCACCGTACTTCATCGACCATGTTATTCATTTCTTGAAGCAGCTGCTGATTTTCTTGCTCAAACTGAAAATACAATTCCTCTGTAAATTTATTCCAACATATCAGTAAAAAAGCTTTCAGCTACAGGTAACATTTTATAATAATAACATTACAATAATCTCAAACACATTTCGGATTTATTTAATAATTTCCTTTGGAATTTTCTCAAGCTGTCATATTCAATATGTCAATGATAGTCTGAAGTCCCTCATGATTTAAATCTTTCTATTCTCTTTTATCTTTTTTTCTAAAAAAAGTGACCATTAATTAAAAAGTTGTATATTGATCTATATTGGCTTACCAACTGCAGCTCCTCAGGGGTAAAGTCTTCCTCCAGTTCTACCTTTTCCGACATCTCAGGGAGGGAGACTGATGACTGAGGTGTGTCCTTCTTGTTAACTAGTCACAATCATCATCAACAACATCATCATCATGATCAATGACATCATCACCAACATCATCATTATTGACACCATCATCCACATTATTGACATCATCATCAACATCATCAACAACAACAATGCCAACAAAATAATCATCTATAATATAAAAAAAACTTAATCTCAAAATTATGACTTACATAATCAAACATAACACCATCACATCAACAGCAACATACTCATCAACAACATCACGTAAACAATGCCATCATCGTCATCTTCAAAAATATCATCACCAATGACAGAAACATCTTCATCAATAACAAGAAATCTGAGGCTGTAATACACACGTCTATAATATTTTATTAGTGGCAATACAGTCAAATGTCTCAAAAATAATTGCACACTCATTCCATCAGTTGGGTGAAATTGGTTTCATAAACACATATTTCATCTTACAAGAATAAAGTCTAAATCTAGTAGCAGAATTTTATAAAATCATACTCGAAAAACCAACTTATAAAATAGCTGTATTATAATTGTATTATAACAGCAGTGTTAAGCCTGGATTTAAAATAAACCAATTACCTTTCGGTTTATCAGCTTTATGAGGTATCTTTTTACCTTCAAACTCTGTGCGTTTGAGCTGGGAAACGAACGTATTGTGGCTTCGACGTTTCTTTTCTGGTTCTAACCTGGCACTGAAATGAAGACGTAAAGTTCATTTACCACAACACATAATCATAAAATTATTTATAAATCATCAAATTATTTATAAATCATCAAATTATTTATAAAAAACATTATATTTTCAGAAGTTTTTACAGGGTCCTCCTACATTTCATATTTTGCTAATTTCATTTCAGTTTAAGTTCAAACACAAATCAAATCAATCCAGTATCTGCAATGATATGCAAGCTGATTTCATCAAACAAACTATTACATTATTTTAAAGTTAAGTTCTGATATAGAATGGTATCCAGACCTTAGGACTGCTCAGAGTGCCTTCCACGTGACTCTCTGGCAGACCTACTCAGCTTTGGGATGCATTCAACCACTCTGCAATTACTATGTAAAGATTACACATTACACAAATATCCACCATTGTCTATAGCCAGGTACTCATGTAAACAACTGAGTGAACAGGAGCAAGGTGGAGGGAACAAACTTGCCCAAAGTTCGAAACAACACCCAGAGGATTCAAACCCGAAATGTCTTGATTGAGAGTCCGACTGCTCTAGCCACTATCCCACTAAAACTTACATTTTATATTATTTTGTTCAAAACATATTCTGGGATTTTCCTTTACTCAGAGACTTGGGAAAACATTCTAGAAAAAATCTATAAATTCTATGTGTGACACACACACATGCGTGCACGTGCATGCAAACATACACGCACGTGCGCACTTACAGTCTCTTTCTGTCCACCACCCTCTTCACTCGGATCGCCCGCTGCTCACTGTAGATCTGGCATATGGCTACAACACAGTGGACACTGGTCAGCTTCACTGTTGCCATGGTAACTGAATTGTAGGGTCTGTGGAAATTGACGTATCGAGTACGTCGCGGTTTGCTTTACGTCACAATCAACAATTGTACGCATGTCCTCCGTCAAACGTTGCCTTGGCAACCAATGTTGATAATTTATATACGTGAATTACGTTACTAATGCTGCATGACATCTCATAAATCAAACATTAATTATATAGTTATCTCTTTAAAAAAACTTTGCCTTAGTTTTTTGTTATAAAGAAACACTTTTGTTGCAAGAATTTCAACAAAATATACGATGGAATGCATCTATGTTTTATTGCTTGACAGAGTTTTTGCAAGGAAACAGGTCACATGATGGATAGGTCAATTGCTCACAGTAGTATTTGTACAATTTTTACTATGTAGATCAAAAAGTCAGCGACCAACAGTTCAGTATTCAAACCTGGGAACTGTTTCACTAACATTCCTAGGAGTCATAAACCAGTTATCACTCTTTAAAATCAATTTCCCTCCTTAAAAATGATCTTGTATACTGAAAATTGTCAACACCAGAATGTGCCACCATGACACCTTCACCAGTGTGTCACAGAACTAGTCTCCTCTGTGATACAGCAACAGCTTTTTGGATTTTGAAAAAGCTCCAATTTCATACAGTCTTGGTTTTTAAAGAAATTTGCAGCTTCTAATGGCCAAAAGTGACCGCAACTGTTAATGCTATTGTTATTCCAAACAATGACTGTCGTCTTACTCATTCTATCTAGTCTACACTGCTGGTTTGAATTACTACTTTGGAATATGACATCTACACAGATGTTTTTGAATTTTGTCAAAGCAGCGTTTATAGCAAAAACATTGTCTCACCTTTAAGGTAATCTTGAATAAGTGAAAACACCACGGCTCGGTGGTCTTTTACTTGAAGGAACACTTTCTGCAAATTACCTGCAATCAATTATATCACTTATGTATACATGTAAATTAATAGATGCATTAATAAACGAGTTTGACAGGGTTGACGGGACTGGTCATTGTGGCGATTTATCTGTGCTGCTGAACGCTTATGATGACGTATTTTATATTATTGGCGGGTCATGGAAAACAAAAACTTTGAATAAAAAATAGTCCTTTGGACTAATACGTCTATATGTGACTGACCAAATGAGTTATAAGTTAAAAAAATTGTAACATTGTTTTCTTACATTCTTGTAAAGGTTGGGTAGGGTGTTTTACACGGTTTCAAAATTTATTACTGCTACAAAAATTGGCGAAGTTATGGAGCATTGAACGTGGTAGGGGTCAAAAAGTGAAAATGAAGAAAACGGCTGTTGAAGTTTTATATTATATATGCAAATGGGTTGCATGGAAATATTCCATGCATGACATTCAAATGTGGCACACAGTATGTATGTTATGTTGCAATGATACACTGGAAGTACAACTGTGCTGCTACAAAGACTTACCAAGTTATGCTAGATTATGTCTTTATGTATAAAACTAAGAGGACAGATTATTTAAGAACAAAAGGTAGACTAAAGAAAATAAAAAATAGTGAAGCTAAAGCAGAGTTAAGAGAATTGGCTAGTGGGTATAAATGCTTTATAAAATAAATATCAAAATGCTACCATAAACAGTTACATGAAAACTTGCGCAACCTAAAACAAAGCAAGCCTGCAGAATACTGGGATATACTTAATAAAGCAAGAAACAGCAGTGAAAAATGTGGAAATATTTCACTGGATAAGTTTATGAACCACTTTGAAAAACTCGGTAAAAAACCTGAAAGTGAAACTGCAGCTGGTGAGATACCTTTTGATCCAAGAAAGGTTTCCCAGTCAAACGAACTAACAGACCATTCTCGCAAGATGAGGTACTAATGCAAATAAAAAAACTCAAAAATAAAAAGGCATGTGGTATTGATAATGTTATAGATGAATACTTAAAAACAGCCCCACAGAACTAATTATAGTTATTGTTAAGATGTTTAACCTAGTTCTATTATCTGGCATTGTTCCAACAGATTGGTGTATTGGGATCATTAAGCCTATATACAAAAAGAAAGGGTCAATAGATGACCCAGACAACTATCGTGGCATTACACTATTAAGCTGCATAGGCAAGTTGTTTACAGCCTCCATTAACACAAGACTGTCCACATACCTAAACGAAGCGAATGTAATACATGAATTCAACAACATATTAAAAGGCATCATCGTGTAGATAATTCAATGCTCTTCAAAATAACACTTATTTGTAATTATAGAATACACCCATGAATTGTGGTGAATAATAGTTACAGATCATTAAGGGTTATGATGGAAGTAAAATGTTTACATGTTTAGTAGTGACTATATGCATGCTAGTGAAGATACACCAGGAAATAAAATATTTGAGTAGTTGTTTACAAGGGAAATGTAAATAGCATGCATTTGACTTAAAATCACAAGCAATTAATGCATTTTGACTTAAAAACAGTAGCAATTAATGACATGATACTGATTGAATTGGAGCTGCATATAACTGGATTTAAATTTGCAATAAACATGGGACAGGGGTCAGTTGCTAAGATTGTCTCACTCTCTACATAAGTCTGATATACTGCTGTGTTGTAACCATGTTTTAAGGTGGTAGCCCAAAGGACAGCATTTGGGAGCATTTTTTGACTGTTGAAGAGAATGGCAGTAAGTTGGCAAGATGCACAACATGTGGCACTCAGCAAGGATGTAAACCATACAGTAGTATTGAAGGTCAATGAAATTGTTACAAAAGTTGAATTTGCATTATGCTTCTGTGATCAGGGTATTTAATTATTTACAAGGAAAAGTAGATTCCTCTAGTTACTCCAGGCTTTATGAGTTTACATACAGACACTGGGACAGAGTGACTGCTGCCTGGCTAAATGGATGCAATGGTGCTTTGAAGTTAGTTCTTCTGCCAACTATGCTTTTCACACAAGTCTATAGGTTTAGTGGCTGCCAGCACACTACTGAGCCTAAACTACCATGCAGGTGTGAAAAACGTCCTGATGTATTTGAACTTGACCCACTAATTAACTGTCCACCAAGCAGTAGCAGAGCAGTTTTGTAATAATAATCCACAAGTTAAGTGACAGTGATCTTCCTTTTGTCATTCATGTGATGTTTCTTGTTTATTGTGAGCAGGGCGGACAAATGGTTACCATACGTAGGCAGGTACAGAAAGAAACTGACATTTTCTATAAAAAGAACACGTTTGCCTATCAATGTCATGTATTTCCTATTGCTGATGTTTCTGCCGGGCAGAAACAGTTTCTGACCGGCAGAAATCAAACAACCCTGTTGGTAATTATTAATCAAATGTTTTTTGGTGAATCATAGTTACAGATTAATAAGGGTTATGATGGAAGTAAAATGTTGACATGTTTACTGTTCAATTATTGCACCATGTCTTGCATTTAGAGGAATAATTATAATAGAAAATAAAATGTTGTGGCACCTATTTTTAAATACATGCATTGATGAGAAACCGGGAATTACTTTTCTGAGGCCTAAGAATAACTAATTTTACGAACTTCCTGCTTATAATTACATAACAGAAAAGACAACCACCATATAAAACAACTGCATAAAAATAGATATCCATGCAAGACACAGATTCCGCATGTGACAGATGTTTTTGGAAGGGGAATAGCTGCCAGGTTCTGTTTCTGGCACAATACACAAAATCTACTGTTAGGGGATAGTCTCAAGAGCCCTTCTCAAAACCACATCATCAGACAGTGTAAACAATTTTAATTTTGGGGGCCCCTGAGGTGCCTTTAGATTGATTCAATCAAATACACATTTCTTGTGTTATAGTGGCACTACCACATGTTGAAATTTACAACAACCTTAATGATGATGATGTAGACATTTTCTTGAAAATGTATGTTCTACTATATGCTGATGACACTAGAATGATTCAATCAAATACAGATTTCTTGTGTATAGCGGAACTATGTCAACTCTTCTAATGGTTGACATTTGGTTGTTTCAGGAGTCAACTATATTGTGAATCTGTAATTATTAGTCTATATTGATACAATTGATTTACATAGTACCATGTCAACACAAGGCATGGCAAGTGTAAACAGAACAGTAGAATGCATTTGATATCAATAAAGTGTGTGATATTTAACCCTATAGTTGTCCATAATATTAACTTTCTATGTTTGTCACATATATCTTTAACCAACAGACACCACAGTCACATAATTTTATAATAATTAAATGAACATCAAAATAAACACAACTTGTAATTATAGAAAACAGGGTTGGCGTTGATTTAATCAAATTGATTCAATCATCGATTAATTCAACATGAAACAATCAAGATATTGATTTTTTCGATTTTTATTTCAGATTATCTAAAATTTATACTTACTTGAGTACTCAATTTATTTGTGCTAATTTATAATAATAATCCTCAACAACAGTCAACTGAAAGACAGCTGACATTTTTTAATTACTAGGCCCACATGTTTTTACAGCTGTGCTCAATTAAATAATTGCTTGGTGTATTGCTTGGACTTTGGTATGTTGTGTTAGGCAAGTGACAGAGGTAAACGGGAACACTTTGGATGCAGAACATGTTGACAGTGCTATGCTTTATTGCCGCGAGTATTATCCAGACTGCATCTCTACAGTTGTTAAGTTTCGAGCTCGAAGTGCCACGTTCAAAGCTTACAAGTTTGAGGACAGTTACTTGGTTGAAGTGAGTTCAGTGGAATGGTGGATGGCAACGGAAGGACGCTTTAATGAAGACTTCATTCAGTTAATTAAATGCTTGCTGTGCTCAGTTGCATCAAGCTCCGATGTGGAATGAGCCTTTTCAACATTTGGACTAGTACACAGTAAACTGCGTAACAGGCTTGGAGTAGCAAAAGCGGCCAAACTTGTGTTTATATACAGAGTTTTAAATGTGAACATTGCTTCGGACTCTGACAACTGATATGAAAATGAAGATGACAATAATCAGGCTAACAATAATGAATAATCACATGCACCGCAAATTGACTGTCTGTGTTGTTGCGTGCTACTGCCAGTTGATTTAACTGTACATATTTTTTAATAAAGTTTAAATTTGTACATAACAACTTTGTTTTAATTCTTTAGAAAGGCTAGGAATAAAATGTTCAGCCCATTGGGTATATTATGATATTCCACATATTTATTTATTTTCAGAACTACATATTATTTCTTATAAGATTTGTCGAGAATGTTGAAAAAATCAAATAAATCGATTTAATCGAAAAAATCCGATTTATTCAATTTTTTGAAAAATCATGATTTTTTCCAACCCTGATAGAAAATCAATAGTTTTGAACTGTTCTGTTTTACAGGGGTCTAATGCCTCTGCTCTGCCTGTGACCAATTAAAGGTTAGTCAAGGTCTCAATGGAACAATAGCAAGCTGGACTAGCTAGGCTCCAGAGTGGGGTGGTGGTGGGAAGTCCATTATATAAGTTATTGGCACTCTGCCAAACTGAACCAGCAAGCTCAAACAGATACAAGCAAAATGTGACCATTTAGCTTTTTTGGGAGGCCCTGAGGTGCCCTTAGAATGATTAAATCAAATACAAATTTCTTGTGTACAGTGACACTACCCTAAAATATGTCTACACAAAATTAGATAAAAAGTTACTCAACAGTTTTTGAATTTTTTTTACCAGTTTTGGGGCCCTTGGAGGCCCTAGGGAGCCCTTAGAACGATTCAATCAAATACAGATTCCTCGTGCATAGTGGCAGTGTCCTAAGATATGTCTGTGCAAAATTAGAGAAAAAGTTGCTGAACGGTTTCTGAGATACAGCAGCTAACAGCAGACGGCGGACGCAGAGTGATGGCAATAGTCCGTTGGACCTTCAGCCCAAAGGACTAAAAAGACTGGATGAATTTCTGATAAATACTTGTGAAACACTTTCTTGCTAAGCTAAATAAAGAGGGCATGAAATGTTTCATAAACAGTCCAAGCGATGTCAGATTTTAAAATATTTTCTTGTAATTTACAGTAATATTTTCTTATTAGTCTGTACTGAATCTAGGCAAGTAACTCTTTTAAGACAGTATGATACATGCGATAACGAATTACAAAAAGAATTCTCACGGATCATCTCAAATAATGTAAAAGAATGGAAACTAATTGTGATGTGGAATCTGGCCAAGTTCCATTTTTTTTTTCTGCCTACATTCTTGTTTGAACAACTTGATAGCTTCCGAGCATGTCTTCATGAACGTTTCAGCTTCAGAGTCGATTTGATCTCGTTCCGAGTCCGTCATTTTGGAGCCTTCTGATCCCAGATAACTGTAATCAAATCACATAATAAAACATTAAAACAGATGATTTAAAAGTACCTCTTTGATTCAAGTTTTATTGATCTTATTTCAAAATCATTTTGCGAAAAAGTAAACCTACCTGGTATCCACTATGACACACTAACTCGGTTGTACAATTTTTTAAGTAGTTTCGGTAAAATCTTCATACAAACTATTATCTTGTTTAATTCTTGTCCAGGATTTAGTTCAAGTGGTACTCAAAATTAAAATCCTCACATGAATGCATGATACAATTATGATGATGATGTTGACATCCCTTGTTCTCTCAAAAGACATACTACCAATAAATTAAATGGGTTGAAGGCTAAACGTTGACCTGGCAACTGGCTTTGGCCAAGACATAATGGCAAAGGTCAATTCTTTCGACCACTAAAACAAAATTTAATGCTTGCACTTTTTTAACCAACCTTATGACATCAATGTACGCCTTCCTGTTCTCCACCAGAAAACCTCGCATCTGGGTAATTGTGTTTATCTACAAATGTAGATGATTCCTTTACAATAGACATCAAAATACCTTGTAATACTTGTATTTCTCCCTGCTTGCAGATTCATCTGAAAGGATTATTTGATACAAATTTGAATAGATCATATCAAAATAATTCGAACTGGATATTTACAGATATTAAACACATCTTGAAATCCTGCTTATTTCAAATAAATACTATTCATATTTCAACCGTTTTGTTATTTGCAGAGCTTCTCAAAATAAGGTGCACTGAAATAGTACAATCATAATTTCTAATTATACCAAAGAATCATGTTACAGAGTATTGTAATTATTATATATAATTTTGATTCTAGAATTTTGGTAAAATATATTTACCTGTCTACATAGCAATTTGTTACACACCACATGTTTTGCTTTTACTGAGAATTCACTCTTCTGTTTAGATGTTCCTAGGATGCTTTTATCAGGTACGTTGACTTCCCCCTGTGCCTTCAATCTTGCTTTGATGGCCTTCACTGTCGCTTTGAACAAGGGCGTGATATCTGCCATCACTGAAAGCAGGTTACATGCAATGAAAGTAATGCGGACAATGTTTACCCCTCCCGGGTGGTCATAATAATGAGAGCTTGGGTAACTGTGCTGAGAACTCATTACAGTCATTACTAGGCACATGTAATACAAAAGAGCAATGATCTTAAATTCCAACTGTTGCTCCCACATGCTGTGTTCCTTACACAACGGTAAACAAGAATAAGCCAAGAGAAGCACCGATTTAATTTTCCAAGATTTTTCCTATGACATCAGTGTAGCTCCAGACTCTAGGAAGGGAATCCACAGCAGAATGTCAAGCACATGTGAAATTAAGTAGACTTGCCACCTCCATATAACACTACCTACATACTACAGCCACATCAGCCCAGACAATCAAGACATTTAAGGACTGTCTCCAGGGAGGCAAGCTGTAACTCCATCATGTCAACATACATGTAAACCCTCAACCCTCACTCATCTCCTATCCCACTATTCACATGAATGTTGCCTCTGCAAAATAATAAATTAAATATCCCAGATCAGATGATGCACAAGCATAGGAATAAGAATAGCCACCCTGGCTGCTTTGACTCCTTCAAATGTCCTTGGAAATTTAGATCATCTATGATTCTATCGAGATCACAACTTTTTGTTCCTAAGACATTACAAGTTTAGCCTAGGCAAGTGCATTTTTCTGTGGAGCTATACTGAAAAATGTATACCCTACACCTCAAAGTTAAGTCAAAATCATGTGAAATAATACCTTCCACAAATAAATTACTGGAACAAATTATCTGATTATTGCATTTATATTTTAGCAGTGTGAATATATGTTTAAAAATAGAACTGATATGGGCAGGTTTAACTTAAGTGGAAAATTGTTGGACTCTTGATAAGCCTAAAGCGTCCTAGTCCACATCCCATCCGGAGTGTATAGCTTTGGGTGACTACCTTGTTAAATACCTCTGGTTAGGCGATCTTTCGCTTTCTGACCTAACCGTGAAAACGGCCAGCCGCCAAATTTCTCCTCATATATCTTACATACATATGCACACATTTCGTTACAAAAACAAATCTCTTACATTCCTATAATGATCAAAATTTACAAAACAATCTCAAGTAAAACTCGACGTCGTCAGTGGCGACTACCCATAGCTCCGCGGTTAATATAAAATTTATACTGTGTTGAGGCATCGCTAAGTAAATGAGCTTGACAGAAATTCCGTACAGCACCACTGTACAGTTCACTATCGTTACTGTGCACGTAGAGTCCAGTATAAAAGTAAAGGTAAATTCTTATATAGCGAACTATCAAGTCCTCAGGACTGCTAAAAGCACTTTACTCCCTGGCAGACCTGTTTAATCGAACACCATCTCGACTTCTCTGGGAAGTATTCAGCCATGCTGCAATTAATGTGTGAAGACAATTCGTACACAAATATCCATCACTGTTACTCATTTGTACAGCTCACTGAACTGAAGCAATGTAGAGTAAAGTTTGGCGGCTGTAGGCGGTCGTTTTCATGGTTAGGTCAGAAAGTAAAAGATCACCCCTTGTTAAAAGTGAACATTGCTTTTCTGCCCTAAATCTTTGATTCATGAACCTTATCAGCTTATGCTTGGACTTGGTGGTCCCTCACTCTGATCACGTGTTAACTGAAGTATTTCATTTCTGATGTTGCCAAAATATTAGCGCCCAGTCATTGTACACCCAATGTCAGTGACACTGTCACTGAGACACTGACAGCCTAGTCCTAGTCTAGTAGGTCCTAGACTACTACCTAGACAGTAGACTAGAGCCATATGTTGGCGATAATAGGCAAAACGCGAGTAAACATCACAACATTATATGAGTTCATAGCTTAGAACACCGACAAACTGGAAAACCATTAACCTTATTGTGGCATACGCCTGGCGTCCCAACAAAGATACAGAAAAGGTTGTTTTAAAGTAATAAAATTGAGCCGTCACTTCTCGCTGATCTGGCAGATTAAAACTGTAATCAATTGCGCCAGTTGCTACATGTCAACACCATTGCAACCCGTTTCAACGAACAAGTGTCACACATCTAATAGCTCTATTTGCAAGATTTATGACACAATAAATTCAATTGTAACATAATACGGTTACCAATAATACAACTAATAGCATGAAAAAACATCGGATCAATTCCCTGAAAAAGTACATCTAAATCAGTGGCTATTTTACGCAGCAACATAAAGCGTTTGTACGGGTTGGTGGTGTTGTCCATTGTATTGACGCTTACTTTTGCCAATATGCAACACGAACATGAATTTGTTGTTGCTGTTTGGTGTTGTTATTGTAGTCTTTCTTCAATTCTCGGTGCTGTTTTCATACTCAGATCGAATCATTGTCCCTCCAAATACGCAGCCGTGCTATAAT
This sequence comes from Escarpia spicata, assembly GCA_963995525.1. Lineage (NCBI taxonomy): Eukaryota > Metazoa > Annelida > Polychaeta > Sabellida > Siboglinidae > Escarpia > Escarpia spicata. Next base: position 16,124,525 of record OZ023206.1, read on the forward strand.
GAATCGTGTGGCGTCGAATTCAATCCTTATACGCCATTGATAAAGTGCTCATACTTGTAAGTAGGCTCGGCCTCAGGCTCAGCCTCAGGTAGGGTGGTCGGACCAAAATTTTGTTTCGTAAAAAAAAATGTTTTCTCATTTTTCCCTGATAGTAGTCACTATAAGAAGTACAACGGTAGTTGTTTCATGTATCTAAGTGAAATATTAAAAAAACTACAGCTTGGTAAAGTTTCAAATTTCATGACATTTTCTGACGGTTTTCTGACAGATCTAATTTTGCTTATAAATCACAAGAATTGTTTTTTAATTATTTTTTCCTGATAACAGTCACTAATAGAAGTGCAATGGTGCTTGTTTCATGTACATCAATGAAATATTAAAGAAACTGCAGTTTTGTAAAGTTTCTAATTTCATGTTTTTTCCGACAATTTTCCGTTAGATTTGATTTTGCATATAAATCACAAGGACAATTTGTTAAAAATATTTTCCCACATAGTGGTCACTATAAGAAGTACAATGCTATTTATTTCATGTAGCTAAGTACAACAGAAAACTACAGTTTTGCAAAGTTCTAAATTTCATGAATTTTTCCAAACGTTTTCTGACGGATCTGATTGTGTACATAAATCACAAGAAAATTACTTTTTATCATCTTGAGTCTTTTGCCATCTATAAAGAAGGCCAATACAAAATTACATGTAACAATAAATACACACATAAAAAAGTAAACACACACACACACACGCACGCATGCACACACATCATGTATTACAATAGCATTAAATCATGAACATGACAGCAACTGAGCAAAGATGATCAATGTGGTTCTATCTTCGTAACATTAAAACAACTGGATGAACTTATAACCACATGAAAGGATTTGTTGATTGTGAATTAGAACCACAAACTGACAATACTAGTATCCCATTACACAACACTTGTTTTATTGGGCAAAGCCAATGACTGCTATGATTGACAAGCCAATTAACTCGTAATACACTGTGGCACAAAATGCCAATAATAGTCCCCCAATACACAACACTTGTTACATTGGGCAAATCCCATAACTACTATGTTTGCCAAACCAATTAACTTGTAATATACTGTGGTTAAACCCATTGTTATCATCAACAATAGGGCGTACTATTATACTTATTTGTCTGATTATATAATAATTAATAGATACAATAAATCATAATGTTTACTTAATGTACATTATTTTATGTATACTATATAGTGACAAATACAAAGATATAATCTTATTCTGTAATCTTAATATATATATATAAAAACTGGTACATACATATCAAATACAAAAACAGTAGGCCCTACATCAAAATAATTTATAACGATACAAAATTGTATAAACAAATAATAATACAATAAATGAATTGAAACATAAATTATCATAAATTGTAATAATGTAACCAACACACAATATTATGTATATGCTAAATAGCTCAACAGTTGTATAATTAAACTAAAGTAATACCAATAAATAAACTAATAATATATTAATATAAACATCAATCAGTTACATTAAACATGGCAGCAATGAATTACTCAGGTGTAGGCATATGTACTTGGCAGTATTAATCAAAGTCACCCACTGTCGATCACATCGCTATCCGAGTCACGAGTGCATTGTATACCATGACGCACTGCGTGCATACAGGGAAGAAGGCAAAATGGCGATATCATTTTAGACGGGGGTTCCATAAACGGACGTTGTGCATGTTTGTGCTATCAATTGGTAAGCCATCACTGTAATCACGTTATCGTTGACACAATTCTTTACCCTTCGGCATATGCTTTCCGCTGAAACCAACTAACTAAATACTCACAAAACATCGTCAAACATAGGCCATTTAAAATCCATAATTACTATAATTTTTTATCGACGGATTACAATAATATTTTCAGATTCATTTTCCTCTGAATTTCCTCTTTCTTCATCATATTTCAATATGGATGTACTCATTAACATAATCTCGCAAATCAGTTTGATAGGTGGGGCCTGTCAACGTGATCCAAGATGGCCGCACGCGTAAATCAAGAAAACCAAAATACGACACTGAGAGTAAAAAAATCATTACCGCTAATAAACACCGCCAAAAAATATTTTTTCAGCGCAGATACACACATTGACATTATTACAACATAAAAAAATTCACAAACCAACAGGTAGAATGCATGATAAAAAACTATGGCCACTAAACTGGGACCCCTGTCTCCCATGTTGTCAGAAGGGGAGGTAAATTGGTCTGACCTCCCTACCTCAGGGCCAGGCTCAGCCCTCGCATACTCGCTGTCAGTGTCAGTGTCACTCCGTCACGTCAGCCTCACGCACTGATACAGAGTGATAGACACACCTTCAGACCATTTACACACACAGTGACAAGGGGGGGATTTAGGAGTTGACCAATGGGGAGGGCACAGCCACCCATAACGCCCCTGAGACTCAACAAAAACCTCCAGCTGCAGCCCATTGACACATTGTCATGATTGTGGCTTACCAAAAAACCTCCAACTCCACCTTGAACTAGTTGAATGAAGCCAAAAGAAGGGTGTATGTACACTACACATTTCACTCACATACCCTGGATCCACAAAACGCATCCAACTAAATCCCCCATTGATGCTCATTCAAGCAAAATCGGGGGCATCCACACCCCTGCATACAAGCCTGGGGCGGTTTCATGAAGCCTACTTAAAAGTTACGCAATTACCTAGTGTCACATGTTTGCGAAAACTCCTATGTTCGCTTATATTAAAAAATCACGTAATTTACTAAAACAATCATCTTAGCATTAAGAATGTTTTTAGCCACTTCAGGAATCCAGCCCCTGGTGACTGACACTGTCTGTAAACTGTACTGACAGTTTATTCTATATTCTTCAATGTTTTAGGCCGGATGAATTTCTCAAATGTGATCCACCAAAGGACCTACAAGGAAACACAACAGCCAGGGAGGAGCTTGGGTACGGCTGCACCAAGGTAGGACTGTTTATTACCACAGACACTGTGTATTTGTCATGGGTATATACAGGCTGCAGCAGTACCATGGAAAACAGATGTACCTAAAAGCCACTGGAACCACAAGAGGACACACAGAAAAACTAGTTACACAGACATCAACAGGAACCAGACATTCTTTCCTTTCCACCCGTGTATTAAGATCCTGGAATGCACTATCAGAAGACACAGTCCAAGCACAGACAGTCAATCAGCTGAAGTCCCGCCTCCAAAGAGACTGGAGAGACCATCCAGACCTCTACAACTACAACTTCACATACTAACACATACACACGCATGCATGCATGCACGCACGCACACAATCGAGCCTAGAGACTAGGCAAACCGGAAAAGACAAGATAAAGAGAAAAAATAACAATAACGCCAACAGCAAAAACAATAGCAGCTAAATCAATAGACAATGGAATACCACTACAGAAAACTAACCTTGAGATGGTCTCGGTGCTCAACTTGGGCAATTATTGACCATTCTTAAGGTCAGAACTTAAGGTAAAACAAAGCTTCTCAGTACAGTTATACTCATACATGTCATAGCAGTCACATCAAAAGCACAAAGAGTATTATTGTAAACAATATTTGGTTCTATCCATTTTTTTCTGCAACAGAAATGAATACATTATGCCACTTTTTACTGTGTCTCCTCTACATGTCAATATAATTGCTCATATTCTCTATATACATTTAAAAAATGATAGATATTCCTTCTAGTAATAATAATAATATATTGGCAAGGTGACACATTGGTACAGGCAAACATTTTGCAGTGGCTAGAGCATCAGACTCTCAATCAAGGGAACCCAGGTTGAATCCTGCACTGTCGTGTTGAACCTTGGACACGTTTGTTCATTCTACATTGCAACAGTTCATTCAGATGTTTGAATGAGTATCTGGCTATTTAGATAGTAGTGGATATTTGTCTACGAAGTCTTCGCACATTAATTGTGGCATGGATGAATGCTTCCCAGAAAAGTCGATATGGTGTTCGATTGAACAGGTCTGCCAGGGAGTAAAATGTAATTTAAGTGCTTTCAGGAGTCCTAAGGATTATTATTACTCTACATAAAAACTTACCTTTACTTTTTTACAATATATTTTGGAATTTCTAAAAGTATTTTAAACAAATTGTTGTATGCTGCAAACAGTTTGTTAGCTTTTCTCTAACACAGACTTTGAACTGATGTGTTGCGCGTTGTAGTGGGGAGGACAGAAGTATGAAGATGTCAAGAAGACACCAGTCATGTGTGAAGTACTGGAAGGAATCGAATGTTACGGGGAGCGGACATTCCTCAGTGGGAAAGAAGTTGCCTGTATCAAGTGAGTCCCTGTCCCATGTTCCCTGGACAGATCATAGCTCCTAACTACTGAGGTTTACTTTTTGAAGCACAGTGGCGTAGTGATTAGAACATCAGGTTCTCAGTCGACAGATTCTGCGATCGTACCCTCTTGTTAGCATTTCCAAAAGTCTGTTCATTCCATCCACATTGCTCCAGTTCATTCAGCTGATTAAGTGAATACCCTGGTGGATCATACATGTATAGTTTTCATGCAGTAACTGCAGTGTGGCTGAATATTTCCAAGAGAAGTCGAGATGGTGTTCGATTGAATAGGTCTGCCAGACAGTGAAGTGTAAAACCCTCAGATCAGTCATCACTGGATATTGATATATATATTTTTATATAGTCCTGTTTCGTTAATTACTGTCAAGAACAGTTGAGATGAATCTTGGTGCCATGCTAGAACAATGTTACAAAAGAGACGGTTGTGTTTGCAGGTACAATGGCCATTACTTTGTGACGACTCTCATCTATTCCGTACTTCTGGGATTTCTGGGCATGGATCGGTTCTGTCTTGGACATACGGGTAAATGATCATGCTGAGGCCATATCAAAAAATTATTGGTTTCTCATCAGAATTTTGTCAGAAATTAAATAAAGGATGAGCTTTTTATTAACAAATTTAATGTGCTGATGGTGGTGTTAATGACTATTTAAGGGACTATTCTCAATAATCAGTAACTTATAGTGTTGTTGTGTAGACATTCACTTGGCCTGAATTGAATCATTGTTTTCACTTATTGTGCCGGAACATGTTTTTAGAGGAATAATTACATTAAAAAATAAAATATAGTTTTGCAACACCTGTTTTTAAATGGGCATGCTGATGAGAAGCTAAATGTTTACGTGATCACTTTCAGGAACGGCAGTTGGTAAACTTCTAACACTAGGTGGCGTTGGCATCTGGTGGATTGTCGACATCATCTTGTTGGCCATCGGAGAACTGCAGCCAGCAGACGACAGTAACTGGGTGCCGTATTACTGAACAACCTCCTCCTTGTAAGGGATCATCTCAGAACGTTGATGTCCGATATCAGACAAAATTACTTTTATTTAGGGGGATCAGTCGGAGGCAGTTTCATCTGGACATCGATATTTTACTCTTCTGACTGATACTGTTAATACATTGATATCATCATATCAATGTTTGCTAACTTTCGTCTAAGGAGGGGGATGGGGGTCTGAGGCCAAATGAAAGTAATTTATTCTGATATTGAACATCGACATTCTGAGATGATATGGATTGTTTTGTACAATGACCTCCGCTATGAACGATGATGTCATCAGTTCTCTTACAGGCCAGACTAGACAAATGTTCCACGTTCATCTTTATGTTGAACATAAAAATATATTTCTCACTGAAAGATGTGCTGAATAGTAAGGGGTGGTCATATAAATTTGCAGTCCCCAAATATAATACACGTATTACACTGTACAGGTAAAATAAATGTCTACATTACTGCCACCTAGAAAATGAAATATGTCAATGCAAATTGATACTAACAGACATTTTAGATTGTAAAAATTGCCAAATGCCACACCACATATAATTGGGGGGGGGGTGATTTGAACCAATGCTAAACGCATAAAGTTTTTTGTTTTCAGATTTATGAGACCACCCCTAAGATGTACAGGTGTTTATATATAAAAGATGTTACATGAACAAGCTGAATTGGAGGAGGTAGTCTTTTTCATAGCATTCTGCAATTTTTTACTGTAGAAATGTATACTTTTTGTAAAATTGTGGACATTTTTTAAACATGTATTGTATTTTGATTAAGATGTCATCGTAGCATCTGTTGCTAAGTAACAACATGTCTACTTATGAATAACTAACAAGCTCCAGTTTTTTTAACAAAACAATTATAGATGATATCATTTGACCAAACAACATTGCATTTTCTCCCACACAATTTATAGCATTTATTATTATCACAGCTAATAAAAAGTGTTATCAAGAAGCAATGGGTTATGCATCTCTTCCTAGCAAAACTGCCTGACAATTTGTTTCAATGGAGTAAATTTGTGATTGATGTAATGATTACTACTGTTTCATTATGTAATATTTATAAATTATTTATCAGCAGCATATCACATTAAAAACTTAGTTGTGTTCCCTTTCTGTCTTAAAAACAGTTTGTACTATTTTGTTTGTTAAAGAAAATGGCAAAGAATCATGGAATTATTAAATATCAACCATTTGTAATATGCAATTTTTTTGTAGATTATATGTTGTAGCTTATAAAAATTATTTTTATAAAATAAGACAATAATACATTACATAATCTCCACGCAGAGGCTTGTTTCCGGTTGCGAGCTCTCTCCAACAGTGTTGAAGTTGGAGGGAGCTGTTTGGGGGGTGAACATTACATTCTGATAAAAGCAGAAACAGATCCTAACGCACTATGGTCTCACAAATCTGTATAGTTGTTTCTATGTAAGAAGCTGTCATGATGCATTATTGATGCGTGTAGATTGTATAAAGATTGTACATATTTAGGATGCGTTTTTAATAAATGTGAATAAAAAACATGTTGTTTGGTAAGTGAATTTCAGTTCCCATTTCAATAAGTTACTTTTGTAAGAATTGCTTTCTTTTTGCAACATCCGATGTCCATATAGATACAAAAGTATGTATAGTTGTTATGCCACAAATTCCTTGTACAATTACAAAAATGCTACTTGGCAATAAACCATCTACTACTACTACTACTACTACTAAAAACCTCTGCTGCAGATTTATTTCGCAATAGACTATATATATATAAATATATATAAACTACTCAAAATAAATAAAAGAACAAATATTGGGGATGGCACACCTGGTCTACCATACAAGTTACACGTTGTGCACTCTATATGTGATTAGGGATTGTCTTAGCTACAAAACAGCTCATGTGTGAATGAACTGAAGCGTGACTACCGGTAAGCCTTTTGGTGTGGCTGCGTGTCAACCCCCCTATATAAGGAATGCATTTTGTGGTACTTCATTACCTGTTTTTTTTCTCAGATTTTTTCACAAACTGACAAATATTGTCCACAAATGTTTTTTAATAACTTGTATGGTCCCCTCTAGCATTCACACACTCCTGGCAATTTTGCAAGATGGAGATAGATAGAATTTACAAGATTATCCTTACAGGTTGATAAAATTATCTGAAATGTGGCAAATGTTGTTCAATTTTGGGAAATGTAAATGCCTCCACACAGGACATGGGAACGAAGAGGTAGAATATACAATGGCGCGTACTGTACTAAGTACACTGTATAAGAAACGGACTTAGGGTTAATCGTTAGTGCTAATATGAAGGTATCAGAGCAGTGCGGAATTGCAGCTTCAAGGGGAAATCAAATCCTTGGATTAATTGGGCAAAATATAGCATATAAAGAAAAAGAACTAATAATATTGCTGTACATAACAATAGTTAGGCCTCATTTAGAATGTTGTATTCAAGTGTGGAGGCCATATCGCAAAGACATATATATGCTAGAAAGAATACACAGGAGAGCAACTAATGTGATACCAAAACTGAGAGATCTTAGTTATGAAGTACGCCTAAATGAATGTGGTTTAACAGGAGTTTGAGAGGAGATGAGATAGAAGTGTTCAAACTATTGAATGGTTATAAAAATATTGATAGAAATATTTTTTCTCACTTAAGAAAGATAGAAGGACCAGAGGACATGGGCTGCCATTCCTGAACTAGGGCATTGGTCAGGTTCTGTACATTCTCTGGAGGTTGAGGTTTTCGTGTAACACATCTTGCATCTTGAAAGCATGTCCCAGAGATGTTGCTGGGGTTTGGTCAAGAGACCCAGCCAATCCATCACAGGGATACCTTCGTTCTCACGGAAGCTGTGTGCATTAAGATGAAGAAAATAGGCTCCAGGATGTCATTGCAATATATCAAAGCCATTGTACCACCTCTGGCAAACACGTACATGTCTGTATGACCATCGAAAGACACTCCAAAACCGTGACCGAGCCTCCACCTTACCATTCCCAATGTTACAGTCAGCATAATGCTCTCCCTAGTGTCTCTACACCTTAACGACTCCAGAGGGCGCCATTGTTGTGGTTTACCGTCATGTCGTAATTGGGGACGACAGAAATGAAAATGGTCAGTAATCAAACCCCGTAATGGTGACAGATGTTGCCCTTGTTGCTCCACGGGTGGGTGTAAACTGGTGGCAGTATTGCGTTTTGTCAACACCATATTCGTGTAAATAACTCCAAAGACATGCTGGCATCAAATACATTTTATTTATTACCAATTATATATGCATATAATAATGTATAGCCCCTAACACACACCACTACACAACAGCATACAGTGCAAGTATATAACTAGATAACATTGCATATTCTAGCAATCTAAGTAGAGATCATACATTTCATTACTGCAAAGTAAACCAGCGCATGTATAATGTCCGCACCTCTGAATTTCAAATACTGAAACGTAAATATCACAAACTAGATAATCTCATTCTTTTGATTCTACAAAGCAAGCCATTGGAATATGTTCACTGTTTGCACCATGCAACACAGGAATGAATATGGTGCAAGGAATGAAGATGTAAATCAACTTGAAACGTTTAAAATTGCATATGGTGTATAACAAGTTTATCTGCGATACAAGCTGTTGTTCTATATGAGTTTACTAGAAGGCCACAACCTATAGCAGAGATAAAGTTACTGATAAACAACGTCAATGACATATTTGTTCTATGAAACATGGATGACAGGCATACTTACTAATCATTGTAGGCACTAATGGTTGTAATTGAATAAATCAGCAGAATTCCCAAGTCATGATAAAGTACGTAAATCTGTGAACATTCGTGCGATACATAATTTATATTTGTTGTGTATTTGATAACAACAGCTATCATGGAATACAGAAATCCAACATATTAAAACAGTGATTCTAAAAGTACCTGTCTCTTATATCAAATAAACATGGAATGGCATGGCAGTGATCATTATTATACTTATAAAATCTGATGTACCTGGTAATTAACATTAACTATCTCATTGGCACCAACAGTGTTTCATACATTTACACTTTCTAAATCAGACGTGTACCGATAGTTCGTCTGAACGTGCCTATGAAATATTCTCAAAACAATTAACTTGGCAGTGGTGAAGCCCAAATGCCTACCTGGTTTTCTGAACGTTTAATACCTCAAGCATATGAGCCAGGAACACAGGTTCAACCAGTGGATTCACCACATGATGTAAATGTTATCTAAAAAATAGTTGTAATGTTACCAAGGTATGCTGATGTATCACAAGTACATGCATGCTACATGCATGCAAGGTTTGGTAGAAACACTGTTGTGAACACAGGGGGTTTGGCAGTGGAAAAACAAGGCACACAAGACATTCAAAATAGCTTCCTCCAACAAGTCAATCAAGACACAAAAGCACAGTTGATAATAGATATACGTGTGACAGGACGTCAAGTTAAGAGACACCACAACCTTGCTAAACATGTGATCCAACCACCAGAATGTGTGGAAAATTGACACTCATATTACCCTAATAGCACAAAGATTACATATCCACAAATTGGTAGCTTGATTAAATAACCTTACCATAGATGTCGATATTACCGCTTTTGGGTGGGAAATACCTCTTCCCAAACTCCCACGGTTTTTAATGTTTTTTATTATTAAATTATCTCAATTTAATCATGAAACTTTTCCATTTTATAGCACACAGGTCATTTTAGGCACATGACAATTTTATGGTCTCAAACAATTTCACAACTTCTTGAACTCAAATACAGCAAATAATAATGGTGAATGGTAAAAAACCACGGGAAGTTCAGTAAAATCATTGAAGGTTGAACAGACGAGGGTGCTATATATCCTTCCTTATGAATAGGTGTTGCCATCTACGCCTTACAGTGTGCACTAATGTGTACTGAACTGCTAACACAGGTGGCGGACCGCAAGGAGGATCAGCACGTCAACAACGATGACAAAACATATCATTATTTACTTATAATTAGTTAACTCCGCCGTGGCTGGTCCCAAGCCCGGATGAGAAAGGGGGAGGGTGAAACGTGGGGCTAGCATCCCCACCTCGTTAAAAAAAGTACAGAAATGTTGACACAGCAAATTACAGAGAACACAAGTCTCGAAGAGGAAGGGTCTTCATTTAAAGATCCTATGATGCCATGTGGTGAAAACTGAGAGACCACAGAAGCCACACGGCCGAGCACCCTTCTATCGAGGCCGTCTAAAGAATACATGGCGAAGGGACCTCCAGGCGGACATCAGGAAAACAGGATCCAGCTGGAAACAGCTTGAAACAAGGGCCCAGGACAGAGGACTCTGGAGAGCTGTTGTCGACAGCCTATGCCCCAGGAGGGATGATGGGCATAAGTAAGTATAATTGGTTATGACTTCATACGGAATGGATTAAAAAATGTCTTAATATGACGATAGTTTGATGGTTGTTTTTACATGATCTACAAACCATGGTCATACCAGTATCAAGTTTTTTGTAACATTTGATATGTTCATATGTAGGTCATATCTTGTACATATACATGATATAAGCTTGGCATATTGAACCTCTCTATTATTATAGCATTGATGATAACAAATAATCATATTCCAAGTAGCTAGAGCCAGCTTGTTGCAATTCACAACATTTTGTAATTTATCTAAAACTCAATGGTTTCTACTACAATATGCAGATAAGACAACAATCTATCAGACAACAAGATATCAACTCGATAACAACACCCACAGTCACCCAGTTTATCACATTTTTTCCAGCTAGACTCATTAAGAGTATCACATGACGGCTGCGTCTTCTGATATAGTGTTACCTTCCAGAACACAGGTAGGATTACATGAAATGTACACCGTAATATTATATTATTTTCATATGTACTCAATGTGTACTTGTAACCCATAAACTCTGACCCAGTGTATGTGTCCACAATGACTCCACATTAACAAGTTTTCCGAATAAACGAATCAAGTAAATAACTTTAATTAATTGGCACATTAACATATGGAAATTCCATTTTCATGAAACATTATTGAAAAGGAATATTTTCGTATCCCATTTTTTTAACCATTACTCTCTGCCAGTGATGTAGGTGGCAGCACTGAGCTGTTACCAATGCGACTCAAGACGTTTTGGAATACCTCGATATAGCAGGTCATTATTCGGATGGTCGTTGGTGGAAAGGCTCAGACACTAGTTGACGACGATCAATCCAATTTATACACAAATAACAAAAGGTTACACCAGTTATTTGAAAATAAGAACTGTGGAAGTAGTTTTTAAGCAAGTTATGATGACGACGCGAAAACAAACACGTTACATTATGAATTTCAACATGTTCTTAATCAAAATTGTACATGTTTGGTCTCGTTATAATGGAAGACACTCTAATTTATGTAGATATTAATTTTGGAAGACAATCTAATTTGTTCAGATATTAATTTTTGGCAGTGTTTTTAAACCATAGTAAATTTAATTTGTTCAAGTCTTGGTAGGGGTACAACTGCACCTGGGCGCAAGTGTAACTGCTCTGAATTGACCTTCAGTCAACTGATGACCTAAGCCTGAGCCAGTCCAGGGATGGAGTGGTGGGGTTTGTTAGGTGGGTATAAAGTCTGTCTTGCCGTCCTTCGTGACCACCTGTACGAGACTGCCATTGGCGGGTCTCTCCATGCCTTCACCCCACTGGAGCAGACGTCTGAAACACACAAGACAAGTGGTTGAACATTCATAGACAACACGATCACAGTGAAAAATAATTAAATTATCAGCTGTCCGAAAAAACATACAGTGCACAAAAATAATTCTCAGATACACTGTCCCAATACTTACGTACGCGAACAAGTCCAGACGTCACGTCATCCCTGTATTGTTACCCTAGTATTAACAAGTCCAGACGTCATGTCATCCCCGTTTTATTAACCTAGTATTAACAAGTCCAGACGTCACGTCATCCCCGTATTGTTACCCTAGTATTAACAAGTCCAGACGTCACGTCATCCCTGTATTGTTACCCTAGTATTAACAAGTCCAGACGTCACGTCATCCCTGTTTTGTTAACCTAGTATTAACAAGTCCAGACGTCACGTCATCCCTGTTTTGTTAACCTAGTATTAACAAGTCCAGACATCACGTCATCCCCGTTTTGTTACCCTAGTATTAACAAGTCCAGACGTCACGTCATCCCCGTTTTGTTACCCTAGTATTAACAAGTCCAGACGTCACGTCATCCCCGTTTTGTTACCCTAGTATTAACAAGTCCAGACGTCACGTCATCCCCGTTTTGTTACCCTAGTATTAACAAGTCCAGACGTCACGTCATCCCCGTTTTGTTACCCTAGTATTAACAAGTCCAGACGTCACGTCATCCCCGTTTTGTTACCCTAGTATTAACAAGTCCAGACGTCACGTCATCCCCGTTTTGTTACCCTAGTATTAACAAGTCCAGACGTCACGTCATCCCCGTTTTGTTACCCTAGTATTAACAAGTCCAGACGTCACGTCATCCCCGTTTTGTTACCCTAGTATTAACAAGTCCAGACGTCACGTCATCCCCGTTTTGTTACCCTAGTATTAACAAGTCCAGACGTCACGTCATCCCCGTTTTGTTACCCTAGTATTAACAAGTCCAGACGTCACGTCATCCCCGTTTTGTTACCCTAGTATTAACAAGTCCAGACGTCACGTCATCCCCGTTTTGTTACCCTAGTATTAACAAGTCCAGACGTCACGTCATCCCCGTTTTGTTACCCTAGTATTAACAAGTCCAGACGTCACGTCATCCCCGTTTTGTTACCCTAGTATTAACAAGTCCAGACGTCACGTCATCCCTGTTTTGTTACCCTAGTATTAACAAGGATTTGTATCTTCATTACATTTACCTTCTACGTTGGAGTCTGATTACACAGGAACAGCCGACTCAGTCAGGGTAGTTACAACTGTGCCATCAACTTTCGTTGACAACATTTAAAATTAACTTCCTGTGGCACACTATTTAGTCCTCAGGACTGCTCAGCACACCTTTGCATTTCACACCAAAAAAACTACACGCAGCTTTTATCCCATGTAACCATCACTATTCACTGTGAGTGTGACATTCCTATCGAGTAAATCACTGTCATTGCCCTGGCCACACTGTCTCTAGGTTCAGTGCCATAAGTTCTACACATGAAATCACCGTCATCACCCTGGCCACACTGTCTCTAGGTTCAGTGCCATCAGTTCTACACATGGAATCACTGTCATTGCCCTGGCCACACTGTCTCTAGTAGGTTCAGTGCCATAAGTTCTACACATGGAATCACTGTCATTGCCCTGGCCACACTGTCTCTAGTAGGTTCAGTGCCATAAGTTCTACACATGGAATCACTGTCATTGCCCTGGCCACACTGTCTCTAGTAGGTTCAGTGCCATAAGTTCTACACATGGAATCACTGTCATTGCCCTGGCCACACTGTCTCTAATAGGTTCAGTGCCATAAGTTCTACACATGGAATCACTGTCATTGCCCTGGCCACACTGTCTCTAGGTTCAGTGCCATAAGTTCTACACATGGAATCACTGTCATTGCCCTGGCCACACTGTCTCTAGGTTCAGTGCCATAAGTTCTACACATGGAATCACTGTCATTGCCCTGGCCACACTGTCTCTAGGTTCAGTGCCATAAGGTCTACACATGAAATCACTGTCATTGCCCTGGCCACACTGTCTCTAGGTTCAGTGCCATAAGTTCTACACATGAAATCACTGTCATCGCCCTGGCCACACTGTCTCTAGGTTCAGTGCCATAAGTTCTACACATGGAATCACTGTCATTGCCCTGGCCACACTGTCTCTAGTAGGTTCAGTGCCATAAGTTCTACACATGGAATCACTGTCATTGCCCTGGCCACACTGTCTCTAGTAGGTTCAGTGCCATAAGTTCTACACATGGAATCACTGTCATTGCCCTGGCCACACTGTCTCTAGTAGGTTCAGTGCCATAAGTTCTACACATGGAATCACTGTCATTGCCCTGGCCACACTGTCTCTAGTAGGTTCAGTGCCATAAGTTCTACACATGGAATCACTGTCATTGCCCTGGCCACACTGTCTCTAGTAGGTTCAGTGCCATAAGTTCTACACATGGAATCACTGTCATTGCCCTGGCCACACTGTCTCTAGTAGGTTCAGTGCCATAAGTTCTACACATGGAATCACTGTCATTGCCCTGGCCACACTGTCTCTAGTAGGTTCAGTGCCATAAGTTCTACACATGGAATCACTGTCATTGCCCTGGCCACACTGTCTCTAGTAGGTTCAGTGCCATAAGTTCTACACATGGAATCACTGTCATTGCCCTGGCCACACTGTCTCTAGGTTCAGTGCCATAAGTTCTACACATGGAATCACTGTCATTGCCCTGGCCACACTGTCTCTAGTAGGTTCAGTGCCATAAGTTCTACACATGGAATCACTGTCATTGCCCTGGCCACACTGTCTCTAGTAGGTTCAGTGCCATAAGTTCTACACATGGAATCACTGTCATTGCCCTGGCCACACTGTCTCTAGTAGGTTCAGTGCCATAAGTTCTACACATGGAATCACTGTCATTGCCCTGGCCACACTGTCTCTAGTAGGTTCAGTGCCATAAGTTCTACACATGGAATCACTGTCATTGCCCTGGCCACACTGTCTCTAGTAGGTTCAGTGCCATAAGTTCTACACATGGAATCACTGTCATTGCCCTGGCCACACTGTCTCTAGTAGGTTCAGTGCCATAAGTTCTACACATGGAATCACTGTCATTGCCCTGGCCACACTGTCTCTAGGTTCAGTGCCATAAGTTCTACACATGGAATCACTGTCATTGCCCTGGCCACACTGTCTCTAGGTTCAGTGCCATAAGTTCTACACATGGAATCACTGTCATCGCCCTGGCCACACTGTCTCTAGGTTCAGTGCCATAAGTTCTACACATGGAATCACTGTCATTGCCCTGGCCACACTGTCTCTAGGTTCAGTGCCATAAGTTCTACACATGAAATCACAGATGTGCATTGAGAATTCTTTATATAGAGAATATGTTAGGACTTAGTCAAACTGTTCCATATATATAAGCATAAATGAATTGTGGGTCGGCATGGCAATTTCTGAGTTGCACCTCTCAAGCAGACATTCTTTACACCAGGAGTTATTAAGAAGTTATAGTACATCTACCTTTCAACACCAGTCCAAGTAATGTGAAACATAACATGGATAAGCAAAACTAAATTAAGCTGATTAATTATAGGTTTTGTTTGTATATTAATCAGATGCAAAAAACTGAAAATATTGATCAACTGGTATGTTCGAACAAGTTCATACTCAGCAAGAGTGTCCAGTGGCGTCCATGTTGATTGGTCAGCTTTAGGCATCCACTTCCTATTCATTGGCGTGTCCAGCGTCACACTGGGAGCAGAGGATACTTGACTCAACAGGATTCAGGAATAACAATAACACATGACTGGCTTACAAATGGAGCAACAACTCACTTGTTTACCACAGCACAGTCTCAAGAATTTACCACAATCCCAGTCTCTCAGCTAGGTATATGGCTCTCCAGAAAGGCACAGTATATCACAAACATGTGAGGAAATAATAAATTATTGCTTTTGTAAATACATCACCAATTGGTAAATTATACGTTAATGGTGCAAAGAAACGAATAAACATAGAAAGGGGATTTTACTATTTCACACACATTTATTTTGGTAAGAAAGTAAAGAATGCTGAAGACAAAAACCTCTAACTGTCATAGTTGTTACCTTCCTTACCAGATGGCGCCACGTGTATGTTATCATTTCCAACTACTTGACAGACGACAAACAAATGTGTCAAACATCTGAAGTTACAATTTTATTGAAACTGTGTAAAATGTATCAGCCTTGGATAAAAAAAGGCAAGTTTGTCCTTGACAGCGGAGAGATAAGATGGAGAGAAAATAACATACGGGAGAATAGCCGCGACAAAGGCCTCCTTGGGAAGTCCGCTGCCTTCTGAAGACAGACTCTGTACAAGTTGATGCACAGCGGCCTTTGCCATGCCATAGCCAATCATTCCTGTAGACAGAATATCACGCGATTTACATGCAATTCTAGTCAGTTCCAAGTAATCAAATCCAGTTATGTAAAATGTATATTGGTGCTTCTCTCATAAGTGACACAAGCATACCATTATGAGCAGTCGAAACCATAACTATTAAAAACATTTAACAAACGGGGAATTTTGAATCAAATAAAGGTGCTACTTTTCGTCTGATGGGTGAACCCCTGAATGTTTGACGCCCGATGTGCAAACCATTTAGGAGAAAAACACTAACATACATTTGCTTGATTATAGTTACAGAAACGTTATGAAAACACAAGAAATACAGTAATCAAAATGTAGACATGTTGGACACTGTGTAAACCCTTGTCACTGTCAGTACCACAATACGAGGTGTGCAAGACGTACCTGGTGTGCCTTCGAGACAGGGCTTGGCGCCAGTGAGGGCCAACAACCCTCCCTCCTTGAGGTACTTGGCTGCGAGTCGGGCTGCGATGAGTGATGTCCACACACTCTGCTTCCACACCAAGTCAGCATTCTTCACCAGGTCTGTCAATGTCACGTTATTACAAGTTAAAACAACACCGTCTGTTTGTTGGTATTCATTTGCTTATAGGATTTTATGCATATAAATTTTTTCTTATAAAACATTAGTCTTCATATACGTAGATAATAATTTTATACATATTCCGTGGCCATGAGCCTGTAACTAAACTGTCCAAATCCAATCTTTGAAAGGCAGTCTCTGTTGCTGATGGTAGAGGTATAAAGTTATAAATGTTCAGCATCATAGTAATTTGCCTCAGTTAAATTGTACATATGTAATATGATATCAATAAATAATCAGTAAATTATATAAATTAAGCAGTCCCATAGTTTGTCTATTTCCTGATTTATAATAACACAACAGCAAAACACAATATTACGTAAAATTAACTTAAGTTTAACTAAAAAATATTTATTTCACCATCACAACGTGGCACTTTCTTCCCACATACTAGCGATATTACTTTTTATTTTATAATATTAGGTATTTAATATATTTTTAAAACGTACTTTAACATTTAGACAAATTTATGCACTAGCTTGTAACTGTACCTATCTAAGCATTTGGTCTACACATATTCTAATTATTAGCTAAACTGTGAAATGCTTGGAATGCTAATAATTTACTATAAAAGTCCTATATACCCAGTGTTCAAAATTAAGACCTTTGAATCGGCGGCTTTCCAAAATCCATCCCGCCGATTCAACTCGCCCAAATGCTCAAGTTATCGGCCCGACTTTGCCGGTTCGCAAACACCGCCGGTTCATCTCGTCCAGACTGCATCCGATGATCCAATGCATAGTTCGTTAGAATTCTTAGGCCAGACTCAGTTATAGGAGACTGTAAATGTAACTTTGGTAATAATTCCAGATCAATAGTTATTCAAAACTGGTAATAATTCAAGTGCATTAGTCAGTCAAAACTCAAGTCTTATCATACATTCAACGGCAAAGTCAATGAATACTAAATCTAACCATTGTCACCGGCAGTGCAGATTTTCAAGATGGGACACCATTTTTCCAAGTTTTGCCACATCCTTTGAACCAAAGTTTACAGTGTTTGGAAGTTCCCTTGGTTGTGGGTCAGAGTTAGGCACGCTTTTTGTTTTCTACCTACAAATAAATACGGCTGAAATCCAAATTTGACTGGTGACTAAACTGTATTTTGTAACGGAACCAAAATCGGCAAGGTGAAGGCCACATAGTCTGTTGGTGTCACTTAGCGAATGAACCGTAAAATAGTTGAATGCATGAATTATCTGTATGAAAACAGCAATGTGTGTCAAGGCAACTGGGGACTATAGAGCTGTCCTCACACTGACCATACACCTTAAAGATGTGGTAAATATACTGTATACGTGCATCCGAGTACACACTTCAGCACTAATACAAGTACTAGCTTTGGACATTTTAGTTTAAACAATCAGGATATATACTTGGAACAATATTTATTGTTATTATTAAAATTTTGTAACTAAAAATACTGTTATATAGCTTGCACATTATTATTATTATTTTAGTGTGCCTGCATACATGTGGGTGCATTTTAGTTCAGGCCTAATTGTAATTATTTATTTTATTTTAATTATTTATGCAATGTAAAGTTACATTATTTAGTATAATGTAGCTCTATTATATTAGTGTAAACATATTTATTGTTAAGATTATTATTATTTAATATCTGATGTACTTGCGTGTATAATTCAAATGATAGACACATTGTGTAAATAAAGAGTGTGAAAAAATGGAAATGTTTCGATGAGGTTTTTAAATTAGTCGGGCCAGTTCAAATTCAGCAGGGCCAGTTCAAAATGGATCAAAAAAAATCTGGGCCACTTCATTTTTTTCCTAATTTTGGACACTAATATCAAGTACACATATTATTATTGTGAAATGGAAAGCTATCCAAAAATATACAGTGCAAAAAAGTAATTTTCAGATAGACTGTTCAAATACTTATGCATGTGAATGAGTCCAGATCATACCATCCCCATTTTATTAGTCTAGTATTAACAAAGCTTTGTACCTTCATCACAGTTACCTCATCTGTCGATGTCCGATTACATAGAAACAAAAATTAAATTACTTTACAGGTCTACAAATACTTACGGTAAACAAAAATAAAACATTTTTGGGTGTCCAAAAACATAGTCATAACGGTACCTTTAGATGCAGCATTTCCACCTGCCCAGCCGCCAGCGACACAGACAATTGCGTCCAGTTTCTGTCCAGCGAGCATCTTGTCTACCTTCTCACAAAGTTGTTCCTCCTGACTCATCCAAGAGTCAGCTGACTCCAACACAATGTTGGCATTTGCATCCTCGTTGGCCTCTCTGTCTAGAGACCCAACCCACTAAACAGAGAAAAGAAACAGTCCTAAGGAGCATGCACAAAACCAGTTATATTTTGAAGTGGACTTATTGAGAGGCATCATTCTCCCGGCCATTATGTCCAATTTGCGAGAAAATATTACTGACTGCACACAATGCCTTAATTGGTGAGAGCATCAATTAAATGTTGACGGTCAGTGGGAATGAGTTTAAGGTCAACATCAGTATTACAAGCTACAAACGACAGTGCGGTTTGGAAGGCCATGATGGCAAATTCCTGCGACAGACAAGACACACAGAAGAAGCTGCTCTTGGTTTGTAGCTCCATGGGTGAGTGTTAGGTAATGCTTTGCCATAGTACTAACTATTAACTAAAGTCTAGAGTCCTAATGTCATGAATAACCCAATGTCAATGAATAATGGCTAATCCCGTGGGCGTGGTCGCCCCGCCCAGGTCATCTCAAAAATAAACAACTAGATCTAGGTGCAAATGTTGGCAAGCTTCGAGCATAATTATAAGTGCGACACGAAGATATATTAGTGCTAATAATTATAATAGTCGGTCCACAAAGTATGCGTAGCGGCATGGTGTTTACTAACAAAATTACGTGGTCTGAAAATCTACTGCGTCTCCAAATCCAGTCCAAACAAGACCAAAGTGCCCATTTATCGACGATGTTTCACCGTCGACGTCGAGTATGATTGACCCTTAATGACAAACAGTTTTGTTCAATTTTATATTAAAATGTACTTGTATCTCTATTTAAAACAAACAGAACTTTCGTACCCATTTTTGTGCCTTAAAATATGCAACACATGCAGATCCAAGGGCACCTTTTCCGCCGTAAACCAAAACCCTGGAAGCTGTTGCCGCCATGTTGACAACTCTGTCGTCGTGAACTTGTGCAGATGAACTCGGAGCTTCACGTATTCCGGACTACCGAATACATTTCGAGGTTATTCAATTTATGCGAAACCGTTTTAAACAACACGATTTTCACAATGCAACGAAATATATAGTAGACAAAGAAACCATTCTCTCAACATGAAGTTTATTCATATATGTATAATATCCTCTTAAAACATTAATAATAATAATAATGTATTTATTTCATCACAATCATCATGTCCATATACACAAATACATCAATAAAAGTATGTAAATAAATATAAAAATACATCGATAAGAACAATGTTTAAACATTTTATAAATCCCGGACCCACTGGTGCCGCAGTTTCGCTAGTTTTAATGTTATAAATAATGGGATTCAAAGACATGTAAATCCTATTCATTAAGCTAAAAATAGCCTTTCTGATTACACATTTACCCGAGCTGACATTAGCTGTAGCAAACATGTGGCTAGCACTACATCTCATGGGCAAATTGTTCAATATCCTGAAAGAGTTGTTATATGCAACAACGAATTGCTGAAAATTAACTTTTCTAAAGTTCACCCATAACGCACACGTATATTACCAAAATACGGTAGCGATCGTGACGCGGCCACTGACGACCTAAAACGACGGAGACGGTAGCGATCGTGACGCGGCCACTGACAACCTAAAACACGGAGACGGTAGCGATCGTGGCGTGTCTACTCACGACCCAATGCGACGGAGACGGTAGCGATCGTGACGGGGTCATTGACGACCCGACATGATGGAATCTGTGGCGACGGTTGTGATGTGGGACCACTGATGACCCAGTACGCCAGAGAGATGTATGTCTATTCGTAGGTGGCGTCCAGGTAATTAACCCCTTTAGGGTTAGGTTTGGGCTTCCAACAGCTTGAATAGGAAGGTGTACGATAGAACTGTTGCAAGTCGCCTGCTCTCGTGGACATTGGAGAGACTTGACCGCCTACGTCTGCAGCAGACACGGTGACTGACAATGGTGGAGACGGCGACAGCGACGGCAGGGATGATGAAAAGTTTATCTAACTGTCATGTCGTAACCATAAGCGGATCCAGGGGCCTAAGGAGCACGTGCCCCCTAGACCATTGAAGTTTTGAATGGGTCCACGTGACCGTGCTTCCACATAGAGCCTTCTAAATGTATGCCCTCGTTCAGGTTACAATAAGCTTAAGTTACGCCGACGCGGCAGCGAAAATTTGTCAACAGCGCCTTCCCCCTTCCCCGGTCTTCCGATGTCACCAGTCGAGCCGAGACAGGTACGGCGGCGCGGCAGCGAAAATGTTTCGACACCATGTGGTTCGGCCGTGGTTTGATGTTTTTGTGCCCCCCCCCCCCCCACCCTAAGCTCTCTGGATCCGCCCCTGGTAACGACTATATGCTGATACATAAATGTATAGTATTATAGTATATAGTACGTAGTATATTACTGTTGATTGCCGCCACCAGCTGCGGTGTGACTATTCCATCGCCTTTGATTTCCTACCAGAACCATCGACTTCCTTCACCAACGGGGATGCGATTGTATCATTACTGGATATCACAAGATGTGTGAAGGCCATTGGCATAGCACCGATTCCCAAACAGGCAGATGAACGGGTGAATTTCCGTTGTATGGCGAGACGGAATACAGCTACAGGTCTTACGTCTGTACAGAGTAGAACTAAATATCATCAGATAACCGGAAGGTGACAAGTGGGATTTTCCGTTCACCTGCATCGTGGCGGGTCAGACGGGGTGTGGTAAGAGTACGTTTGTGATGTGCATGCTACGTCACGTAGACGTAGCGATGATAGATCCGCCTCTCGAGAAGATCACGTGGTGTTACGGAGCATGGCAAAGCGCTTACGCCACTATAGACAACGTAGTGTCAGTTCAAGGAAGGGTTGCCGAGCGAGATCTTGTTAAATGCATCGACGAGAAACCTCGTGGTCATAGGAAAATGACGAATGGGTCACGACCTTATTCATGAAAAATTCATCACAAAAACACATCCGTACTGAATCTCGTGCAGAACCTGTTTATGAAAAACAAGGAGAGTCGCATGATCAGTTTGACAGGAAACCTCCGCTCTGTTCCTCACCGACCTGGCTATTTTCAAGCAAGATGTGACGTCTCCTGGCTGCCGGCACGCCTCTGTACCGGAGTCAAGGGAACGTTCTTTTTCAATATGTTGTAGGCGCACTCGGCCAATGCGCAAAGAAAATCGGCATCAGCGTAGGCGATGATGGCTCTCCTCAATTCGGTGTTCTTATTCAGTGCCTGTATGCAGAAAATGTGTCTCTTCACGAGCTCAGACATAGTGTAAAAGAAGAGACGATGCGCGTGCGCGGTCTTTTTTATACCTTTGGAAGGTACACGTAATGAACACCGTCGTCTGGAAAGATGGCCGTGAGCAGACGCACATCATCGGGCGTGTCCTGTTTGAGATCGACCAAGAGATAACCTTTGAACGCGTCTTGTACAAAGTTTACGTGCCCTGGATACTTTTGTCGCGCCAAGTGACCTATCTGCGACGCGTCGCGAGGATTCTTGAAGACCACCATGTATTGAGAGTTCAGACTGATGGTGCAGTACGGACGTGTTCTTGTGATGACTTTTTTGTGAACAAGGTCGTAACCCATTCGTTCGTTTCTGCCATCAGATCATCTATGACCACGAGATTCCTCGTCGACGCATCAAACAAACTCTCGCTCGGTAACCCTTCTGAACTGAACGTTGGCTACATTGGCGTCAGCGCTTTGCCATTCTCCGTAACACCATGTGATCTTCTCGGGAGGCGTATCGATCATCGTAGCGGCGTGGCGTAGCATGCGCGTCACAAAAGTACTTTTACCGCGTCCCATAATGTTGGTTTAGAGTATTACTTGTTGAAATTAGATATGGTAGATAGAATAAATTTATGCCAATTTAGATGTGGGAACCATAATTTACCAGTTGCTAAAGATCGTTATTTAACATTTCATACTCCAAAATCCTGTACACTTTGTAATAGTCAGGAATCCGGAGACGAATGTCATTATATTCTTTTATGTCCAACATTGACAACTATCGGCAACAATATTGACATCGATATTTCAGAGCAAGCCCGAATGCGTTTAAATTGAATCAATTATTTAATGTTAAAAATGTTAACAATTATCTAATCTGGCCAAATTTGTTCAATATATAATGTCTTTGTTTTCGTTTTCGTAAAGATAATTAACGTAATTGCGTTGTTAAATAATGGGTAATGTATTGAGTGATTAACACACACTGTGATTATGTTATTGTTATAAAAAAATTATATTATATGTGTTGGGTGAAACAACAAAATCATTTGTCATTTGACGTCTACTCACTTTGCGTTGGCATATCATCGCAAGCCAGGGCTGTTTGCCATGCAAAACTAGCCCTGGCTGATCCCCTGCGCGAAGTGCGGAAGTTAATGAGTAAAACTAGTAATTGACTTCGCTAGTCACGACTGCATCACCCGTGAGAACAGCGCAAACACCCGCCCCAATTTGAAGACGGATAAACGACTTCTGGGAATCCCAATGTATAATGACCACTGACCTATACTTATAACTAGATGTCAGTGATAATGACCCGCTCGCCCATTAGCACGAGCAGCTGCGCGTTATTGTGTATTCGAATAATTGCTTCTACTTCCTAAACATTGCCACGGTTGGTTGAAATTAGTTTTATTATGACTACCTGACTTGTCTACATCTACTGATCTAGTGAGCGATTTCATAGGCTGAGCTTAAATTCAGAGTTTCGCAAAGCGGTCAGCAATGGGGGTACTGCTGGCTGGCACTGACGTAATCAGCAGCAGCGACCCCTGGCGCGCGAGGATGCGTTGGCGCGTTCAACTGCCAACCGAAAGCTTCAAACATAGCGTTACGTCACACTTGTTGCTCGCATCTGATTGGTCGTCCGAAACCTCCGCGAAGCACGGACTCAACCAAGCTGCCTGCACGGGGGGGGGGGGGGGCGACGAGCGTTGGAGCAGCTTATTCAATGCACAACGTGTTTATAATACCTATTATAATAGATTGATTAAACCGGGAGAGACGTGCTTAGTCGTCAGGGCATTTTTTTAGAAGGGCTTGCAAACGGTAGTCATGCTATGACTTCCTAGCACTACTTTGGAAGGTGGAAGTTGCTTTACATTCGAGTTTCTCTTTTGCCAGGATATTTCACCGTTAACCGCCGCTAATATGTAAAATCCCCCGACGACATCCTACCGCTATGTAACGCTGGACATTACATCCAACGGCTAACCCCGTCATGATCAATGGACTTGCCCACGGTGTCAGAACGTACATTTGTTTGATTACGTATATGCTTACGTGTTTGATTTGATCAATAATGCACCGCGGGAAAACGCGAGTCCATAAAATTCACACAATATCATTACTTTCGTCGGTTAAAAATACTTCCCTCTCCCCCTCTCCCGCCCTAGCCTTCTCTTTTCCTAGCCCTCTCCGTTCTTAGACGCCTGTTGAGTACTTTGAATGTCCTCTCAACCTATACTGACTAGGACTTGGCTTGCGATTAAAGAACACGACTCGGAGAGCGACCTTGTGGACACGCGGAGAAGAATTATGAAGATGCACTGACCAATAGTTGTTGACAGCTTTGTTCACGAGTACCTGGATCTAATAAATCGAACTGCCTTCTCAAGTTTCGGACAGGCGGCTAATGCAGGTCTCGGAGCATAAGAGCGTTGCTGACATACTTGGGCATACACACGAGGATTCTGGCGTGTTGAAGTAGCTGTGTACATGGCAACATTTTCTAACATTGTGCCATACAATAGGGAATTACAATAGCTGTTTGCGTATTTAGGAGGAATTGAGCTTTGATCCGTTTGGCTCTGGGATAAAACGTTTTGTTATGGTGAATTTCAATACTGCCCAGACTGAAGTTAATTCCCTCACACGCTTGCCGTCAGGCTCCCGTTCCGAGATCCTATACATGCCACTGGCAACAGTCTGCATCAATGTGATTAGCGCAATGACTAACCTGCGCCTAGTCGTTCTCGGCAGGAACTTGTTCTGGCTTATAGGATGAAGGAGGAACTAACTGGGTCGGGTGGCGATGCGGCCGGGCGACAGTTGATGTTTTGGCAAACATCTCCACTCAACTGTCTAGGTACGAGTCGAGTTGTGTGCGGCTGTGCTGCCAACAACATTAACACGTGAATTATGCTTGGCCATAAATTAAAATAATAGTTAACATATATACTATATATTTTACAATCTACGTGTGGACCTATTATATTTCTTAACATTCCATTACAAGTACTGGATTTTCTAAGTATGACACGCACGCTAGCATACTTTAATTATGCAACGTTATCATACGAACTTGATGTTTTACATACTGCACAGCACGTGTCATAACTGTTTAATATATAGACCGTTCATATCTATGAAGACGGTATGGGGCCGTCTTACCACATATGCAAAACACTACCTATTTTCCCCATGTGTTATTGTTTGAAACTTTAATGGCAATATTATAATGTCACCAATTAAGTTTTTGATTTGCACCGTTATTATGAGCTGCACTAGTTTAACTATTGACAAAATATTACATCAAACTGCATAACGTATTTCAAAAGCACGTTGATTTAATTACACCTGTCTCATGTTGCTGAAAAAAAAAAAAAAAGAGGAAGGCCACAGAATAGGTGAAGTGACAAAGTTAGACAGGACATTCGACTCCCGCTTTTAACAGCAGAGTGGTGTATTCTAGACAGGACGAAATTGAGATGTAGAGATCCAGGAGGATAGCGAGGGGTCAAATTGGCCTAGGCATCAAAGTTGTCAAGACGGAAATGTATATCATCTCACCGTCTGTTACACTAATTTGATTATGTGTGTATGTACAATTTATACAATTCAAAAATAATCTATATCTAGGTCAAGTCAAGTCATATTGCTAATCTTTCTGGGTGGTTATCCAATATATGTCAGCATAATTTTGCATAAAATGTCGGGACATTCAGAATTTTAATCTTGCGTACGTGACAGAGACGTCTTACCACAAGAGACCGCGCTGCTCCAGTCTACGCTATGCTACTCACCCGATGCGACAGATAGAAAATAATCACAATGCTGGAAAGGGGTAGAGCCAGATCGGAGATATCGAGGAAACCTATCCAGCCTATTTGTCATGTTTATTTAGGATTGGTAGCTTGTGCGTGTGCGTGTGCGTGTGCGTGTGCGTGCGCGTCTGTCTGTCTGTCTGTGTGTCTCTTTTTTTTCTTCTCTCTCTCTCTCTCGTTACTGTGTTGTTGTTGTTTTTGTTTTTGTTGTTGTGTTCACGGTCATTCCGTCTCTGCCGTTGTTCTGCTTTATGTACGTACCGTGCGGTTTAGTTCAACATGCTCCATACAGCTCTAACTTACAGCTGGATCTCCATTGCACACGGTTTTCACAATCTGTTTCGCAAGTGGTTGTTTCTTCATGTGTGTTTTCATTTGGTCTTTGTACTGTTTTAATCCAAATTGGGAATACAATAAGGTTCTACTTTGATAGTTTGTCTAGTGGCGCCACATGGTGGGTCAACGATTGACTTGATAATCCGACGGCTATCCGAAGTATGATAAAACTACTGTTCATGGGTAACCGCTATTTGGCCAATTTTATTTTTGGAGCAAGACCATTTACGTTTCTGTTACTCAAATCAATTTTATTTTTGCAATAGCTCATACATTTGGTAGCTTATCTTTCTAAAATGATGCGTCGTACTACTCTCGCACAAGCAAAATCTAGACCGAGAAATATCGTGACGTCATTTCTGGAGGTCTTTCTGCCAAGTCGGAGTAAAATGTCGTCTTTATTCCTTATATTATCATAATTGACGTAGTATGCTTATAGCACTGGATAATTTCAGCGTATAAGCAGTCTTTGCTACATTTAGGTGACGAAAGAAGTGATAATCGGAGGAGACGCTCCTGTAATAAACGTATAATGTCCCGTCATGAAGGCAAGTATGACATTTCATGTGTTGTGACTTGCGGAAAACCAACATTTCCTCTTCCAGATAACATCTCTATCTAATGTTACGACCGTTTTATTGGACAGTTGCTTTTTGGTAGCGTTTAGTTGAATGACAGTTTACAAAATTACTGCTGCATAGAAAGTTATAGAGCTGACTGGTGAGCGCTAACAGATCACCCCAACTGACACAATATTGCATAATCGCCTGGCGTCACTATGCACTATGCAGTATGGTCGGGTATCCCTATGATAGGGTGGTCGGAACAAAATTTTGTTTCGTAAAAAAAAATGTTTTCTCATTTTCCCCTGATAGTAGTCACTATAAGAAGTACAATGGTAGTTGTTTCATGTGTCTAAGTGAAATATTAAAAAAACTACAGCTTGGTAAAGTTTTGAATTTCATGAAATTTTCTGACGGTTTTCTGACAGATCTAATTTTGCTTATAAATCACAAGAATTGTTTTTAAATGATTTTCCCCTGATAATAGTCACTAATAGAAGTGCAATGGTGCTTGTTTCATGTACATCAATGAAATATTAAAGAAACTGCAGTTTTGTAAAGTTTCTAATTTCATGTTTTTTTCCGACAATTTTCCGTTAGAATTGATTTTGCATATAAATCACAAGGACAATTTTTTTTTAATATTTTCCCACATAGTGGTCACTATAAGAAGTACAATGCTATTCATTTCATGTAGCTAAGTACAACATTAAGAAAACTACAGTTTTGCAAAGTTCAAAATTTCATGAATTTTTCCAAACGTTTTCTGACGGATCTGATTGTGTACATAAATCACAAGAAAATTACTTTTTATCATCTTGAGTCTTTTGCCATCTATAAAGAAGGCCAATACAAAATTACATGTAACAATAAATACACACATAAAAAAGTAAATACACACACACACATCATGTATTACAATAGCATTAAATCATGAACACGACACAGCAACTGAGCAAAGATGATCAATGTGGTTCTATCTTCGTAACATTAAAACAACTGTATGAACTTACAACCACATGAAAGGATTTGTTGATTGTGAATTAGAACCACAAACTGACAATACTAGTATCCCATTACACAACACTTGTTTTACTGGGCAAAGCCAATGACTGCGATGATTGACAAGCCAATTAACTCGTAATACACTGTGGCACAAAATGCCAATAATAGTCCCCCAATACACAACGCTTGTTACACTGGGCAAATCCCATAACTACTATGATTGCCAAACCAATTAACTTGTAATATACTGTGGTTAAACCCATTGTTATCATCAACAATAGGGCATACTATTATACTTATTTGTCTATGAGTATATATAATTAATAGATACAATAAATCATAATGTTTACCTAATGTATATTATTTTATGTATACTATATAGTGACAAATACAAAGATATAATCTTATTCTGTAATCTTAATATATAAAAAACTGGTACATACATATCAAATACAAAAATATACAATATTATGTATATGCTAAATAGCTCAACAGTTGTATAATTAAACTAAAGTAATACCAATAAATAAACTAATAATATATTAATATAAACATCAATCAGTTACATTAAACATGGCAGCAATGAATTACTCAGGTATAGGCATATGTACTTGGCAGTATTAATCAAAGTCACCCGCTGTCGATCACATCGCTATCCGAGTCACGAGTGCATTGTATACCATGACGCACTGCGCGCATACAGGGAAGAAGGCAAAATGGCGATATCATTTTAGACGGGGGTTCCATAAACGGACGTTGTGCATGTTTGTGCTATCAATTGGTAAGCCATCACTGTAATCACGTTATCGTTGACACAATTCTTTACCCTTCGGCATATGCTTTCCGCTGAAACCAACTAACTAAATACTCACAAAACATCGTCAAACATAGGCCATTTTAAATCCATAATTACTATAATTTTTTATCGACGGATTACAATTATATTTTCAGATTCATTTTCCTCTGAATTTCCTCTTTCTTCATCACATTTCAATATGGATGTACTCATTAACATAATCTCGCAAATCAGTTTGATAGGTGGGGCCTGTCAACGTGATCCAAGATGGCCGCACGCGTAAATCAAGAAAACCAAAATACGACACTGAGAGTAAAAAAATCATTACCGCTAATAAACACCGCCAAAAAATATTTTTTCAGCGCAGATACACACATTGACATTATTACAACATAAAAAAATTCACAAACCAACAGGTAGAATGCATGATAATAAACTACGGCCACTAAACTGGGACCCCTGTCTCCCATGTTGTCAGAAGGGGAGGTAAATTGGTCTGACCTCCCTACCTATGACTCTGAGTCTGAGCGAAGTCACGAAAAATGGAACATTTTAATTTTATAAACTTCTGAGCTTTGCCATACAGTTTTTAGAATGATTATCCCATTTTTATTTTGTTTAAGTTCTTACCATAAGTTCTTAAGAACGGTCAATAATTGCCCAAGTTGAGCGCTGAGACCTACTCAAGGTTTGTTTGCTGTAGTGGTATTCCATTGTCTATTGATTTTACTGCTGTTGTTGTTGCTGTTAGTGTTATTGTTATTTTTATTTCTTTATCTTGATTTTTCCAGTTTGTCTAGTCTGTATGCTCGACTGTGTGCATGTGTTAGTATGTGAAGTTGTAGTTGTAGAGGTCTGGATGGTCTCTCTAGTCTCTTTGGAGGCGGGACTCCAGCTGATTGATTGTCTGTGCTTTCACTGTGTCTTCTGAGGGTGGAGAGGAAAGAGTGTCTGGTTCCTGTTGATGTCTGTTACAAGTTTTTATCAGTGACCTCTTGTGGTTCCAGTGGCTTTTAGGTACATCTGCTTTTGTGGATAGAGTGGGTATTTACAGTCCAGGTCGATTTGGTCAAGTCCCTTGATAATTTTGAAAGTTTGAATGATGTCGGCTCTTTGTGTTCTGTAGTGCAGTGTAGGGAGTTTTAATTCTTTCAATCTGCTGCTGCAGTGTAGTCCTTTTGTTTCTGGCACTAGTCGCGTCCAGAGATGGGGTAATCGTACTCATTGTAATCGTGGGCAACTTTTTGAGTAATCGTACTCGAGTACATTGATAAGCCAAGTAATTGTAATCAAACTTGATTACATTGCCAAAGTCATTGTAATCATGATTACTTATCATGATTATAATTTTTGTTCATACTTACAATGCAAGCAGATTGATTAGACAGATAGGAATGGCTATACCAGAAGTGATCTAATAAATGTAATTTAGTAATTGGGCTATTTCTTTTCTGTTACAATTGAGCATTTCAGTTGCATAAAAAATTCAGTTAGATTTCCCTAATTAATACCTTCTCTCCCCAGAGAAGCCACATCTCCTGCTTACTGTAATAGTACAAAGTTATTATCATGAGAGGCTCTGAGAAGCACTGCAGTAAATAAGCCTCCCCTACCACATTGCTTTGTAATATTAGAAGCCATGCCATGCCACCTGTGCTGTTCACACACTGTTAGTATGGTGTGAATGACTGGTCATGGTTCCTAGTTCCTGACTGGCTGGTTAGCTGCTAAATCCCTGTCTATTATATCTAAGGGTAAACTTGTCTAAGTTGACCATTGTATTCTGTGTTTGACCAATCTGATATATGGCATATTTGAATCTGACCCTCTGTATTTGAAATGTTATTAGTGTGATGTATTTGATTATGTGTATTTGTATTTTAAATTTAAAAAAGAGGGCATTTGAAATTCTAACATGCAACATATTTGTATTTGATTATGTTGTGGTGAAAGATGATATAAAAACGCTAAGAGCCTAAGATGTGAGATATCTACTGAGGTGCTCTTCCATCTACCATGATGGTTAACCATGTGATTATTCTCAGTTTCATATTAATAATAAAGCTATCTAAAACTCTGACTGGTTTATTCTTTCATATTGTGATATGCCTAAAAAAACAGTTTTCATTATGTCAATTAATAATAATAAAATTAATAATAATAAAACCTGGATAGCAATAACCAGTTCTGAATTCAAAGGAGGTCACATACATGACAGAAACAGGATTTGCATAGTCTTTAAGGCCAGACACCCCAGGTGAAATGGGTTTTTTAACAAAAAATACTGAAAATGGTTTTCTGCCAGATTATTATACCTTTGTATGCATACTATCAATAAAGTTAACTTCTATGACAATTACATACCTCTAAGTGAGTTTTAATCATGGATCAAGCATGTCGATATCATGTAATGAAATCCATTATGCAATCTTTGACAGCCATTTTCTCAAAAACATTTTTCTTCAAATTTCTGCATTTGGAAACGGGATGTCTCTTTGAATAATTATGCTATGTAAATAAAGTTTTCAGTGTTGCATTCAGCATATTCTACTGTGTGCAGTGATCAGACACTTTAAAAATCATGAATAGTTTGAAAGATATAGCCATATTTGTTGCAAAAAAACCTAGATTTTTGTTGTATTTTACAACAACAACAACGAAATGCTCTGATCATTGCACAATAGACTCTATAGAGAACATGGATTTGCAAGAATCATACCTATATATAGATTCAATAAAAAGTGGCAGCTTTTCAAAATTTGCCAATATTTGTTCAAAATGGCAGCCATTTTGTTTGTTTCCATGGAAACAGGGGGTCTGGCTGAAAAAAGTTCAATATATATTTTACTCAGTAGGACCCATTTCATGCATTGGGCAGAAAAAATTGAACTGTTTGCACAAATTAAAAAATAATCCTATCTACCTGCCGTGTCTGGCCTTAAAGTAATCATGGTTGTAATCATGATTACATGCTAAAGTATTCATAATCAATTACATTTGTTTTCGGAGTAATCATACTCGTAATCGTACTCATACTCGTAATCGTACTCATACTCGTAATCGTACTCATACTCGTAATCGTACTCATACTCGTAATCGTACTCATACTCGTAATCGTACTCATACATCTTCATAGTAATCGTAATCGATTACATTTGGACTTGTTCGATGAGGTCTTGGTCTTTCTTTACATGAGGGAACCAGGCACAGGATGCATATTCCAGGTGTGGTCTGACCATCGTCTTGTAGAATAGTAGGAATATCTCCTTTTTAAGATGTCGGAATGTTCTGGCTAGACATCCCAGAATTCGATTGGCCCTACTTGACACTATTCTCGATGTGGACAGAAAACTTGAATTTAGGTCGATGGTGACTCTGAGGTCTTTTTCTGAGATCACTGCGTCAAGCTTGTGACTGCGTTCACTGTCCCTTCTCAGGTGGTATTAATTTTGTGGGTTTGAATGTCCGAGGTTTAGAATGTGACATTTGTCAGGATTAAGTTCATTTGCATCGTTTCCGACCAATCTTGTAGTTTTGTCAGGTCTTCTTGTAGAGAGTTGGAGGAGTTGATGTCGTCTGTCAGTGGTGTGTAGAGCTTAGTGTCTTCTACAAACATGGAGGTCAGATTGTCCATGTGTCCCGGGATATCGCTGACAAATATGTGAATTGTATTGGTCCCAGGACTGATCCCTGAGGAACTCTGCTAAGTACACTGCTCCAGTCTGATTGTTCTCTGTGTACTGATACCTTCTGTCTCCGGTCACACAGGAATGCTTTTATCCATCCTAAGGCTTTATCTTTGATTCCTACACTTTGCAAGTGTTTGAGAAGGCGCTGTATAGTAATACATGGTCCTATCTGTAAGGAAAGAACTCTAACAACTTTCATCGAGATTTGGCTAATTTAAAATTGTTTGAAGACCTAAAAATGTGTCTATCTATGCATAAAAAGGTAAAAACTTTTGACAGTAAAATTTCAAAGCTAAAAACAAAAATTACAAGAATACCTGGAGGCCTCCATTTATTTCTTTATATTGAATTTATACTCCAAGGTATATTTGAGTAAAAAAGTAATTGTCTACTCCTACACATTGCCAAGTTATTGAAGGGGGAACAAGGTGTTGTTTTTCGAGAGACTGCAGTTTTGAGCAGTGGTTGTATCACAATAT
Organism: Escarpia spicata; assembly: GCA_963995525.1. Lineage (NCBI taxonomy): Eukaryota > Metazoa > Annelida > Polychaeta > Sabellida > Siboglinidae > Escarpia > Escarpia spicata. The sequence goes on from OZ023206.1 coordinate 16,157,743, forward strand.
TTCTTTTTAAAAAGGTAATTTGCTAAATTAACATAACACAATTTTGTTCTGCCTAACAAACCACTCTGAATTGATTTCCAAAAAAAGAAATTGAACAAATACTATAATTCATCAAAAAATAATTAGTGGAAAACTCTAAAATATCCACCCCCTTATGTCGCATCTGTCACACCTTATTTTCCCAGGAAAGTAAGAGGGAAAAAATATGCTGTACATAACTTGAACCATTTGTAATTCACAGATACAAAACCATTAATCAGTGAGTTGCTGTTAACGAGTAGCAAAGAATTAACACTGTGAATGGTGGACATTTTCTTTGTTACCATGTAGACAGGGATGTGGGTGAAAAAAGTTCATTATATTTTTTGCCCAGTAACACCCAATCTATACTATGGGAAGAAAAAAATTGCACTATTTACATAAATAAAAAAATAGTTCGATCCACCTGCTATGTCTGGTCTTAAAACAACATACAAACAGATGCCTACTTCTGGACGGTTTCCACCGCTTTAATTTGTATTGTCCCAAAGATTGTCATTTTATTAACTGTTGGCTGGCAATCTGCTAATAACAGTCTGCATTGCACAGTTGTTTTGTTACTGTAATTTTGTCATGCAGATTGCACCACAGACGATTCCAATTACCTCTGTAAAAAAAAGATATTTAGATCTATATATCTTAATATTAGCTGTTAACCATTTTCTTCACTTATGTTGACTGATGACAGTCATGTTTTATTAATATTGTCTGACCTAAGGGTGTAAATTGTTTTTTTTTTTAATGGCTTAACAATGGCTGTTTTTAATTATAAGCAAAGAGTTCAGTGATATTAGCATGCTCTCTCTGGGACTACCAAGCTTAGAAAATGAAAGCAAAATCTTTAAAGATGAAAGTCTAGCCTTCCCTGTACACCTTTCTGAGATTCAAGCCATTACATCTATTAATCATATATATATATATATATATATGGGGATTCCGAGGTTGAGTGATTGTATTCAAAGTGCCTGTTCCAAGCATGCACATGTGGATATGGAGATAACTGTTTTGAAAGCTATGAGGAGAAAAACAGAAAGTCCAGCTCATTACAAATTAGGAGACTGTTTCGATGGTCCAGAAAGGATTACACACAGTCAGATGATATCCACCCGTGTACTATTTACTTTAGCCCACTAGACCTCACAGGAGTGGATCCCTCATAGATCCATCGCGTCAGATGATCAAGAATAGCATTTAAAAGTAGAACATGAAATCCTTGAGACTCACCATAAACAGGATGGTCATAAACATTGTGATTGGTTAAGATTTGTGTAAATCACATGTTTGGTAATGATTTTGAAATTTATGAGGTCAGATTTAAACTTTTCCGTTACTGTATTACAGTATTATCTTAAAGTAATTTATATAACAGTTGGTAAAAAGAAAGTGATTTAGATCATATAAACTAAATGTCCAACCGGGTAATGAGACAGTTTAAAAATAAAGGTTAATTTTATTTACCATGTCGCGTCTGTCACAATTACTGCTGGGCCAGCCAAAAAAGGGTTTCGTCCTCTAGAGTGGAATCTGTTGAACTCAGTTCCCCGTGAGAGGTATGCTGTGTTAGGTGTGAGGTGTAAGACAGACCCAGAGAGTTAATTAATTTTTCTACTAGGAAAAACAAATTTAGGTGGAATTTTTTTAACTGGATGGAAAAGGGACACAATTTTGCTATGTCGGCAATATCATTCAACTATTTCGATGGAAAACCTAGTAATTATATTTTGTCTGGTCATTACCATCATAACAGACCTCTACTAGCAAACAAGAATTGTAACTATAGAATTTTATGTTGCACGCATAGATTTATAAGTGTGACAGACGCAACACAAAAATGTGACTGGTCTATTTCATCATCCTATATAATAAGCACCAGGCAGTAATTTATCTTCTACTTATCACCTTGGTTCACTTTCATCCCTCTACTACATTATATTTGAGAAAAAAAAAATTGGGGAAAGAAAATTTTTCACTTGCAATTTTTACCAGTATTCCACTTTTCGTGACTTCGCTCCAATGCCTATGGTCTATGCTCACTTAGACATGATTTTCACATCAATACTAAACATTTTGGCAACTTAATTATTATATTTTAAACATCTTGAATGACTAAAAACCAAACTGGCCACAACATTCTGTAGGACTAAATATGGTGAAGTTGTCTGAAGGATACACTGAACATGTCATATATATATATACTGCTGGTATTGTTTTCTAAACATTTTTATTAATAGTATGTGCATTACATCATTATACTTGGACATTTCCTATGGACAAATCGCAGACAGTCCAAACAATACAACTTGAGTACATACAATGATAAATGTACATATACTTCCATGCAAACATGTTTATTCTTATGAATATAAGAAAGGCTATTTGTTTATTCCAAGTTTTAATTAAACCAAAGGCTCCGACTTCCTAAAAAAAATGCTCCACCAATACCAAGATGATTGGCAAATTCTGGGTGTATTAACTACTCTTCAAAAATTAGAAGAAAAAACTATAATAATGACAATTACTTACAAACTGTATTTGTGTTTAATATTAATAATTTGCACATAATTTGACATTTTACAAATTGTAACTCGGTGCAATCCAGTGAAGAGTAATTCTCTGCTCAGTGTGCCATTGAGTCCATTAGCGATTAGGTGACATCCGGCCCGTATCCTAGCAACAGCCTTTGGCGGACTATACACAACAACTGCCAGAACACTTGTCAGCGTCTATTGCAATCAAACAAGGGAAACACTCCACTAGTTTTTCAGCTGCACATCTTTGGCCGGTCACCTTAAGAACTTATATATAATACTGTCAGGCGTTAGAGACGTCCATCAAAATACTGCTGCAGCATTAGGGACACTGATTGTGCATTTCAAAAAAGGCAAATTCTGTTTCAATTCCGTTTCAGATAAAGGCAAATTCTGTTTCAAACGACATATTTTCCGTTTCAGAAAAAGGCAAATTCCGTTTCAAACGATGTATTTTTCATTTCAGCAGACTCCTCTGAACTAGTCAGATACATTTTTAAATCATCAATAATTTGAACTTTTAGATCTAAGCATAATTGTTGCCAAAAACCAAGTTTTTTTCTGCACTTTAATAATAATAATAATAATTTTATTTATAAAGCGCCCTATATCCGGAATATAATTCTGCTCAGAGGCGAATAAAAATACAACAATGTTAAAATATAAATATACAATTGTTTGAGCTTACATGGTAAATATATTACATAAGATACGTAAAAAATATTATATAAAAAATGTACTTTACAAAAAATCTTTAAAAATAAAAACAAAACATTGAAAAATGCTCTGCTCATTTCACAATAGAATGTTTACAGAACATGGATCTGCAAGAATTATAATTATATATGTGCTCAAGAAAGAATGGCAGTGTTTCCAAATCTGCCAATATTTGCTCAAAATTGTAGCCATTTTGTTTGTTTCTGGCCAAAAACAGTTCAATATATCTTTTACTTTTACTCCATTCCATACTTTGGGCAAAAAAATCTACACATCCATATTTGAACATTGTCGTAATGATGAACCATTAAAGCTTGCATGTTTGACCTAATATAATGTAGTCTTGTTTTCTCCCCACTTTTAGGTGTCAGCTGTGATGCTTGTATGAAGGGCAACTTTCGCGGAAAACGTTACAAGTGCCTGATTTGTTACGACTATGACCTTTGTGCAAACTGCTATGACGCAGGAGCGACCACAAGTCGACATACGACCGACCATCCGATGCAGTGTATACTCACGAGAACTGATATAGGTCAGTAATATATCACATAAAACCATGACAGTCATTTAGAACTGAAAATATTGCAATGTCATATTTTGTGATTGGAAACAGCTTGACCTTCTTGTGTTTTTAGTGTCATTAATTTTAGCTGGTAACTCGTGTTATTTATACAGTTTTCGTTGTGTGTAAGTGTGTGTATGACTATGTGTACCACTAATAGAGGACGGTATTACTGTCGAGATCCTTTCTTGCAGGTTTTTCGATGTACATAACTGAATACACACTTCAGTATGCAAGCAAGTTGATTGGTTAAGTATTTCAGAGTGACTACAGTGATTTGATCTGTATGAATCCTAGTACCTCCTGATTATTTTGAAACATTACCTGGTGTGGTTTAATGAAATCCTGTTGTCGTAAATAGAATATTCTGGACTAGTTCGTTTTGATGTCACTACTGTTCTATCCTTAAACACCACCAGGTAAAACAGGATTCATGAGATACAGAATATTTGTGTTTAACTGAGAACTGAAATTAATTCTTTTCTACAACCTCTTCCAGCATGCCATCTTGTAGAATTGACAGGTATTCTGTGTGTGACTGATATGTTTTGCATGTTTGACAAAATAGACATAACCCTGCATGATTTCTTGATGTTATAGACTTGTACTTCGGTGGGGAGTCACTGACAGCAGAGCCCCCTCAATCTTTCACGTGCCCCTTCTGTGGCAAGATGGGTTTCACTGAGACAACTCTCCAGGAACACGTCACGTCCGAACACGCCGATTCCTCCGTAGAAGTCGTGAGTGCATCTACCATCATCGTCATCTGTTGTAATTACTAGCAAATTTATGATGCGAAAGACGAGATAAAATCTTTAAGAACAATAACAAGATTTTTATATCTGACCCCTTATTAAATTGCAGTGCATAAGTACTATAATATACAGCTACACATATTACATATTTTGACTAATTAAGTTCGTAATGACTAATAAATATAGTAAAACAAAGATAGTATAAATAAAGGTCAGTGGATCTGTTATTCAAAAATTCTTACTAAACACAAGTTATACAACAATGTTTGAGAGTTGAGTAATTGTTATTATGTTCAAAATTAATGAGACATAAAAGAAAAACTTTCTTCAGTCATCGAATTGACATATTGGTAATTCAAAAGTTCCATACAATTATTTGTTGGGACATTAATGAAAGTCTCCCAGTAAATTTAGTAGGATCTAGAACTTAGTACAGTCGCACCTCGTTATAACGCGGATTTGGATATAACACGGTCGGTCATGGACCCCGAATTTATGCCGCAATGGGGGGAATTGGTGCTAGGCGAACACTGCACTGGTCTATTATACTAAAATTTGATTTACAGCACGCCGTAATAACTAAGTAAGTTGTGATTTATCAGTAAATTGTCGATCGTATATATATTTTTTTGTTAATTAAATAAACGTGTGCGCTGCAAGTTTCAAACCTGTTCCATTGCTTATCTCCAGGTTATAATTTTCAAATGGCATTAGTCTTAATGTTTTAGTCATATACGGACCTACACCGGCGTAGCAGGCGATTGTCGATTAGTAATCCACAACGGTACATTCATGTGTTTTGTCAATATTTTACTTTTAATAAACCGTGCATAGATCGACCGCATCGCTAGCACACTGTGGCGTGAGCGTTGATTCACTTCTCTACCCCCCGTACTACTGTCGATAGAGTCGTAGCAGTTACTTGTTGATTAACAATCCACAACGGTTCATACATGTTTTATTCAGTTCAGCATTGGAAAACTTATTACATTTAAAAATCAATACAACACATTGATGAGCATCTTGTTCCCCGCAGTATTCTTGACGCCATGATGCAGGAGTTGTCAAAATATTTGTGTTTGGTGCTGGTTGCGCCCCTGGCGGAATATACCGGAATACATTGATAACGCGCCCCGTTTATAACGTGGTTTCATTTCGTGGACCCCACTACCACATTATAACGAGGCACGACTGTAACGTTTTATTGGCATTTTTACATACATTTCTGAATTGTGAAATGTAAAGGTATTTTAAATACAGTGTAGGAGTCATTATTGATTGTTAATATTTTATGTGTTGTAGGTGTGCCCAATATGTGCAGCGCTACCTAGTGGTGACCCAAATCATATGACAGATGACTTTGCTGCTCATCTTACGTTGGAGCATCGCACGCCAAGGGATTTCATATCCTTATCATCCAGAATTACTCTCACAGCGCTACAGTTTAGAATCAAACCCTGGTTTCTAGCTAACATATAATGATTTTAAACATGTAATAAATTAATGGAAAGCAAGTACGCTAGTTCTGCTGTCCCATTGTTCAAACAGTTTGTTGTGATAGACGTACTAAAATATGGATAGGTATGACTGTACTCATGACTGTATGGAACTCAAAAATATAATGTTATGTGGAGAGGGCAATTGCAATACATGTTGATGAGAATAGTATAGACTTCTCAACGTGGTTTCTGTTTTTGAGCATGTGAAGGAATAACAAGATGTACATGTGGTCACTCCTTAACTGATTCCACGATGAACCACTAGGTGGCATTAGACATGTTCGAAGGATACCGCACCCTGGACGGGGTGGGGGAACCCGAACGCGTCGTGCAATGTTGGCAGGCAACACCCTGTCTGGACTTTCATCAAGCAGTAGGGAAACTATGGACCCCATTGCTGGTAAGACCTTGTACTGCAGCCTCGAGTCAATGTAACAGATTTGAGCACTTTGCAACATAGTATTTACTGCATTTGTGTCTTTCACAATGTCGAGATCGTTTTGTTACAAAGCAAAATAACTTCCACAACTGATCCAAAACTTATTGATTTTATTGACTATACAAATATTTTTGAGATTGATCGATTGTATATTCATTCATTTGTTTTAACAACAAAGTTATTCATTAGCTGGAAATAAATGAAATATCTGCTCTGTGATCTGTTTTATTAGTTTTTAAAACTGACAGTGGATGTGCTAGTCTTGTAGTGATGCCTGTGTGTTGATTGTTTGATAGAGCTCCTGTCTCAGCTGTCTAGTGTGCGTAGTCGTGCTGCGGCCGCACAGAGCGTCTCTTCACAACTTCAACAACTTGAAATGCAACTTCAATCAACTAGGTAAGATAGTATTGGTTGGTGGTGGATGGTAGTATATTTCGGGTGAGTTGTAAAGAAGTAAGTTGGTATGGTGCGCTTGAGTTGCTGTGCGTGGTTGCAACAGTTTCGGTATGTGTATGCTGGAAGGATTGTATGATGATCAGACCCAGGGCAATTCTGGAATCAGAATCAAAGGCTGATTCCGACTCCAATTCCAGAATTGGAATCAGAGCTGGGGGTGATTACACTCATGATTACGATTGCCTTAGGAAAAGTCGATTATGATTACACACTTGGAAAAAAATTGATTACGGTTACACTTCTCCGATTACGATTATGATTTTTTTTTTTTTGCCAGGCATATCAACTCTTCTGACAAACTGTGCAGTTGACCAACTGTAGACACTTCACAATTGTATTTCAAAGGGTAGCCTGCAGGCATGACTGAATACAACCAAAAGATTTAATCCTTTAGAAGCATTTGTATGATTCTGTGCAAACATGAGCAGTGAGGAACCAATAAAAGTAAATTGCAATTAGCCATGGTCCAGGTATGACCAGGTCAGATCTGAACCAGGCATATGGAGACTATTCTGACAAACTGTGAATAAAACCAAAGGATTTAATCCTTCAGAAGGATCTGTGCAAACACCAGCAGTGACTGGCCAGTGAGCAGTGAGATACCAAAAAACGTAAATTGTAATTAGCCATGGCCCATGTGCTGGGATTACTGACCAGTGCACCACAGTTTCTGTGATTAATGACTTACACATGGTTTCTAGTCATGAATGGTAGCATGCATGCATGTATATGTATGTATATATATATATATATATTATATACTGGAATCAAAAGTATTATGACATGTTTAATCACTGTTGGACAAAATATATTAGGTGTAATCATGTGTAATCGAGTCTGATTACACGATTACAGGACACGATTACGAATACACTGCCTTAGAAAGTCAGTTACGATTACAACTGTGAGTGTAATCGATTACAATCGATTACGATTGCAATCGTAATAGACTCCAACTCTGATTGGGATCAGTCAATATGAATTTAGTGGAATTGTAATCGGTTTGTGTGGAAACGAAATCGGTTGATGTGAAAGCAGTGGAATCATAATTGGAATTGCTTTGAATGGAATTGGAATCGGAATTGCATACTGGAATCACTTTTTGATTCAACAGCCACTTTTCTATATAATGCTTCAAAGGTACAGTGAAAATACATATAAATAAAAGTATATATGGAAAAAAAACAGTTGTACTTGCCAAAATAACAAGTACATTTAAGCACTTAAAAAAATTCCTGGCATTATAAGTTGGTTGGAATTGTAATCGCCATAGTGTGGGTGGAATTGGAATAAAAAAAGTTAGTTTGAATCGGAATCAGTGATGTGGAATCAACCCAGGTCTGACAGTGATAAACACTATTCACAATCTTCAGTTATGTGTGCCTTATAATACATGAGAATGTCCTGTTTTCAACTGGTCAAGCAAACAGACCCATTGCTAATGAGTAATGACGTACTTGCTGTGTTAGCAACTAAAACGAGGTGCCAGTTAAAAAACATTCTAGAAAAGAAGTTTTACACCCACTAATTTGATCTGATTTTTTTTAATTTTGTATAAGTTGGCTCCTTGAGTCTTAGAGGAGTCTCCTGACTTTAGTTTTGCTATAATTTGTCATGTTTATAATAAGTTTGTACATTGTATTATTTAAAAGTATATTTTGAATTTACTATAATGTATATATAAATTGTCTGATGGGCCAAATCAAAATTCTTATGGCAGTTGCATTTCATTGATCATTGAGGTTACATATCCAGCCTTATTGCTTTGTTTCTGTGGATAAACAATATCACTACTCTGTTGTACGTAATCAAAATGACCACTGATAATAAATACTTCAGTCATCCTTATTTTATTGTAGCTTTAGATAACGGTCATTATCGGTCAGGGGTAGGGGAGGTGGCTGGAGGAATCGCCCTGATTTTGAATCCAATCCATCCAAAATCCTGTGCACTAGATAGGCAATGACCCAACGTGCACTGAAATTATGTACATTGGTAAGACTTACTTGAAATAATGCTTTGTTGTTGAATGCAGGCAACAGCTTGAGCGGTTGCCACGGAGACAGGTGGACTCGTCCAAGACGGCGGCGTCGGGCATACCCCAGACCGGTGTCGTCGACTTGACGATAGTGAGCAATAGCAACAGTAGCAACAGTAGCACAGGAGGATCGCCAAACACGCAACTGTTACTAGCACGGTTTGTAGCAATTACATACTTATAAGCATACATCGCTGGATGACTGTATTTGTACAGCCTGTCTTTCCTGAATTCAATAATTTTTATCGTTTCAGGTTTTTTTGGTAAAAAAGAACCTATCTTGTATCCACTATGACATATGAACTAGTTTATATTTTTGTCAGCATCACCTTGTGAGAAACTATTTTTGATTTTCATATATTTCAACTGTGTCACGCGGCCTTCGTCAGTGAATGACAGTTATAAATTTAATCCAAGAAACCGATTCGTTATTACATGCATTGTTTATATAAATGTATCATTTAGTTTGCTTAAACCTTTAAAATCCCTGCCCTGACATACATGGATATAAGGAACAGTTCCAATGTGTTCCTTATAGCTGTGACTCGGTCTCAAAGGCTTTATGACTCTGTGCCAGTTTTGATATCTTTGCATTGGCTTCCTGTTCCTTTTTTGTATAATTTATAAAATTTGCTATTACCTACCAGACACTTTTGTGTAAGCAACTGGCATATTTATATTCACTGCTTACTCCTATCTGGCTTTGACCACCTTGTTCTGATGTACTTTTTGTTCCTAGAGTTGCTACTATCTCTCTTGTTGTGCCGACTCTAGAATTTGCTCTTTGTGTTAAGTTGAAAATATAACTCAATTCCAGCTTCATTTTAAAACTTGCCTTGATAACCTTGCTTATTCACCATAGCTCGATGACGTATCCATGCATCTCTTGACAACTTGAGTACTGCCTATCATTTTTTTAAATGACCTGTTCTGTTTCGATGCACCTCTGAGCTTGTTTTTTGAGGATTTAGGCACAAAAGTTACATTTTTATGATTACATCAAGAATCTGCTGTAGTTGTTCGCAGATGTCGGTTTATTTCCCCTGCACTTTCTCAGATCTTGCTTCTGACTAATGCCACCAGGGTGCGCTTGCAGGTGCAGCGAGGCGGAGTTCTCGGAGCAAGAGAAACAAGTGGTGGAGATGGAGCGTGCAGACCGAAGCCTGTTCGTCCAGGAGCTACTGCTGTCGACTCTAGCCGCTGGTCTGCGTCTTGACTCCGAACCCGTCACCACACCCCCACAGGAAGCACTCACCACCCTGCCGAGCAGCAGCCCCGCCACGACGGTGGCGCCATCTGTGGAGTCGATGACAACCACCACCGTGCCTGCACCGTCATCCAGCGATCACTGTCTCGACGCAGCGGAGTCGTGTGATGACGTCACGGCCGTTACTATGGAGACAACAGCGGCGAGAATGACCGTAGGGAAAAGTGCGTCGAGTCATCGAAACAAAGTGAAGCATATGGACAGTGTAAAGAATTCGGGAAAGGAGTCACTGTCTGTACTGAAGCACTGATAGCATTAGACACAATGGCGTTGTTGGAATACACGTCATCTCATTAAAGATACATAGTCTGTTTGTTTTGATTGTAATATCGTATAATATAACCTGTCTTTTCTAACAACTTTGCCACCTAGAGGTGTTTTAATGAACCACAAATGAACGCGTCAGTCGTGTGTTTATATATTACTAGTTCCCCCGGTGAGAAAAGATACTTATAATATTGTCTGGTTAAAGCTGCCTCTAGATCAAATAAGTTATACAATGTCTATGGATAGCTACAATATTATCATATAAGCTGCAACCAGCACCGACGCCCAAGTTTCCACCCCACCTGAGCCCCCTGGGTGATCTCTCACCCTAACTGGCTTGCTAGCAAGCCTACAAAAGTTCACTCCCATACATAAGAAACTGATGGAGATATGCTCGGACATAGCTATATATAAACATGATACATAAATACATACATACAGAACGACAGGCCCACACAGTTTCATAATATAGATGTTGAAGGGGGGGATAGGTGGCCCATAGCGGATTGTGATACCCTTACCATTCTTCAGTTATTTATTACTTCCAATAGTGCTTACGGAATTGAAGTATATATTTTTAACTGTATGTATCTTGTAAGGATTGTAGCTACATGGCTCCTGGTTGCTATCTGTAAATATCCCAGTCCACTCGTCCACTCTGGTTAGCCTATTAGACTTACCCTGCAAGGTCAATATTTATAAACGGTTATAATCAAATTATATCTAAAACTTGTGGTTCATTAAACACATTTATTTGGTCAAGATGTTAGGTTAGATATAGGTTGTATAATTTATTATGAAATAATGAATTTACAATGAAAACGATTGGACTTTGTAGCTCTAACATGACCGGATCATGATAAGTACCGTCACTGTGTATGTACTTGTGTGGAGGCTTTGTAAAGATGCTTCTTCGGAGAGGGGTGAAGCTAGCTGCTGGGCGCGCTCTAGTTGTTGTGTTCTCTATTGTTTCACAGCAGATCTATACACAAGACAGTCTCCACTGGCTGTAACGTTGCTGAGCTGTTTCGATATGTGATGTTTTCAGCGTGTATTATTATTCATGTGACGAAGAATCGTGTCGTCATAAGCCATCGGTGACACAATAGTTGTCAACGACGGCGACTATTGATGTCACTTCCTAACTTTATACGTATCAGTTAAGGCAAAGCGTTATTATAATAACTAAGATGTGAAGACAAACCCATTTCTTTCATTGTTTTGTGTTGCTACCATGTCGTGCATACTTACATTAACATAACACAAGATGCTTACGTTTACAATGATATAACTTATTTAGACTTTATTTCCAGGTAGCCATATAGCAATGCACCAAACACCTGTTGATTACGTGCAAACTTTGTCCAGGTGTAAAATGAATATGCTGCTCAGTTAGATGGAAATGTGTATTTGGTAATGTACAAATATACAGTTGCATTTTTGAAGTTGTAAGTTGAAGTGTTTTGAGTAAAATGTCTGTGGATGGCATGAGTTCATTGTAGTTGTCTGTACATTCTAAGCATGTGTACATAGAATCCTGTTCAATGCAAACAGTTGCTATGTAAGGAATAAATCCCTGTTCCACCAGTTTACACGTCGGTTGGCTCGTTGAATTGATCACGTTTTCAAGTAAAGTAACCCTAACACATATAATACATATGTGGCTGTTGTTACGAACATAATGTCAACAACAAATTGGTGACAGTACAGGCAAGTATACATAAAACATTTGCATGTTTCAAACTAGAAATTTACGTTTTCAACAACAGTTGTTTTTTCGAGAATAGACAAATATAAGTTGCACTATTTATAATCAGATCTGTTTATTACAATATCTGGAGAAGCTGCGTTAGACCATCTTCGCATGCCAGGAGGCATTGCTGATTCCACCAGTCTCAATACCCCTGGCATATCTCCTTGCTAAAACGCTGAAGCCAAAAATCTTGTTGCTATTCAAGATTAAAATATTTTGGTTCTGGAAGTAGAAGTAACTCTTTGAATACACATTACTGCTTGGCCGCTCATGAAATGGGGGATGGACGTCTGTACTGTTCTCGTGGTTGGTACGGTCGTGACCGGCAGACTCGATTACAAGGAAAAAGTACACCTGATTCGGCTAACTTCTAGACATTGAGTAAGATATTTGCCAGGGGTTGTATGTAATGGGATATACCATAGAATAATGCTTCATAACGCAGTTACACAAGACAACCTTGTGATGTTTAATGCAGTCGTATTATACAGTGGCATTGCTGTGTTGATATTGTCCAGGTATAAACAATTCTTACTGGAATCAACTTGATAAATATTGTGATTTTTCTGTCAAAACAACACCTAACACACATGTTACCAGATCTAAGGGCAAATATTCATTAATCATAAGACCATGGTGTATATATTGTGTTTTATGTTAATCCAGTTAGAATAAGAAGTATTAAAAATGTTATAGTTCACATCAATACATTCCATAATTTATGTGACGTTTTGTATTTGAGATCTGGATAGGTACAGTGTAAATGGAGATCTAATTTATACTTAATAATGCATTATTACAATACTGAAATATTTAATTAATCCAGAGTGAAAAGGCGGTAATAAAGTAACGAGTTGCAACTGCATAATAGATCACTTGTACAAAAAATGGCTAGAAAATAACAGAAAGAACACATAATGGTAGTACGGTAGATTCAATTGAATATTTCCACACTGCAGAACTGACAAATACACAGCAAAACATGGTAAAAATGTATTCTGATTCACATCCATTATTCATCAACCACAATTTTGATGTTATTATAACCAGGCCCGATTGTGGCTTAGCAAAAAAATCCAGAACATGATAAGCAGATGGTACTGGTACCTGGTATATATAATAGTTGACTGGGTCATAATTTGCTTGTTAGATACGTGACTTTATTACAACTTGATTAACACATCTGTCATCTACTCGAATACCTTGTATTTGTGATGTTTAGAGAGCGACAACTCTTGGTTACAATAAATAGGAAGTTAAAAATTATTACATCAGTTGGAATTATAATAAAAAGGGATAAAGGAAAAAATAACGGTATCGCTTTTTGTCCCAGCAGGAATGAATAATAAATTACTGGTAGCTTACCTTTTGGAGATTTAAACAATCTGCTTTAAAAGTATTTGTTGCATAGATGTGTAATTAGTTACTTAAACAAACCAGCAAGAAAACAGCAGAAGACATCGGGTATTGGTAGTTTTGTAATAATATTATAAACATCAACATGCCAGCAGTCCATGTTATGCTAGGCATTAACATTTCCTCCCAATGTTACAGTATATACATTATTAGTAACAATGCTCTGAAACATAGACAACTACCAAAATAATTAACAAGAACCTATGAAGTTTCCCGACGAAATGCTTGTGCATACTTTTAAACATCAGATGAAACAATTTTATCCAAAAAAAAACAGTATTGAGAAGATGGATATACATATACCGGTATATATAATTATTGATCTATTTGGGGCATATCTTTAGAATGCCGCCAACAAGAATGCATAGTGCTAGAAGCAATTGGGAAAAAGAGGATGACCAAGGAAATGTATGATTGAACCATCGCAAAAGAAGCACAACACCAGAGTACATAAACAGGACATAGAAAGAAAGAAAATGTCTGAAGACAAAGATGGATGGTGTCATTTGATCTCTGCATAAATAAAAAATCCTTATCAGCCACAATCTTTACCTGAAACATTATCTTGGTGCTAATATATAGGTCGGAAAGCAGAGTGTGCACATGGCAGGGCCTAATAGAAAATACACTGAACTGTTTTGAGAACAAGTGCCTCTGAGACAGAATATGCATTCACTAGAAAGACCACAAAACCACCATAGAATTCAGAAAGTCAATGGCAATATATTTCAACAATCCTCAGAAAGAAGGTATGAACAGTCCCATGTACCAAGGATGACACCAGAAAAAATTACTGTAGCTGCGGAAACCATCTGGGGTAAAGGGGGAATGCCCACAGAAACTCAAAAGAACCTAAAGAGAAGGAAAGGTTGAAAACCTCAAAACGCTATGTCAAGTTGACCACACTGGTCAAGATAGGAAGGTAGCTGGTGACAGTTTCCACCCAGTGCAAGAATTTACCACCATCAACTGTTTGTAAGACTGAAAATGACACAACTTTACAGCATTACCAGTAATTGATTGTTGCATAGTTGGATTCACAAATGTTGAGCTACATACACTGTGAACTTCTCCCATGGAAGATGCTTTTTATACATCAACGACGGAAAGTGGGCCCTCAAGGAACAGACAGGGGGGAATTGGTCAAATTGTTCCAATGGTCCTTACATCACTGGGTACAAGGGAGGAAGAACTGTACAGGCAACAAAGAAGATTTCTTCAATGTATATATATGTAAGTATGTACATGTATGTATGCATGTGTGAACATAAATTTATCAACATGCATAATGTAAACATAATAAAAAATGCCTAAGATGACCACAGCGACGTGATGTGCTGGGCCTTCAAACATTAGGAAGGATCCGCAATGTTTTCAGGTTACATGCTTGATTGACCCTTGAGATATTCCCCCGATACTGCGCACCGGGCAACATGTTTATTGTATTATATACATTGTGACATGCAGGTGTAAATAACATGTCATCTATGTCAAAAATCCTGAGTTGTTCACTTCGAACAGTCATGTCGGGTAGCACGCTGAGAAACTCATCGAAGAACACGCGTTTAACCTGACATGGGACAAGCCACAACGGTTCTGACCATAAAGTACATTTTACCAAACCGAAGCAAAAATACATTCACATGGGTAAAAATACTGATTCGCATTTTTGGAGAGAAACAATTTCCTACCTGTTTTAATAATGCAATTTGGAATTATTTCAAACTAGTGTTTTTCATATATGTTTGGGATTTAATTTGATTTTATAAACTTTGATGTCTCAAAACCTGAATTCTTTGGGTGGGTCAGCTCAACTGACATGTTGCCATTTAAATAACTACATGCCGCCAAATCATCAGACACAGACCCGATTTTAACAGCAGAGCAGTGTGCTCTAGACAGGATGAAATTAAGGGGTGTGACATACAGGAGGATAGCGAGGGGTCAAATCGGCCTAGGCATTTAAGTCAAGTCATGCCGCCAAACTATACATTAAGGTTTGAACCGTCATGACCTCTCACATGTACTTGCTTGCAACAGGTAAAATGTCTGAAGTGCCACACTGCTAATGCTCTGGCCCCCGTGAACACAATGTGGAATATCTAGTAACACCACTAGAAAATAACAAAATTATGCATATACACTTGCATACTGATGAGCTGGTGCATGTGTGTATACATCGGTACAAGATTTTCGCTGGTGAATCATGTGGATTGGTGAATCATGTGATAACAAAACAATTATTTACAGCGTGTCAAGATTGGTTGACAAAAAGTGGATTACTGACAAAAGTGGATAATCAAATACCTGACCAGTGAAGTTTTTTTTATATACACAACTTAGCTCCATCAGCAGTATTCGGCACACAAAACTCCCCCCCCCAAAAGGTGTATGGCTTAGGGAAAACACAACAAACGTCAACGTAAGTTCAACAACTGTAAGTTCAACAACAAACAAAACTGGGTCAGCTGGTGTCGTTGTCATGACAACGTGACCTCTACCAGAAGGACCATGGCGGGTGGTTGACTCGATTGAGAGGGATTCCTGTGATGTTGATTGGGATGTTGATGAGTGCGCTCGTTAACTTGAGTTTCTCCAGTGTCCGACGGATCATGTGACTGCAACAACATCAGTAACCTGTACATCAACATGCTAACTATGGATCATTGTAAGTACATCTTCGCCCAGGTGCCGAGGTCCACTCCCCCCCTTCTGTGTTCATTCACTTCCCTGGATCATTGACCTATGACCTGCCAATTGGCGATGTATTTAAAAGAACACAAACATCATTAATTTACTGTTTACTGGACAATTTAAATTGTAATTCCCCAGGTGGCGCCACTGCGGAATTACATTAAAATTATTATCCGCTGCATGCAGTGCCATAATTGGAGATGGTAGAAATGAAATGGTCACGGGAACGAGCTTAAGTTCAAAATACTGCAATGGGTGCAATGGCTGCCCTGTGTTTGTTGCTCCACGGTGTCAGACAAGCTAGTCTAGATCATTTCAGACTTATTTTGGACAAAAAGCAACCAGATGAAAGTAGACTGCTTTGGTGTGCCACGCTTTTGTTTTATGGCCCTAATAATGCTATTCGCATTCCAGGAGGCACTGTCAGTTAAATCAGTGTTAGTACCCCCGGCGTATCGCCTGGTCAAAACACAGATGCCGAGATGTTCCATGTAATCTTTGGCAAGTAGAAGTAATTATTAGAAAATGTCTTGTGAGAATGGTAGGGTTGGTACCGGGTAATTATATTGGGAATTCCCAGAGTTGCCATTTGATATGGGTACTGCTGTTTGCACAGTTCCCATGGTAACAATCGCAACCAGCAAATATAAACACTACAATCAGAGCAAAGTATAGTCATTAGTCAAAGCTTGTGAGGATGATGCAACACTGCGATGATCTAATGAATCAGGTCACTTACCCATCCTTTCCAATGAGGAAAAACGCAGGAATTCCCGTAGTTCTTGATGTCTCGTCGTTAATCATGTCAATCATGCGGTAGTCATCATTGATGGCATGGTCTGTGATGACAACCATGCGTGCTCCCGCTCGCTCGGCATTGATCGTCTTCCCCAGGAAGGAACACCCGCTGAAAGGTGTTTAGACACAGTGAACAAACGTCAATATCAAATAGTTTATTGCAGTTATTTGTAGCGATAAAAAATAAGTAATTTGGTTGATATGTTTATTTTATTCAACTCACCCTCGTTCGATGAATGCGACCGAGTCTGTTATGTCATTTGTTATGGAAGCACACCCATGAACTGGATCCGTTGGTACTAATTTAATGTTCACGTATGTCGAATTCTGAAGCAAACAAACGGTGTTATATTATAAGTTTGGCTTACAAACCAGTCTCTAAAGCATGTAACGATAATAATAATAATATTAGTTTATATAGCCCCACATCCCATGTTTATACAGTCCACAGCATATTACATAGAACATGATTAAAATTGCATATTGTGATAAAATAGTTATAATTTATTATTACTGTTATGATGTACATAATACTATCCCTTATATATTAATATATGTATATAATATTTGTTTTAAGACAAATAAAGCATGTAAGTTGCAACTATTCATGAACACTATAATTGTAATTTAATAATACTAGGTTTGCAGCATTTATTGATTGTATTTTTATTGCAGTACTTGGCAACAAGTGATAAAAGCTGCAGTGTCTACTATTCCATTAAACACACAAATAATACATTTGAATACCTGTTTTGTTTGCACAAAATTTTCCATGCAATAAAAACATCTAAATGTTAATGACTGCTAACAACTGAATATACAATTAAGCCATTTACCAGCAAACTACCACCATAGGATGACCACCAACCTATTTGTGTCTCACTGATGGTTATCCCTATTTCTGTGAAGCTGTAAATCACGGAGCATACTCTGCAACTTACCAGACGAGGTCCAAAGTCCTTGGCTGGGCGCAGCTTGTAGGTGTAGCTGATTTCTTGCGGCTCTGTCACCTCAAAGAAATAATTATTGTCGAGGAACAGAGGCTTCGTGATGATGTCATAGTCTTCTACAAACAAGGAAGAAGTGCTGGATGTCGTATTTACTGGTGCGCCAGTGGAGTGGATAACAGCATTGGATGGGGAAATATGTGAAGACATGCGGCAGGTGTTTATGTGTAATCTATTACATCTGTGTTACACATATATGTTACACTGTGTTCTTGTTCAGAGCCACCTGGTGGCTTAGTGGGGCGTCTACTAAGATTTGTTAGCCATCCACTTCTATAGCCACTGTAATATTCACCATATTAAACATGTACATGTACTTCAGTACAGTAGTTTGTAACTTGGTGTTATATCTTTGGCCGGAAGTTATTGGGTCTCATATTTAAAAAAATTAAGATTTGCCTTCTAAAGTGACTGAGAACTCATCTCAGTGATATCTTCTGTTTATATACATATGTGTGTGTGTGTGTGTGTGTGTGTGTGTGTGTGTGTGTGTGTGTGTGTGTGTGTGTGTGTGTGTGTGTGTGTGTGTGTGTGTGTGTGTGTATGGTAAGGCTGAGCAGTTTTTTTATCCACTTATGGTATGCAATAATTACTTTAAATATAGCTTTAAATGTCACTATTGAAATTAAAGCAAAACATCAGCAACATCTAGTGAAATATCAATGATAAAACAGGTAATGTTTTAAACAATAATTATATATATATATATAACATATATATATATCATGTTCACGATTAATGCAAGAATTTTGACTGGATCTGGAATAAACGTTAATACTTTATGCAACGATTTCAACAGTAAAGCTAACTAAGAAATATCTTTGCTAGACCTAGGTCGAATTTGTCAGAAAATAAAAACCCAAATAAGCCAAGTGAAACGATCAAATTGAGATAGAACCATGGAAGTATTTAAGGAATTTTCAGCTGGTAATAATCTATATTATATGAGATCATAACAAGAGGCTAATGAGCAGAGGCGGGACAAATTATACCTAGAATTGTGCAGTCTTGTGTAATCACTGACATTTTTTGAGTAATCACAATTAACAACATATTCAAGTACGATTACAATAATAATTATATTGTGTTTATTTTTGTTGCCCAGGTGTCAACGTTCTATGTTGCAGGCAGTCAGAGATGGGTCTATTCGTGTAAAAATCAGATTTGTTTGAATTGGTACCAGAAGTTAATATATTATCCTATATATCAGACTCCTACAATAGCGACCAATTTTGGCCTCCTGTTCCAAAGCAATTTTTTCCTTTCTTTTTGTTTCAAACATGTTATTTTGCTGATTACTGATTAATAGTTATTGTATATTTTACAGTTCAACATGTATTAAATTATCATGTATGTTTGCACAATTTATACTACTTTTCAGTGTTATTTATTTATGTTTTTGCTGTTGTGGCAAATAAAAGTATCTTTACCTGGCAAAACAATCATAGACAAAATGAATGTATAAACATTGTAAACAATGCATAAACAATGGCAGACTCATGATGATGACCAGCATCATGTAATCAAGATTACAAATAACCATGATGATTCTAAAATAAATTGCATTCATAAATTCCTAATTATAATGGACTACTTTCACGTTGTAACTCCGCAAGTGAGTAGAACTAAACTAGCGGTACTAAAGGTAAGGGCAGCTAGGTAGGACATTTTTAAATGCTTAATTAATATAATTTGTTGTGCCCAAGATGTAAAGTAGGTCTGATTTTACATTTCAGAAAAAGGCAAATTCCATTCCAAACAACGTATTTTCCGTTTCAGAAAAAACAAATTATGTTTCAAATGACACATTTTTCATGTCAAATGACACATTTTCCATTTAAAAATGGCATACTGCCTAAAGAAGCCTATTTTTTTTAGAAAAGAAATCTTTTATTTCAAAATTAACTTTTAAAAATAATACATTCTGTGCGATATCTAAAATATCACAATGTTAGGATTACTGCGTCT
Organism: Escarpia spicata; assembly: GCA_963995525.1. Taxonomy (NCBI): domain Eukaryota; kingdom Metazoa; phylum Annelida; class Polychaeta; order Sabellida; family Siboglinidae; genus Escarpia; species Escarpia spicata. The sequence goes on from OZ023206.1 coordinate 16,177,946, forward strand.
AAATAATACTGTTTTACTGTGTGGTTAACTTTTCTAACAACATTTATTTGTGTAATATTTGCAACACAGTAACAACTGTACATAATCCACTTAGATAATAAAATAATTCCTGTCACACAATAACATAAAAATTACTGGTTATTTCTACTGCAGCAGTGCTTAATATCATCACCATCATTGTGCAGCCATAGTGTCCCGTGGTTGGGCGAAGGCCTCAGCATGTCGTTTCCAAATCTGCATGTCTTGTGCTATCCTCTGCCAGATGGAGCCCTTCCAGTACTCGTCTAGTTCGTCTCTCCACCATCTCGCCGGTCTTCCTCTAGATCGTTTCCCTTCGTAAGGTCTCCAGGTTGTGATACGCGATGTCCATCAGTTATCTCATAGTCTGCTGATGTGCCCTGCCCAGGTCCACTTCTGCATTCTGATTTGTTCTATCACGTCTATGATCTTTGTCTTCTGTCTTACCCAGATGTTTGTTTTTCTCTCTAATATGTGATGTTTAACATACTCCCTTCCATCTTTGTTTGTGCGGCTGGTAGCTTGTTCTTTGCCTGGATGGTGAGTGCCCATGTTTCCGTGCCGTATGTCATCGTTGGAAGTACACGAGTTGAAGACTTGTCTCTTCGAGCAGGTTCCAAAGTAACGCTTGAAGATGTCGCGGTGTTTGGCAAATGCTGTCCAACCATCAGTGATTCTTCTTTGAATCTCCTTGTCTTGGTTTTTGTCTCCGATACTGTATCGCTTTCCCAGACAGACGTAGCTTTCAACGTTCTCTATCTGCGTGGTGTTGTTATATATATCTTCATCTTCAGACCTTGTTTTTCACTTTCATCAGCTAGCTCCTGCAGCATGTTTTGTAGTTCTTGCGGTGTAGTAGCGCATATGAGTATGCCTTCATTGAAACGAAGATGGCTGAGATATTCTCCGTCTATCCTCAAGCCTCTGGTTTCCCAGGTCAGTCTTCGGAATATGCTTTCGAGTGTTGCCGTAAACAGCTTGGGCGATATGGTGTCACCCTGTTGTACTCCTCTCTTGATGTTGACCTTGTTGCTCTTTTTGTGTTCCCGAGTTCTTAGTGTAGATGTCTTTGAGGAGTTCGATGTACACGTCTTCTATCCCGTTCTTGAAGGGAGGTCAGTATTGCTCGAGTTTGCACCGAGTCGTAAGCCTTCTCGTAGACGACAAAAGCGATGCAGAGCGGGATATTATATTCTCGGCACTTCTCTTTCTGTTTGTTTACGACTTGTATGTGGTCTGTCGTCGAGTACCTGCTTCTGAATTCTGCTTGCTCTCATGGTTGGTTTTTGTTGAGTGTCTTCTTTATTATTTGTTTGTTAGTATCTTTGTAATTTGTAGATGTTTGATAACAGACTTATCGGTATGTAGTTCCTTCAGTCTTTCTTATTTCCTTTCTTGAAGATTATCACCATCTTTGCATACTTCCATGCGGTGGGTATTTGTCTTTCTGATAAGCTTTTAGTATACAGTTTAGCCAGTGTTCGAGGTGGTACCTTCTCCTGCTTTTAACGTTTCAATGTTTATATGGTCATTGCCTGCTGTCTTCCCATTCTTCATATATCTTAGCGCGGCTTCCACCTCCCATGGTGTTATCTCTGGTACCTCTTTCGGGTTGGTGTGAATTATGGTATTATGTTTACTGTCGTACAGCTCTGTGTAAAATTCCTCTATTCGTTCCATAATCATATCTTGGTCTTGTATTTCTCTACCCTACTTGTCCAGAAGTGTAATCAGTCTGTCTCGTCCTAGTGCCTGTGTTATTCTTGCTTTCTTCAGGCTCTTTGATGACATAATCGTTTCTTGTATGATCTCTTGATTGTACTTTCTGGTGCCTTCCTTCACTTTCTTTTTGATGGCCTTGCATAGTTCTACATTTCTACTCTATTTGTTTTTTACGGTCGCCGTTATCCACCATTTCTCCATTAATGCTCATGTCGGTGACAATATTCTCGTCACTACATGCTTGTTGATTGCTTTGGCTACACTTGTCGCACTTAGTTGGATCATCTCAGTGATGTTTTTGCTCATGGTGTCGATGTCGTCTAGTTCCTGTAGTGTCTCGAATCAATTTTGCAGTTCTAGTTGGAATTCAATCTTTTTTCTTCTGATTTGTGTGGTATCGTGCCTAATATATAAGTTAACAAATGTAAATGTTACAAGCAATCATATTAACAATTATGAACGTTCAAATTACTGATGCTGTTTCACTAATTATTTTTGTTCAACCATTTTACCTAGCGCCATATATGACGCCATCCAACGAAATTGTTTAGAACTACGAAACCCAGACTATATCACTTTGAGTCAGTGTAACCTAGGCTGCTGTTATTTCTTCGAGTTTTGTGTTTGAAACCGAAATCTGTACACATATGCGTGTTCTAATGATGTGACAAGTATATTTAATTAACAACATGTCTTCAATCCGCTTAGCATACAACCATCATGAAATGGTTTATGTTAGCGCCTTCCGCCCGCATCCCTGTTTACATTTACGTCCCTTCGTAATGATTTGCCTTGTGTGTTTTTTAAATACTACGTCATAAATTTATGGTGTTAGTAATTCTATTAGAAAAAGCAAATCATGTGTCAAAATATTGATTACACAGAATTCCATCCTTTTTGCATGATCGCAGAATTTCCGTTCCAAAAGGTCAATTCCGTTTCAAAACCCTATTTTCCGCGATCGCGGAAAATCAGTGTCCCTAAAAATATAATTATAGTGACATTATTTCTGTCAGACTCCTAATTTTCATGGCGATAAAAATTATCACCAAATGGTGAAATTTATAGCCCATCTAAATAATTGCAACACTTGAAAAGTTATTAATTTTTATCATAAAAATCATCATTAGTTTATTATAAAAAAAATAAAACGAACCTTTTTATTTCCAATCCGAATTAAATATACTCTAAAAATAATGTCCTGATTTTAAAATGTTTTAACCCTCTTGGTAAGCCTATTCAAGGCCTTTTTTGGTCATGTTTCTCTCTGTGTTTTCTGCACAGTCTGTTATGACACCCAACAACCGTTGGTTTGGGCAATAACAGTTTTTTCTCTTTGCACGGTGGGGTTGCTTCTGTCCTTAATTTTTGGTTATTCCATCTGTCGGTAATTGCAATACAACAGCCAAAACATGACCCCTGATCATGCGTCATTAGACATTACCCAGGCCTCAACATTAACACTGGCCTGATGGCCCGGCGCCTTTTTTGAAGCTGTCGGGCCAGTTCGGGCCACCAGTTCTTATATTTTACTGGCCCGACTGGTTTCCGGTTCTCGAACGTCGCCGAGACGAAGCGGCAATCACGGCACGACCGCATCGGTTATCAGATGCAGTTCGTTAGAATTCTTAGACCCGACTCAGTTATAGGACATTGTAAACATAACGTAGATACTAATTCTGATCAATAATGAGTCCAAACTCCAATACTTATCATACGGACGATGGCATGCAAAGCCATTGAATAAATGTTCTAACCACCGGCAGTGCAGGTTTTTATGACGAGACGCCATTTTTTAAGTCCCGCCACGTCCCTTAGACACACTTTGTACGGTGGTTAGAAGCTGCCTCGACTTTAGAATTATGCACGCTTTTCTTCTCTAGATATATGAAAGAAATACAGCTTAAATCCAAATTTAAATAGTGGCTAAAGTGACAGAAACAAAATGTAACGCTGCGTCAGCAAGGACAAGGTGAAGGCCACCTAGCGAATGAACCGTGAAATAGTCTAAATGATTGACCTGTACATGGAAGCAGCATCAACTCGACTACCGATTGACTAGCTGTCGTCACACTGACCACACTTTATTTAAACTAGGCAAATACTGTATATATGCATCCGAGTACACACTTGAACAATATTACAATATTGTTAGCTTTGGACATCTTACTTTGAACAATAAATATGTGTATAGTAACTTGTAACAACTTTGTTGGTAAAATTATAACAAAAGACTAATAATGTTTTGCACCTCAGTATCAGCGTATTTTGATGGTAACACAAAATCTGGGCCAGTAACTTTCATAGGCAGGCCACTAACTTTTCAAATGTACTGACCCCCTGGGCCAGTGGATTCAACACCTTAATGTCAAGGCCTGTTACCCATCTATACATCACATCACATACCAGCACAAAAAAACTAATATCTACCACCATAAATTACATAATATTAGTTTCTATAAAGTACCCACTGAATGTGACTATACATTGATTCACAGTTGTTCTCTGGAATATCGCTGCCCTAAAATGTTCTCCTTTTCCTTTTTCATAACTATCTTTTCATCAAATTCATGGTGCAAAAATTATTTTAAATGGAGTACCATCTCAACCTGTTTACATCGATCTTCAACCCGGAAGTAAAATATTAATGATTTAATCTGACCCCAATAATTTTCCAGTAGACAGTGTCTGACTGGGTAATGGTCGGAATGCACCTCTGCCTGAATGCACCAGTCGCAATGCACCAACTGCCTAGTCGCAATGCTCCAACCGCGTGGTCGCAATGCCCCAACCGCCTGGTCGCAATGCTCCAATGGTTTGGCGCAATGCACCTCTTATGATATCTATATATTATAAAACATTATGGTTTCTCTGTTTGTTTGTTTGTTAGTTTTCCCCCGGGCAATGCCGGGCAAGTCGGCTAGTATAATAACTTCTTTAAGTATCGCCCACGCAACTTTGCGTATATTACTATGTATGTATGTATGTATATATATATAGTAATATGGTTGATATCGTAAATGTATATATATATGTAGTCCCTCCCCGTATTCAACCCGCTGTCCAAACCAACATAAATTAGATTTCTTTGATATCAAAAGCTTTATTTCAATGTACGCTGTACAATCTTTTTGGTACAATGCCGTTATTCAAACAAACCGACATGCTCAATAAAACAATGCCAGAGTAGCTAGCCAATTAGTGTGGGCACACATCCAAAACAACCAACGTAAAAGATCTGCTCAACGCATGAGCCGGATGCCTATTAGGTTATTACTACATGACTTCTACACATTAAAGGACAATATGTAATCGATATTTAATTATAGGTTATGTAATACAATCATACACGTGTATGCGAAGACAAAACATAGTTTACTTTTAAGGATGTACAGAAAGTCAACAAAACATGTTATTTCTATATTAATTATGCATTTAATATTTAAAGTTTTAATACATACAATTGTATTATCTATATATATGCAAAGGTTTGACAATTTTACAATCAGTGGGGCATTCCGACCAAAAGTGGTGCATTGCGACCAGACCGTTGGAGCATTGTGACTACGCCGTTGGAGCACTCCGACTACGCGGTTGGAGCATTGCGACTAGGTTTTGTGCATTCAGGTAGTGGTGCATTCCGACTATAATTCGTCTGACTTATCCCACATTAAAGTGCATACCAATTCAATATATTCGCCGCCATACCGCCTATGCACTCCCTCGCAAAGTAACATACACGGTAGCCATATACAACTACCTGATAGTGATAGTTTGACAGTTCTGCAAATAATCTCGATATTATGGTGCCATATTGAAACAACTGCACATAATATCGCTCAAAACACACGTCATCATACTTGTTTATTCTTTTCTACACAATTATATAAGATATTAATTAACTTAATAGAATGCTTAAATGTATCCATAACTTCTCCCACCTTCTCCTTTTATTTCTGATAGCAGCATCAATAATAAATTGAAGAGAAATGCGAAGATCCTAACATCGAATGCCATCGCGTCGGCTCCTGCCTCGTCTTGAACTTGAAGTTTCTCGAACGCGGTAGATCACTACTCACTAGTCTTGGATAATCGAGGCTAGGTAGATCACTTGTTTATCGCCCAACAGAATATGTCGTTGTTAATCAGTGTAACTTGGTAAATTCGTATTGCTGCAACGTTGATATCGTGGTATTGCTCGGACAATCCAATGTTCTGCGAAAAACAGCAGGATTCGGTCGAAGGCAAAGAATGCACGGAAAACGTAAAATCAGAAAAACAAGTATGTTAGCAGGCGTTACCGTATTATAATTATACGTATATTACTATAATATAAAAATAAATGGTTTCTTGGTCTTGGTCTTGTACTTGTTTGAGTTCGACAGACCGGGAGAACCACTCATCCATCACTGAAAATACCAAGTGATTGCAGATAGAGTATGTCTAGATATAATTTGGGTAATCTTCTATTTTGTTATTTTTAATAGCATGGTAATCATGGTTGTAGCCATGGCCATGGGACATTTAAGTTAAGTATGAAAAACGATTCCAGATCGGATCATTTCTATATTATAAAACAGTTCGTAATAGTACTAATACTAATCAGTCTAATGCCAATGGTAATGATTAATGTGCACCCATATCTCCGTAAGTTTTGCATGTATCGGGCTGAAATTTTGCATGTGATCTAGCGGGGCCCATTGAGATGGTTCGTCGATTTAGATGTTTTCGAAATTGATCAGGGGGGTGGAGAACTTGGGGGCTCAATATTTCAAAAGGTTGTACATACATGGAATTTAATGTTTTTCTATATTATCATAAAGATAATTATGCCATCTGCAAATATGTTGCTCGATGTATGCAGACATTTTGAATAGTTTTAAAGTTATTGACACTTCTGCGCTTAACATGCACCAGGTCTACCTGTCGTTGGTCATGTCCGCATGCTTACAAGTAGCGTGCTCTTTTGCATTTCATATATTTCCTACAGATGGAGCTATGTGTCATTTTGTCATATAGCGTTGAAATGATCGCCTGTCAAGTTAGTGTATTATAAAATGTGAGTGTTAAAAGTTACATTGGATAACTAGGATTACAACATATCTACATTATAAAACAGTTCGTTCTCTGTTTGTTTGTAATAATAATAATAAGCACACTTATACAGCGCCATCAATCTAGATAAATCCATTCGGAGGTGCTTAGAATACATAATTATATATATGTATATGTGTGTGTATATATTTATATATGCAGAACATTAATAATATTAAATTAGTTAAAATAATTGACAATATATACACAAATTTAAAAAAAGTTAGAACTAAAGATGATTGTTAAAATTAAAGGTATATTAATAATAAGTAAGTAAAGATTGTGTAAAATTTGTTTAAAAACATGTACAAGATAATAAATAATTAACAAAATAAATAAACTGACTGGTGGCACATATGTTGCGTAAGCAACCCGGAAAAGATTAGTTTTCAAAAGTCTTTTGAAAGTCGGAAGGCAACAGGTTGTCTTCATCTCGTTTGGAAGTGAATTCTACAGTCGTGGAACAGAGACCGAGAAAGTTCTGTCACCATGTCGGCTGCGAACTGGTGGCACGTACAAGTCATTGTTTGTAGTTGAACACAACACTCGAGTAGCTCTTTGTTCATGGAGTAGGTCGGTGATGTAAGCTGGTGCCAGTCCAAGTTGAGCACGAAATGTCAGTAGCAGAATTGCGTAATGAATGCGTTGCTTCACGGGAAGCCAGAGCAGTTTCTTGAGTACTGTTGTGATATGATCCCATCTGTGGCAGCAGACCACCAGCCGAGCAGCAGCATTTTGCACTTTTTACAGCTTGTTGATTAGGCAGTCGGGGATGTCATATAGCAGATAGTTTGCATAGACAATTCTCTATATAACAAGAGAGTACATAAGACGGACTGCGGCTTTCTGTGTGAAGCACGATCGGATCGACGCAATGTTCCTCAGATGACTGATAACAATCCACATGTGCTACGCAGCACATGTGCTTTACATGACTAACCATCGACATTTCCGAGTCGAATACAACGCCAAAGTTTCTGACAGTAGGACTTTGCGTTATGTTGCAGTCGCCAATTTTGATCACGGTGATGTTGTGTTTTGCTTGATTGTTTCGTGATGCTAACACAAGTGCGACCGTTTTGTTATCATTCACCTTTAGTCGATTATCAACCATCCATGTTGATGCAGTGCTTAATTCAGCATAGAGTCGGCATTCTGTTGGTTTCAGTCATCTCAAATTTGATGTATAACTGGGTATCGTCCGCATAGAGATGGAAGCCCAGGTTGTGTCTTCTGATGATATCACTGATAGGTGCTCTGTACGCAGAGAACAACAGAGGCCCCAGCACCGATCCTTGAGGGACGCCACAAGCGACGCAGGTTTTGCTGGAAGCGCCACCTGGTATATTTACTGACTGCGACCAGTCGGTGAGATATGATCGCATCCATGCCAGCACGGAACTAGCCATTCCGAAGCATTGTTCTAATCGGCTGAGCAGAATTTCATGGTCAACTGTGTCGAAGGCGGCAGACATGTCAAGTAGAACCAGGATGATACCTCCGGTCTAGCGCCTCGAGGATGTTATTCTGTACCAGAACTAGCACAGTTTCCGTGGAGTGATGCGATTTGTAGGCTGATTGGTATCGTTCAAGAAGATTGTTATCAGTCATGTGATTGATCAGACAGCGTGCAACGTACCTTTCGATTAGCTTTGACACAAAAGGCAGGTTGATCTATAACTGTCCATATTGTCCTGATCGAGATTTGCCTTCTTAAGCACAGGGGTGACGTTGACATGTTTCTGGCAGCATGAAACAACACCAGATGCTATAGATGAGTTGACAAGTTGCTTCAGGAATGGTACTAAGTCGTCACTGAATTCTTTCAGCAGCCATGTTGGTAGGGGATCGAGCACACATAATGTTGTTGGTGACTTATTGAGCAGATTGAAGATGTCTGACGTAGTCGCAATCGGAAGTGAGTGAAGTTGTGACACGCAGGGTGCTGGATGGCAGTCAGTGGTCGTGGTGGACGTGAGTGTAGACTGGGTATGTAGCGCCACATGAATCGTCTCTATTTTTGCAGAGAATAAGTTTTAGAAACTAGTTGCAAGATCTTGGATGTTGTCGTTAGCTGGTAGATATTGGGAGTTTCTTCGCTGCAGCAGTCCGTTTAACAGATACAGTCGCCTGTTGTCACTCCCACACTGTTCTGTCTCAGAAGCATAGTAGTCAGACTTGGCTTCTTTGATTGTCCTCTCTACCTGTGCGCACTGTGTCTTATACATTTCGCGATGCACTTGAAGTGATGTGTGGCGCCATTTCCATTCACGCTGTTGTCGAATTTGCTTGGCTTTTATAACCTTCTCATTGTACCAAGGTACAAGTGGACGATCAGCGATACGACACATCTCTAGTGGTGCTTGCTTCTCGATAAGTTTGGTCAAAACCATATTGTAGTGATCTGCAAGTTCAGTCGACTCAAGCAGGTCGGCAAAATGTTTCACATAATTGTCAGATGGCTCGTCCCAGTGGATGTTGAAATCACCGACAATCGCAAAACGGGAGGTCCTCAGGGCGTAGTGTTCGACGAAACCAGCACATTCAACGAGAAAGTCAGCGTACGAATGTTTAGTCTTTTTTGACGGAGGTAGACGTTAAAAGATTACAAGTTTCATGGAGTTTCCCGATGATGAAACATCAACATCCATGAACTCAAAAGATTTCATATTATCACGTCGGTTAACAATCACCTTGAAACTCGATCAGTAAACAAGGCTGATACCACCACTGCGGCGATTTTTCCGAGGAAGATGTACAAACTTATATCCGGTGGGCATCAGGTCTTTTATAGGTTTATTGTCTTTTTCTCCAGTGCTTAGCCACGTCTCTGTGATGGCTGCAAGATCCATATTCACCTCGGTCACGTAATCCGTGAATACGTAAGTCTTGTTGCGAATTGAACGAGTGTTAACAATGCCCAGTGTGACCGGTACCGCGACACGGCTGACCGCACAGTGTTACTGGAAGGCGACATGGCGGATACAGCAATCCCGGTAATCAGATGAGTCTTGTCTAATGGAATAGGAATGAGAGTCTTAATGTCCTGTCTGGTAAATGTCCCATGTCTGGTGTCAGTAGGCTTAACTGGTATAGTTGGCCGCACTGAGAGACGTACACGTATGGGTCGTTGTTTTTGGGTGCCCCCCGGCAACCATGATGGGTGGGACGATGGAGTGCCACCCCCGCATCACAGGCAGATATCCACGCAGCATGGTTGAGACGAATGTATCTGCTGGTCTGTAACCAATGCAGGAATTCCTGGGTCATGCTTGGCAAGTTGACAATGTTCTCTTTGTCCGGGTTACACATGACCGATCACCAGCTTCTCAATGTCACACAGGTGCAATCACAAAACTAAAATGTAAGTCCGTAAAAATACTAAAATGTCGCACACACTTGCTAAAACCACATAGTCTAATATCCTCCTTGGACAAAACATGAGTATACAAATTTGAGTCTTGTGAATTGGCAGAAACTTGTATAATCTGCAATATATACACAGCATGTACTGGTGCAGCCACGCAGGCGCAAACCAATCAATGTTTTTGCACCCACATCTCCATTAGGTTTGCATGTATCAGGCTGAAATTTCAACCCAGCATCCACTGTTGCTGGTTACGCCAGTTAGACGGGTGAGCGATTGAGATTTCTGGCAGAAGGTTGTTCTAATAACTAGGCCAGCGACCAGTTACCATTTATTAATGCGGATAGGCTGGAAACATTTAGGATGGGTTTGGGGTGTCTGACATATGTATGTGACTGCCTTTTTGTCCCAGGCAATGCTGGATAACTCAGCTAGTTATATACAAATTATAGTACTTTTTGAACATGAACTATAAATACAGAATACATTATATATAAGGATGTCACAAGAAAGTGCAAGCACTTGTTTCCACTGTGGTCCTTGGATAGACGCAGACAAATAAATGACGCAGTTATTAATAAACACATTTTTTAAACATCAAATTATTTTTCTCCAAGTTATTTATAGGCCTGCTTATGACTACATCTTAAAGTAAACTATGATATATTTCTAATTGTTGCATCGATTCAAATACACCGCTATTGAATTAACTTACACTACATTTCAGCTAAGTACTGAAGCTGAAGCCGTTATGCCATAGGTACCACTTGTGTTGTGAGGGTGTCTGTCCAGATATGTATAAAATTATTAGCATTGCCTGGTGAAAATGTCACCGTTATGTGCTATATGACAGGATGATGAAGGACCTGATTCGACAGGACCACCAACATCAGGGATGGTGGTGAAGTCGACAGCCGTCGTGAAGTATGAGATGGTGCAGATGCCTGTCAAGTTCCTTGAGCTGCGGCCTCAGACGGACTTGAAACAGCCTCCGTCTAACTGGCTGCATGGCCACTCCAAGTGGGAGAGCTATATGCAGAGGGCCTCTCTCTCAACAGACAACCCATTCTCCAGGTTTGTTCTGTGCAAATTGTCTCTCTTTCATTGCCACAAATTGGTCAAACCTTTGGTGAATTGGTCAGTTGGTGTGTGTACTTTCACGCATACATGCATGATGCATGTATGTGTGTATGAATCAGAGATGGGGTGATTATATCACAGATTTTATATTTACAATTGATTACGATTATGATTAATACAGTTAAATGTATGAGGACGAATATGAGTACAATTACTTGAAAAATGAGTGCAGTCAAGTGATTACATCATAAATTTAATTGATTATGATTTTAAATACCAGGTACTGTTAAAATGTGCAAGGATGATTACGCTTACAATTGCTTAGATATTAGTGTAGTCATGTAAAGTATGTGCTTTCTTGCATACATTACCAAAACAATTGGGTAGGTACAGACGAACAAAGTTTACATGGGTGTGCTAATAAATAGTGTGGTTGAATGATGACTGTTGTTTTGATATGAATGTATCAGTGCTTATTTGCAGCTTCAAGATGGCCCACTGTTTTCCAGAGCTAACTGGAGAGATTGATGCTATATCTGATGCTGAGGTATGTCTAAGTTATTTATTGTGTTTATGGTTAAATGTTTAGTTGTTGAGCTTTGTTTCCTAGTGTATTTTTTACATTGTAATAATATTTTGAGTGGCCATAGCACCTTGTTAACTAAATGTTTTTGGGCTTTATATACACAAATATATATGCATACAAATTCTAAAACCAAAAAAAATGTCATTTAATTAAATTATCCTACCCATGCAATAGTATACAGTATTTTATTTTGAATAAAATGCCATTTTATTAAAAATAATAAAGTTTATAATTTATATTAAAAATAATTACAAAATAAATTACATTGTGGCATAATAATAATTAAGTTGTTGTAAACTTGTGATACTTTATAAAAGATCACTAATAATTGGTGTCCAATTACATCTAGGAAAAAATAACGTTAACCAAAGTGTCTGAAAAGGTACACAAAATAAGTAATGTTGTAAACCTTTAGGGTGTCCAAAAACAAACGGTGGCCAAAGACATCGAGTCATTATGATATACTTTCAGAATGTGAAGAAGCTGCTAAAGATCCCCTACAGCAAGGCTCATGTGTCGATGATGGTACACCGGGTGGGCAATACCCTGCTACTGGACGACTTTGACATCCACAAGCATCTCCTGAGGAAACAGGAGGCAGACTGGCAATGGCTGAGACGATTCTACTACGAGACGGTAGTACGCAATATGGCGGAAGACTCACGGGTACGGGCTCAGGGGGGATGTGAAATGACATATTTACTTCTTGGTGCTGTCATTGTGTGTATGCATGCATGCATGCGTATGTACCCGCGCACATGTGTGTGTGTGTTACTGTATGCGTGTCACTGTGTGTGTAAGTGAGAGAGTGAGTGAATGCGTGAATGTGTGTTGTGCGTGCGTGGTGTGACATGTGTACATGTACGTGTTAAAGTTTTCCCCCTAAATAGTTTGCACCTTGTGGGTCAAACCTTCAAGGATTCATCTAAGACCCATATAAAGAAAAAACAATGCTTAAATTTTTTCTCAAAATTCTCCGTGGGACGAGATTTTACAAGTTTTAGGGTTTGTATCAGACGTTAGATGATGTTATTCGGTTATTCACTACGCTACACATGTTTTCTGATATTGTCAGTCCAGTGATCAGTTAGCAGTGTTTTATGTAACTTGCATTGCGAAAAACTGCTTATATTTACATCTGTTCCCGTGAAATTACATATCTTTCTACATTTTTTAGATTTTAGACATGGTGTAGTCCGTCATAATGCCATTTCGTAACCTAAGTTGATGCGTTCTATTTGACTGGGAAGTCTAACTGAATGAGTGTCTGTGTGTTCACAGTACAAGTGTGTGCTGAAGAAGAACAAGAGTAGAGACCACCTTCAGGACAGGAACATGTTCTCAAAGTTCCTCTATTACAGGTGGGTCACACAGCAGCTGTTGAATGGCTTACTTCTCTGCAAACTAGCTTCTGAGAGAAACATGAATAATTTGTGATGTTTATGAGGAAATGCACGTTAATGTAAGGATACATAATTCTGCAGTAATTCAGTGGCAGTACAACTCCCATTAGGTAAAGGTGATAAGGGAATAATACACTGCATGAATGGATTATTCTTTGTTAAATGTAAAATAATGGTAAAATAATTTTTTGGGCATCATTGGACATGTTGATATATTGTTTGTTTGTTAGTATATAAATAAGAAAATTTGGCATATGAATTCAGTTCTCCATGTGACATACCGCATAACCACACTTTTCAGGATTGTTAAGATTACCTGGTTACCATCGCTACGGGCATTCAAGATCCTTAGTATGTCATGATATGCCATCTTTTCTCGTAAACATTATCTACTGTAAATTTGACACTGATAAGATATGACATCTAGTCATTATAACCCTATGAGAACACATGCCCTCCCATAATACTGAGATCGTCCATCTTTAGTTACACATTTCCAGCAAATCAACAGGCGCCATTCACTATATATCACTTTACTCAACTCAACTTTTTGTTTAATATAATGTGTAATTTTAAGATAAAGCAGCACCAAAGATGAAGAATTATATTCGCATGCCAAACATTTATTCCGCTGGCCAAACCTGGCGATTTTGCCAAATATAATTTTTTTGATAACATCAAATACCAAAGTGACATGTAATATTATGGTAGCAAGTATGATCAAATAGGTAAATTTTGTACATGCTTTTTTAAAAGGTGTTAAAAGTGGTAGTTGAACTCAGAATGCAACTTGAATTAATTTGTTCTTGTCTAGTCTGGCTGATGAGAGTGCAGAGGATGAAGAGAGTGTAGAGGAAGATACAAAGGGGGACATCAAAGTTATGGAGACGTCTGTACATAGTTCACCCGATCCGCTGCCTGAAGTGAGTTATGTTGGTGGATAGGGGAGACCGGGGCAAGTTGTAACAAATACAGTATATTTCGGGAATGCTGTTCAGGTTGGTACCAGACTGAATCAGTTTTTTATGCCAACAAAAACGCAAATGTATCCCACTGAAAGCAAATGCTTTGATGTATAAGTTGAAGATGTTTTGTGGGGTATTCTACGATGCAATTTACCCTGGGACATGTTGTAACAACCAGCTGGGTAAATTGTAACATATTGTGTAGTAGTTCCGTCTGTTACAACTTTCCTGTGTTACAACCATTTCCTGTCTCACCTGCAGTTGCCTAATCAACCTGAAATGCTTGAGACTGGAATTTGTATTGTATAATTATAAGTATAATAATATTTTGCCATGCACCAATGTTTTGAGGTTATTCTTAAGAAACCACTCATAATATAAAATAATTTTATAAAGTATATCTTGATTTAAGGTTAAGAAACACATTTTCTAAATTCAAATCGAGTTGCAGAAATATTGTCTTGAAATTTAAGGAAAATAAATGATGATGTAATATTTTTTTACAAACATAACAGACATTTTGAAATGCTTTTGCGTGTGAATGCAGACAGAGATGGGACAACTAGGTCACCAACGGACAGTTGTGTGGAACTTTGAAGACCTCCACATGTTGATTGGTGCAAATCTACCGATCTTTGGGGGCGGAACACACCCCTGTGTGAGTCTGAGACTCAGGTGGGTAGTCATGGCCACTGCAGAAAAGGTCGATGAATAATGATTGCCTGAAATGACCACTGGTGCATTAAGGTTGCCCAATAAATTTATATTTTTTTGCTCCTTTGATTTAAAATTCATTCAAATATTAATATGTTTCCTATTGATATAGCATTAATAGTGAGAGAATTCCAAAGAATAAATACAACTGTTACTATTTGTGTTGTTGCTTTGCATTAATGTATTCCAAAATACATTTTGTCAAAATACATTTTGTCAAAACATAAATTAGTTATTTTGTACAAATGTGCACACTATGGATGTAATAGATTTTGAGTTGAAAGTGTACTATTTGTTTATGTGAATGAATCTTTTTGTTGCAGAGACATGAGAAAGCCAATCAATGTGTTGACTGGTCTGGATTACTGGCTGGATAATCTCATGTGTAATGTGCCAGAGCTAGCCATGTGCTACCACCTTAACGGCATTGTGAAGGTGAGTGGATTTCTGGCTGTAATATCTCTTATATATTATGAAGATGAGTCTGGATTACTGGCAGGATAATCTCAAGTATACTGTAAAGGTTAGTCTAGATTATTGACTGGATAATCTCATGTACCAATGAAGATGATGAGTCTGACTTACTGCCTGGATAATCTTGTGTATATTATAAAGATGAGTCTGGATTATTGACTGGATAATCTCATGTATATTATGAATGTGAGTCGATTACTGGCTGGATAATGTCATGCATATTGTGAAGGTGAGTCAGTTGTTGGTAGATAATCCCAAGAAATCATGCACAGGTAACCATTCTAATATACCTGATATGTGTTATAAATTGTCTGCATTCAGTGTTAGTTCCCTCCTTTTATATTTGCATTCTTGACATCATTTATATAGTTTAAACAAGGTGACCTGGTCTGTTCCATTACCTAGATTTACCCTCTCAAGGCAGGGGTGGTTATTAAGTCTGCATGAACAGGCAGTTCACTCAATCAGTTGGACTTCACTCCTGATCTTGTATGTGTGAACCGGGTAAATGCGTCAAACATCAAAGGGCAGTATTACCAATAAAAGTTGATTACAATATGAATGTTTTGTAATCAACGTTTGATGGGTGCAACATTCAAATTGTGAACAAAGTATTGGGTTTGTTAAATGCAGTTTTGCGGCAGTGTGTCTCCATCTATTCTAGATTTTAAATGTTATATTAAAAACTGATGAACAGACAAGGTTGGTGTAACTTTGTTTTATCTTAGTTTTCGAGGTGAGATACCTGAAGGTTTCATCGTCATTAAATCATTACATTCAAGTGGTACCATGAATTTGTTGTGTGACACTGGTTGTGTCACTGGGTGTGTCACTGGGTGTGTCACTGTGTGTGTCACTGGGTGTGTCACTGGGTGTGTCACTGTGTGTCACTGGGTGTGTCACTGTGTGTGTCACTGTGTGTGTCACTGGTTGTGTCACTGTGTGTGTTACTGTGTGTGTCACTGGGTGTGTCACTGGGTGTTTCACTGGGTGTGTCACTGTGTGTGTGCTTAGGCCACATTACTTCTGTCACTACCTGGTACACATTTATATTGTACAAATTGTTCAGTGTGCACCTCTTCGCCATTCAGTGCACCGAGTGTCAACTTATTGATTCGTTGATGTTGTAGAACTACGAACTGATCAAGACTGAAGACATTCCAAACATGCCTGATTCACATTTCTCTCCCAAAGTGGTGAAAGATGTCGCGCAGAATATTCTCAGTTTCCTGAAGTCAAATGCGACAAAGGAGGGCCACACCTACTGGCTCTTCAAAGGTACTTGTACAACAGTTACCTTCTTACATTTCTATCATAAAAAAGCAGTGCGAATCATGTTTACTTCCTCAATTAAATTGTTATGCACATTTCGTTTCAAATTAAGTTTGTAAAAAGCAAACCTACATAGTATCTGCTACGACATTCAGGCACGTTTGTGCAACTGTTTTATGTAATCTTGGTAAAATCAACAGACAAACTTTGTTTCCTACCCAGGAATCAATTCAGGTGATTTTCGAACGTGCAATCTTCATGTGAATGCATTACGGGGGTGTTCCTGTGTTGATGTTGTTGACTTTTCTTGCTCCCTCAAAAAATGTCAGGGACAAAGTCAGTGGGTTGAAAGATAAATGTCAGCCAGTTCAAGATGTAATGGCCAAAGTAAATTCTTTTGACAATTTAAACAAATGACTACACAATTTTCACAACGACATCAGTGTTATCCATCTAAGTCAGTTTGTTGCAAAGTTATATGTGGTTTAACCAACCCACCTGAAGAATTCATCTTTTGAGACGGACAACATCAAAGTTAGGTACTTACGTTTCGAATCACATACCATATCAATCCAGAACACTCAGCAACAACACTTTTTCAAGATAATAATTCAAAATTGCATTATTCAAATTGGCAATGAATTGTTTTTTCTAAAAATGCAAAAAAGATGCCTTCACCACAGTGAATTTATTTGGGCTTTTCCTCATTTTTTATAAAATGTTCCTTACAATCCGAACCATAGCAACCCATCACATACGAATAATGAGAACTGAACTGTTCATTTGCTGAGGTCACGGAGACGACATAGTCAAGCTGTATGACCTGACGACGCTGTCAGCAGACTGCATGGCCGAGGACGGCAGTGAGAACCCTTTCACCGTCCCCGTCGGCATCCTCTTGTACCGTGTCGCTCGCAACATCCGCAAGACGGCCGGCCGCAAGAAGTCTGGCACCATCCGCACGCTGCTCAAGAACTGTATAGCTCTGCTCGACAAAACACTGCACCCTCAGGTAGATGCACTGTTAACTCTTTGCATTGTGAGCAGTTTGCAGTTGATTAACATGTTTAGCACCATTTTGTGTGGAATTCAGTTATCTTTAACATAAGCACAACTTACAATGTTAGGAAATGAAGAACACCAAATTTTAATGCAAAAAGCTAGGTGCTCCCTTGTGATGGTGAATTTGTACCATCGCTGTGAGGATTCAGAGCACGTTTCATAAGATGACGAGAGGTCTAGAGGTTAAGGGGGCAAGCTCGTGAAATGTCATAATTAACTGATACATCTGTTATGCAGTCAGGCAGTGGATAGTGCATGATGCAGTGGTTGAAACTTGGTGGTCCTGCATCTCCGACTTCAGCCGTTGGCGTTTTTCCGGGGCCAACTGCCTGCCAGAGCTGAAGAGCTCGGTCTTCCCTACCGATAGTTTAAAATGCATCGGTCCCTCAGTTCGTTTAGCTCGCCAGCAGAAGTGGTTTCCCAGGGTGTGGCCGCCACCCGAAGGCAGCTCCTTGGAGCCAGAAGTGAGAGTTGAGTGTCTGGTGAGAGCCAGTGATCTCGCCAATCCCGATGGATGGCAGCAGGATGGCCACAGGCGGCAAGCGTGGCCAGATGACACACCCCTAAATGAGAAACTACATGGTGATATCGAGGCTTTGAGGACGATGCCATCATTCGTGAGGGCGACAGACGTTCCCATCTAAGTGAACGACAAAGAAGAAGACTGATACATCTTAACAACTACTTGTCCTATCTTGACCTAATTTTTTTCAGTGCATTATGTCTGAAAAGAAGGTCAAATATGATATGATGATAAATTTGCATAATGGTACCCATAGTAGCCAGATAATTCCTGAAAATTATTAGGTTTTGGGAATGTCCCATGGAAAACTGAGTTCATATATTTCCATTTTTGTTAGTTATTCTAACACAGTATATCAAGTTGTTCAGTGAAGTAGTTTGGTTGAATAAAGAGGCCAAACGTGTTTGGATTAGCAAGACTAGCAAAAATGTTGAGACCAATTAATAAATAATGCTGACAAATGAGGAACGGATATTGTCCCATAACTATTATAACCATTGTAATTTTACGATTTATAACAGAATGTCTCCGTTAGAATGTATGTACTAAGCTGTATCGTTGATGCCTTCAGATCGTCACGTCTGCCCACTACCTGCTCTCAGACCTCTACATATCTGATGACATCCACAACACGGACCAGTTCCACGCAGGCGAGGGGTCAGAGTTCAAGGACGAGGACGAACCCGATGAGGTGAGTTTCGTTCATATTTCATGTTTCTATACAGTATGTGACAATGGTTCGAACCTTAAGGTACATTTCACAAAACTGCGAAAACATCAAAATACATTCACACGGGTGAAAATAAAGAATTTTGTTTTCTTGCATTCCCTTGATTTAGTGCCTTAGTGTCGTTAATTGTACACATTGAAAGATGTAAGTAGGTATTAAGAGTGTTGTGATGTGGTATGTACAAAGGACACATAATAACAACCATTGTAATCATGTTTACAAACGTGTTTGCAATCACTGTGCTTATGCAATTTATGTGCAATTGTCTTTTTTTAAAATTAGTATTATATTCAGTATTTAATTAATAATTATAATTAGTAAGTGTACCTTGACCCCTCCACCCTTTCTTACACTTTGTACAAATAGATATATATTGATAATCATGTACTTTTTTATTTTACTACATGATTTTTTATGTCAATCTTGTTTTAATTTTACTATGGTCCATGTTTATATAATATTCCAGGTTATATTTAGTTTCTTTATTATTATTTCATAGCAATACATTGTACATACTTTTATCTCTAATATAATGTGTCGCCCCTGGTTACCATGACGATGTGTTCCAGAGAGAGGCTGCGGAGGAGCTGGCTATGCTAGAGGAGAAGGCGGCGTCCTTCCTGGAGGTGCAGACACTGTGTTGGCCTGAGCCGGGGAAAGAGGGAGGAGGAGAGAAGACAAGGCGGAGGAATGAACTGGTGCGCTACCCCCCCGTCAGTGGCAGTCAGGAGGAACGTGGTAGAGAGGCACTGAGGCACATTGCTGAGGTACCTATGAGTCCTTCTTGAAGCCAGTAGGCTGGGGGGGGTGGGTGTGCGTATATGCATGCACCCACCCACCACGCCAAGAGGAAAGTAGTTCCGCTTGAATTGAAATTGTGACATAAAAATAATGATTTGAGACTAGAATAGCATCGCAAAAAATCTCTACCCCCATTTTCTGACGTCATGTCCAGCAGCAGCTGAGGCTCCAGCTCAGATCTGATGGATGTAATGCAGGTAGTCCGTCTAATCACGAAATTCTATATCTTGCCAACATAAATAAATATTGGTAAATTTACGTTAACAAATAAGATTGTGACTTGCCACAGTTGCTGCCCCTGACAGCAGATTCACCAGGCCTTCAAGCCTACAGTTATGTTAAACACTTTATGTAAGTTAGGTATGCTTAGTTTGCAGTCAGTATATACACATACATGTGCTACACATTATTTAATTATGTCAACAAGACACCTGTTTTTCTTCCGAGTATTACCTCATTCTCGCTTTGAGGAAACCGTATTTAAAACAAGCCAAGAAATCAGAACCTCATTACAATATATATTGTTGAATTTACAAATCTCCTTCCAGGGTCTGTCCTGCCTTCACGCTAGTCTCTCGGAGGACACAGAGGACAGTAAACACAAGGTAGAAACACAGGCTGAGTGCAACCCGAGTGAGGCAATACCCCTCCACTATGAACCCCTCCACCCCAAGGCCCCCCAGAAGGCAGCCAAGCCCGCTTTGGGGCGACACACATACTCGGTCAATGAACTCTCCCTTCTCGCCCTCTCCTCGATGTCACATTCGACCTGGCACAACCTCTCCAAGGTGTTGCTACTGCGCAAGGCAGCCATCTCCTACCTCGGTCTATCGAAGATCAACCTCGCCAGTGAGAAGTTTGGTTACGCTCTCAAGTACATCAAGTTGTCTCTCTGCTCATTTGGTGAGTATTCAGTCGTGGGTGACGAAAATTGTTGCTTAATTTTTTATAATTTAAATCTCAAAACAAGGCTATCCTAGCATCTCCCGTGTCCCTTCAAGTCTCTTGCAACTGTTTGTGAGCAGCACAATGTATTGTTGTGTTCCCAGTTGCTTCTCTGATTCTAGGAAGGATAACACCAGAATTCATTTATTTCCAAAAGGATATTGATCTTCAAAAGGAAAACTGTCCCACCAAAGGTAACTCTCCCATGTACCACCACAGGTAACTGTCCATCTCCCATTTCATTTTGTCCCTTGTCTCACCACAGGTAACTGTCCCACCAAAGGTAACAGCCCCCTCCCACTATAAGTACCTGTCCCCTGTCCCACCATAGGTAACTGTCCCACCAAAGGTAACTGTCTCCTCTCATTTCAGGAAACTGTCCTCTGCCCCACCACATGTAACATTTCCCTGTTTCACTGCAGGTAAATGTCCCACCACAGGTAACTGTTTCACTACGTTAAGTGTCCCCTGTCCCACCACGTAAATATCCCATCACATGTAACTGGGATTATAGTGCAAAGATGGCCCAGAAGCAGATGTCACTCTGCTTGCTCCACTCTACATGTGCCCATTGTCTAGAACACCATCAGATCCTGCTGGGTGAGCCTCGGTCTGGAGACTCATGAATTATGCATGAAGCAATATTAATAAAGTCTGTCCTCCCATCCTCCACAGCATCTATGAGCCACATGTGCCAAGCCAAGGCGGACGAGAACCAGGAGCTGATCAGCACCATCTGGGGGCTGTGTGGAGACATACACATCATGTTGGTACAGCAGGCAGTGAGCCTCGAGATCCACTGGGAAGACTTCATCCAGCGACGGGAGGAGGATAGGGCTATCTGGGAGAGTGCCCGACTAGAGCTGGGAAGTGCAGGTGGGTGGAGTTGGGAAACATCTTCTGTGTCTGATGTATTCATTCTATTAAGCGTACAGTTCCCTTAACAGGTATTGGAGATGTGAAAATATGTCGCATTTTGCGATCCAGTAAGTGTACAAGGATGTACATTTATTTTCTTTGGCTCTCTGTGTTCCTGGATAAGGCCATCTCAGCAGATGTGACTGGCTAGCGACTTATGCATCCACATATAATAATAATAATAATAATAATTTACTGCATTTCTCTGCGCCATAAATCTGGCAGTTACTACCATTCAGAGGCGCATTACAATCCTAAAACATGGCATGTAGCTATTAAGATTATTAAATAAAATAAAAATATATAAATAAATAAATAAAATAAATAAATGAAATAAATAAAAGCATTAACATATACATACATATACATATCAATAATAAATAGATGCGTATAGTAATAATACTAATACTAATTAAAACGACAAATTAAGAGAGAGTAATAATAATAATAGTTAAAGGTAGATATTGAAAAGTCCGGAGTTCGCCACTGTCCACACATAATTTAAAGAGAAAAAGCACGTTTAAAAAGAAGTGTCTTTAGTTGCTTCTTGAACACGATGAGGCAGTCCGTAGCACGCATGGCAAGGGGCAGATATACGAACCAAAGGATAGTTTAGGTGGACTTTTCAATATTTTTGTCAGCACCGAGCTTTGAATCTAGTGTGACACTAGTCGAATTAAACAACAAGAATCAAAGTGCATTGCAGATTATTGTCACGGTGTGAGATGCTGCTGAAATGGGGGTGTATAGTTAATAGAATGAACACGGCATGTATAGTACATGCAGTAAAGGTAGCAAGTGTAGGCTCAGCCTTGTACGCATGTATTAGGCTGCTAAATGAATTACACTGCATTTTTCGCTTGTTGGTAAAAGTATCAGCAAACTATACAAATCTTTATATGATGTGAATTGTGTTATTAGGCAGATGGTTTTGTGTGGATGTAGTTGAATTTTCCTTACAAAACCTTTCTTACAAAACCTGTGACCATTAATTTCAATGTCAGAGAGTTATATTTAGTCATTTTAATTGATGGTGTAATACAAAAGTGTTGTAGAGTAAAACCTATCTTAGCAAACAACCTGGATATAACGGTCACTTTTGAAAGTCCTGAATGACTTCCTATTAGTTTGCACTACCCACTATCTGTCCATAGCAGTAACCTGTCTATTGCGTATAAAGTTCAGTTAATTTGGATCCGAACCATTCATTGTCAACCTGCTGGTTGCAGGCAGGTCAAAGGGAATCCATAATTTCCCTGAATAAAACATCATTGCATCGGTGTCATCGCGTGTATGCAGGACTATCAAATTGCAGTCAAGTCACGTGTTGTCATCAGCTTATTGTAGCCGCTATGTGGCTCCTTTACTACAGCAAAGAGGAGTAGAATCAGCTTTGATGTCCAAAGTGAGCTCAGAGAAGCCATGAGCATGTAGCCACAGATGGAAGTGAGCTCAGAGAAGCCATGAGCATGTAGCCACAGATGGAAGTGAGCTCAGAGAAGCCGTGAGCATGTAGCCACAGATGGAAGTGGGCTCAGAGAAGCCATGAGCATGTAGCCACAGATGGAAGTGAGCTCAGAGAAGCCATGAGCATGTAGCCACAGATGGAAGTGAGCTCAGAGAAGCCATGAACATGTAGCCACAGATGGAAGTGAGCTCAGAGAAGCCATGAGCATGTAGCCACAGATGGAAGTGAGCTCAGAGAAGCCATGAGCATGTAGCCACAGATGGAAGCAGGCTGTTGTAATATTTACCTAGGTGGCTTGGCATAGCTGGAGAGCAAATCTGGGCCAACGCTTGCCTTCCACTCGTTCACAACCTTGTGTTTCCTTTTGGACATCAAAGCTTTTTTTGTTTGCCTTTACTTGGAGGACGTGATTGATTTCACCACTGCCCCCCCAAATTTCACTGTGGCCCAAAAGAAAAAAGGAACATCAAGTAAATTATGCAAGTTGTGTAATGTATTATTTAATATTATTGTTAACTCTAGGTTTGTATTGTTCATGAGAGTACCAACTAGAGAACGTCACTGTAACCTTTCATAATACTGTGGCACCACCTAGTGAGTAACCAAGTCATGAAACTCTCCATAACGGCAACCTGCCTATAATGGTAATTTTGCGCAGTCCCGACGATGACCGTTATGGACAGGTTTTACTGTACTTGTGCTGTCGTATGATGTTGGAAATAAATATATTTTAACTTGATTTTATGATCATGTCACACTATGACATTACATGATGTAGTGACGTTTACTTATAGACTTTGACTGGGTGGGCGATCTCACATCAAGCACAGAGGACAACCTTCACCGCAGTGTCTACTCCTACAGGAAGGCGCTGGAACTAGCTGAGGGGGCGGGGCTTCCTGCCGACCGGGTGAATGTGTTGCTGAAACGATACGGCAATGTCGAGAATGAACTTGGTGTCTATTATATGAACACGGCCGGCACCATGCTTAGCACAACAGGTAAAAGGTGTTGAATTTATTCATGACACTTACTGACTATTGTGGGGTGCAGTGATTTAGCACACCAGACTGTCAGTCGACAGGACCAAGGTTCAAGTCTACCATTACAATGTTCACAATCATCTTCAGTCTAATCATCACATCATCTTCATTGGCTTTATCATCACATCATCTTCATTGTCTTTATCATCACATCATCTTCATTGTCTTTATCATCATCATCATCTTCATTGTCTTTATCATCATCTTCATTGTCTTTATCATCACATCATCTTCATTGTCTTTATCATCACATCATCTTCATTGTCTTTATCATCACATCATCTTCATTGTCTTTATCATCATCATCATCTTCATTGTCTTTATCATCACATCATCTTCATTGTCTTTATCATCATCATCATCTTCATTGTCTTTATCATCATCATCATCTTCATTGTCTTTATCATCACATCATCTTCATTGTCTTTATCATCACATCATCTTCATTGGCTTTATCATCATCATCATCTTCATTGTCTTTATCATCATCATCATCTTCATTGTCTTTATCATCACATCATCTTCATTGTCTTTATCATCATCATCATCTTCATTGTCTTTATCATCACATCATCTTCATTGTCTTTATCATCACATCATCTTCATTGTCTTTATCATCACATCATCTTCATTGTCTTTATCATCATCATCATCTTCAAATCCTTTTGCTGCCATTTCCAAGCTTAGGCAAATTCGTTCACCCCATAATCCACCCAGCAGTATGAATGAGTACCTGACAACAGACAGTGATGGATATGTATGAAGGAATAGCCTTTACGTAATAATTTCAGTATGGCTGAATTCTTCCTACTTCCCAGAGAAGTTGACATGGTTTTCGAATGAACGAGTCTGCCAGGGAACAAAGTGTAAAGTGCTTGGTGCCATTATGATGACTGGATACTGGGCTACATAAGAACTTTAGATTGATGGTTACTTCTGCTTCAGATAACACCTCAGCATCCAACAACACGATACAGGAACTGTGGCAGAAGAGTTTCCATTGTTTCGAGCAAGGCATCGAGGTGTTTACGAGACTGAAGGACCACACGAATGTGGCACTGCTTCACTCCAACACTGGACGCTTGATGCGACTGTGTGCCCAGGCAGTGGCAGACAGCCAGACAGATGCAGACAGACAGACGGACGCTGGCAGGAGGGAGTTCAGTGCTCAAGAGAGGCATTACTTAACACAGGTAGCCTTCTACTCAAGTCTCTAATATATAAAATATGTGCTGTTGAACATTTGAAGAAACTGGTGTAGTGTGTTCTACTTAATAAGCATACATGTCCTAATAAGCAATATTCAGTATCTAAATGTAATTTTCTCTACATCGTTATCAAGGCTTAGCAACAACAGAACATAGGCAGTTCCACCTATGTCAGCAGACTCGGCATTGCCTATATCTTTGTGAAGTGCATAATTGCCTGGTAGGTCCAAGACAAGCTGGATGTGTTCCATTGGAACCCGCTCCTCTGGATTTGCTGGCTACAGAGAAGTAATGTGAAATGGTATGAACGATGTCAATGGGCGCCTTTCCAGCCACTTCGCTCGCATGGACAATGATCGCATTCATCCAAACTAAGGTATCCTAGCCAACCCAGAAATGACCGACCAGTCAACAGGGCAAAATGGTTGAGCGGTTTGAGTGCTGGACTGTCATTCGGAGGAACTGAGGTTTGAATCCTGGTGCCGGCCGGGTGATGGTTTGGTACTGGTTCGGCTACCGTCTCGAAACCAGGGCAATATCATTCACCCTACATTGCCTGTGTCTTTCGGAAGAGATGGTATAAGCCATTGGCCCCTTCTATCTGGTGTCTATGCCAGGGGAAGTAAACGAGAAATGGTGTAAACTGGCATAATAGCCCGCTGTTTGCATGGGAGGTTATCACAACTTGTAAATTACAACAATTAAAATTTTACTTTAAATATTTGTTAAGTTTATTTACAAAAGCTGGAGGATAATGTTAATGCTATGAGGTACATAATCATGATACAAGAGTCAAGAATAAAGTATACACTTATAAAATTAAACATGAATTTGCAAAGAAATGTCTTAGGCATAATTTGCCACTTTTACTAAATAACATTCCCAATATAGTCAAAGAAAAACTTAGTACACATAGTTCACAAGGATTTGCCAGGTATATTAAACTTTATTTTTTACAAAATTATCAAGTAACATGCACAATGCAAAATTTTATTAAGAACAGATAACCACCTGTCAACTTGATACAGTATAAAACAGTGCCTTAACGACAAACACAATAATCATGTAAGCTGGCTCACACTACACACATATTATGTTTTTTTCTTCATCTTTTTCTGAAAGAATTTGATTTGGTTAATGTATTGATTCAGTTAAAGTTTTATTACAAAAGGTGGCTCCTTGATAGCGACTACCATAGTCTTAGAGGAGTCTCCTGACCCTACTTTTCGTTATTTATCATACATTATACCATGTTTACCATAGGGTTATATATTTGTATTATTTAATTTTTACATGGATATATTGTATGTATTATTTGAAATGTCTGAGTCAAATAAAACAAATTCTTCTTCTTAACAATAACGGAGTGCAGTGGTGCGGTGGTGCGGTGGTGCGGTGGTGCGGTGGTGCAGTGTCTAGATCTTCGGATTCTTGACCGAGAGAACCTGGGTTTGAATCCTGCATTGCAGTGTCAAACCTTTGGCAAGTTTGTTCACTCTATGTTGCTACAGTTCTCTCAGCTATATGAATGAGTACCTGGCTACAGATAGTGGTGGATATTTGTGTACAAACAGTTTTCGTTTTTTTTTTATTGCAGCGAGGCTGGATGCTTCCCAGAGAAGTTGAGATGGTGTTCAATTAAATAGGGAGTAAAGTGTAAAGCGCTCTGAGCTGAGGACTAGATGCTGTGCTTTTAATAATAATATATAATGTATGTTTGTAGGCCCAGACTCACTACAAACAGGCCCTGGAGTTATTGGAGAAATACCACAAGAACTCCAAGTTGACCGAGTCAGTCGCCTGGGAGCTCTCCACCTCCTACTTCACCATGGCAACACTGCTCCAGGACTTCGCACCTTTATCCAGCTTCGATCAAAAAACGGTAAATGTTTATTATTTGTTCACTTAGTTTGAAGACAATGTACATAAGTTTTTCTATAATGATATTGTGATAAATCATAAATTGTTGGTTATATTTAAAGACACAATAACGTAATGTTTTATAGTTGTATTGGTTTTATTTAGGCTATAGATAGAAAGCTTTTTACTTGGTGGAATTATTTGAACAAATGAGGTGTTAAATGAGGTATCGTTGTTACTGATGTTACACAAGTAACACGATGCATGAATAGTAACAATTCAAATAGGTAAAGCTGTTAAGAATACAAATTAATAAGGACCAATGAAATCACTTTACATTTCACTTCCGGGCAGCCTTGTTCCTACCAATACCACCCCTTCTCTGGGGAGTATTCAGCCACATTACAGTTTCTGACTGAAAGATATTCATTCACATAATTCCACCAGTGTCTTTAGCCAGGTTGAATATAAAACATAACACTAACATATCAACGTGTGCATAATCTGTTATGACATTTCTAAATTTAAAAAATTGACACCCTATCTGGTGACTTGATGATGGTGTTCGCCGTGTCATGACACAGGTAGAGAAGGAGGTGACAGACCTGATGATGAAAGCGTTGCATCACTGTAGCGTCGACGGCGTGTCACCAGTGCAGCAGCCGACAGTGCAGTACCGGGCGGCCACCATCCACCACCGCCTCGCATCTCTCTATCACAACGCCTACCGCAACCAGGTGGGTCACTCTGTCAGGCACAGGTAAAACTAGAGGTAAATTATTTTGTAAAAGTCTGATTTTTATCATTAAATTATTATATTATCATTCCACATAGGTGGGTCAATCGGTGTTCTACAGATAAAAAAGGTAAAATATTTTATAAATATAATTTTGTCAAAAAAACACTTTATTTTCAACTAAATAACGTAATTGCACAGCTTAATTCTGCAGTGATTGATTGATTTATTGATATATTGTTTATTAGTATAATTAAGAAACTTATATACATACATGAATTTATTTTAAGTCTCCATGGTACTTCCAGCAAAAACACCCAATCAGGATTTCTAAGAATAAATGGTTACTATTGTTATGAACATGGAAATTGCTTATTATGTCATGGTAGACCTTCTTTTCACATAAACATTTTATGCTGTAAATTTGATCAGGATAAAATGATTTTTTTTTTAAAGATATGGCATAAACTTAATATTACTGTTATATCAATGTATTTTGTTTATATGAACATATTGATTGTTTGTCTGAAATAAACATTATTACTATTATTGTTATTATTACATATTTGTTAAACAGTGTCCACCCTAAAATATGTTTTTGATATGTGCGTGCTATCACTAATGGCAGCTGTGGTAAATAGTGTACCAAGCATGGTCCTTTCAGGTGCCACACACAAACGATCAGAAGAGGCGACACTTACGGAGTCTGGCAGAACTGCATTATGGGAAGGCGTACCAGCTCTTCCTGTTGCTCGACAACCCGTGCGAATTGCTCCGAGTACAACTGGAGCGAGTTGCCATGGCAGAGCACCAGTTTGCACGTAAGGGATTCACTCAAAAATACAAAAGAAAAGTTTGTGAAATATTGGTAAATTAGAGGTTATTTAATTTTTTTAATTACTGTATTCGACCTGTTAAGCATACAGTACACTTGAAAATGCTTGAGACAGAAATAATTACAAACACCAGTAAGCATATACCAAGGTTTAATTCCCACTTTCTTCACCAGATGGCACCATCTAAAAAACGACAAAGGGGTCTGTTGATCAATCTTTCAACTGTATGAACTCCCATCAAGTTTTTTTAAATACATTGCCAACTGGTAGATGAGAAGCGAATGGCTCAAGGATGCGATTGAACAAAGAGAGAGGTCATTGGAGGATGTTATTATTATTGCATGTGGTTATCTGCCTATATATATGTGTATGGACTATTGCCTCAATTAACAACTAGTAAACATATAATAGTTTCTGCTTTAATGTATTTCTGCCACCGGGTATTCGGTATTACGGTCTTCATATACGGTATTCGTGCATTGTTCTTTTTGTACGAATTATGATTTACATTCAATTATGACATGAATAAGGAACTTGAGCAGTTTCGTTCCAATTGTTATATCATGTATTTATTTATGTTTCCTATTACTACTTCTGTACTGTACTGACCTTTCCTATTACTATTTCTGTACTGTACTGACCTTTCCTATTACTACTTCTGTACTGTACTGACCTTTCCTTTTACTACTTCTGTACTGCAGTGACCTTTCCTATTACTACTTCTGTACTGCAATGACCTTTCCTATTACTACTGTACTGCAATGACCTTTCCTATTACTACTTCTGTACTGCAATGACCTTTCCGATTACTACTTCTGTACTGTACTAACGTTTCCTATTACTACTTCTGTACTGCATTGACCTTTCCTATTACTACTTCTGTACTGTAATGACCTTTCCTATTACTACTTCTGTACTGTACTGACCTTTCCTATTACAACTTCTGTACTGCAGTGACCTTTCCTATTACTACTTTTGTACTGTACTGACCTTTTCTATTACTACTTCTGTACTGTACTGACCTTTCCTATTACTACTTTTGTACTGTACTGACCTTTTCTATTACTACTTCTGTACTGTACTGACCTTTCCTATTACTACTTTTGTACTGTAATGACCTTTCCTATTACTACTTCTGTACTGTACTGACCTTTCCTATTACAACTTCTGTACTGCAGTGACCTTTCCTATTACTACTTTTGTACTGTACTGACCTTTCCTGTTACTACTTCTGTACTGTACTGACCTTTCCTATTACTACTTTTGTACTGTACTGACCTTTCCTATTACTACTTCTGTACTGTACTGACCTTTCCTATTACTACTTCTGTACTTTACTGACCTTTCCTGTTACTACTTCTGTACTGTACTGACCTTTCCTGTTACTACTTCTGTACTGTACTGACCATTCCTATTACTACTTCTGTACTGTACTGACCTTTCCTATTACTACTTCTGTACTGTACTGACCATTCCTATTACTACTTCTGTACTGTACTGACCATTCCTATTACTACTTCTGTACTGTACTGACCTTTCCTATTACTACTTCTGTACTGTACTGACCTTTCCTGTTACTACTTCTGTACTGTACTGACCTTTCCTATTACTACTTCTGTACTGTACTGACCTTTCCTATTACTACTTCTGTACTGTACTGACCTTTCCTGTTACTACTTCTGTACTGTACTGACCTTTCCTGTTACTACTTCTGTACTGTACTGACCATTCCTGTTACTACTTCTGTACTGTACTGACCATTCCTGTTACTACTTCTGTACTGTACTGACCTTTCCTGTTACTACTTCTGTACTGTACTGACCTTTCCTATTACTACTTCTGTACTGTACTGACCTTTCCTGTTACTACTTCTGTACTGTACTGACCTTTCCTGTTACTACTTCTGTACTGTACTGTACTGACCATTCCTATTACTACTTCTGTACTGTACTGACCTTTCCTATTACTACTTCTGTACTGTACTGACCTTTCCTGTTACTACTTCTGTACTGTACTGACCTTTCCTGTTACTACTTCTGTACTGTACTGACCATTCCTATTACTACTTCTGTACTGTACTGACATTTCCTATTACTACTTCTGTACTGTACTGACCATTCCTATTACTACTTCTGTACTGTACTGACATTTCCTATTACTACTTCTGTACTGTACTGACCATTCCTATTACTACTTCTGTTCTGTACTGACCTTTCCTATTACTACTTCTGTACTGTACTGACCATTCCTATTACTACTTCTGTACTGTACTGACCTTTCATATTACTACTTCTGTACTGTAATGACCTTTCCTATTACTACTTCTGTACTGTACTGACTTTTCCTATTACTACTTCTGTACTGTACTGAACATTATGTAACAAAAAAATCACTATTATTATTAAACTTATAATATTACTATAATGTGTTATCTGTCTACAGACCAGACGAGTGTCCACGGTCAGCTGAAGCCTCTGCACGCTGCCCTTGAGTGCCTGATGCCACTGACAGCTCCTGTCAAGTCAATCATCACCCACATAGAGGAGGCTGCCTCGGAGGCAGACTTTGAGGGGTACGTGGAGGAAGCCGGCAAGTTGCTGGGTATACTTGCCTCCAGACTACAGTTTGTGCTGCACAATACCATCAAGTCTATGATGTCTGCAAAGAAGGGGTGAGTCTACTCTTGATGTTGATGTTACAGGCCCATAGGAACTGATGCTGCATGTTTACCCTCCCTGAGGCAAGGGTTCCTCTGGGGGGGGGGTAACTACGCTTGGAGGGAACTAGTTGTGCATGATTTGAAATTATGACATGAATTTTTAACGGTGTCCATCACTGCACCCCTGTTTTAAATGTCCTATGCTACCCCACCCCCAGACCTGCTCAAATGCGTTGGAAGTTTGTTGGAAATGTACAATCCCATGCTAAAAAATGCAGCCACCCAAAAGTCAACCACGTTACCATATCCCTTTGTGGCATAAATCCACCTGCCATTGTTTTGAATTTTTCTGGCATTTTATTCACTCCACGTTGCACATGCCTAGCGTTTTTAAAAGTCGGACCATTCTCCAGGTGATCATAAGCTAGCCATATGATGCACCATTTGGTCTTACCATGTTGAGTCCAGTAAATACTGTTGTCTTTTGGGAGAAACACATAAAGCGTTCTAGCTGGTGTCTGTGCTGGGGAAGTAAAAGATCCCACACAGGGAAATGAAAACACTTGTTATGGACTCACTGAATGGTCTCGATCAACAAAAACCCACGTGGTTCTGCTTTGGCTAATTCCAAAACATTGCTCAGATAATGGTGGTGGCGCCACGAGCAAGTACTAATGCTAGCATTGAGACATTACTATTATTTTGTTGGATGTTCTTCAGTTTGTTTCCCATGTATTTTCATTATTTGCAGCAACCGTTGATTTAAATACTGTGTCATTGACATACTGATTGTCTTCAGGAAGTCCTTTGACCCGGAAGTTGTGTCCGTCTTCAAGAAGATGTACGCTGCTTCTCTCCACAAATATGGCACGAAGGACGATGGCGATGTATCGCTCCTCACTAGGTGTCAGCACTTGCTGGCCGTGCTGGCGAATATCGAGATGGAGTATAGGAAGTTGCCAACTACATATCACCCTGGATGATG
Organism: Escarpia spicata; assembly: GCA_963995525.1. NCBI lineage: Eukaryota > Metazoa > Annelida > Polychaeta > Sabellida > Siboglinidae > Escarpia > Escarpia spicata. The sequence continues at coordinate 16,210,415 of OZ023206.1, forward strand.
AGGGGTAGAATAGAGGAGGGTAGACTAGGGGGGACAGGCTTGTTAATAAAGACATGTCAATGCATGTTAAATGCAAATATCTTAGGGATCATCTTAGAGGATTTCAGAAGAAATTACTTTCATTTAGGGGAGGATATATTGATGTCATATATCAATGTTTACAAACCTTCATCTGGGAGGATGGGGGGGGGAGTCTGAGGCCAGATGAAAGTAATTTTGTCTGATATCGGATATCAACATTTACAGATGGTCGCACTCAAATGCAGATGTTTTTTATATACATTTGCAGATGCATTTTGAATTAATTTCATTTATTTTGTTTTTATATTAAAATTGTTATGGTAGAATTTATTCATGACCAACAAAAAACAACCGTGCACTGCACAGAATGAGGCTTATTTATCAGTAACATCAGACATGCAGAATCTAATAATAGTAATTACTCAAAAAATACATCTGCATTTGAGATGCTTTTGATTGGGCATTTTTAAAATTCAAATGTTTGGGGGTTGCATGCAAATGCAAAGACAAAAAGTTTAGGGTACACATTCAGATGCACTGAAAATGTCACTGTTGTGTGCGTGTGAATGTATTTGTTAACAAGCTTGGCGGAGAAATATGCCATACCCCCCGGTACATTGCAACTGTGATGCATCAGTATTGTGGGTTACACTGGGTGCAATCTGATGACAGCCGTAATGACAAAGTATTGAATTGAGCTGCAGATTAATGGTGATTTGGGTTGATCTCCAAATGCAAGAAATGTAACTGGACCCTGATGAATGACATAGTTGCATGTGCAGCTTCATTAATATTTGCTAGATGCCTGGCATTATTTCAGCTATCCTAACTAGGGATGATTATTGGTGATGGTTATGTTAATGCAACAGTACTTTGATGGCTTTGTTATCATTGCAGTATTGTTCTGAAAAAGCCATAACTGCTATGGTATGGCGATAGCATCTTGAGAGAGCAAACACCCACGAAAGAAGTGACAAACTGTCATTTTTAGGTTCACGCCATCACGGGGCCATAAGGCAGTTTACTCAAACTTGTGTTATCCATGAATAACACTGAATATTAGTGAATAACTATCACAAGTAAAAGTTACCGGTGATAGTCCACTGTTGTTACACCATTATCATGATGTGTCAATTATTTGATGTATGATTACTTCTCTAGCCACAATCCTCAACTGTATACCGGGTAAATATGATGTCGGCACTGTTATGAACTTTGATCGGAAATTAAACTGTTGTTTTTTTAAACACAGGTGTACAACACTAAAACAAAACAGCTGTTTATCCCCTCAGCATGAAACCAATCTAATGTTTAATGTCATACTTTGGTGCTTTCAGATAATCTTTTGTTGTTATTTGTGTGTATAAAATTGTACAGCAGCCTTATACTCGTTCTATGCACAGTTTCACTAACAATTGTATGAGCTCGTAAGCACAATATTTTGTCTTTAAAAAATAATTTTTCTCAACACTGATCATCTATACTGGAAATAGCCAACACCAGAATGTGCCGTTGGGACACTTTCGCTGGTGTGTCACAGAAATAGTGTCCTCTGTGATAAAGTGGTGACTTGGATTTTGAAAATGCTCCTTAATTTAAACAATGGATTCGGTTTAATAATAGATTTTCCTTACGAGTTCATTATCGTAGTGGAGCAGTCCACAGGAGTTTGAATCTTTACAGTAGGTACGAAGAGAAATACATATTTCTCTTACTATTGCCAAAGGTGTGAGTTGGAGAAATATAAAGTATCCTACACTTATAGGTACACTACGCCTACTACTGGTATGTTATATCTAGAAATTGTTTGAATTGAAGAAATATTTGTAAGTGTTTTTCTTTCCTTAAGAATATTTGTACAATATTTGCAACCTATTTATAGGCGATTATGTTGCCAACAGTTATTATTCGACTATTGTACCTGATTATAGGACATACAGAATTATTAAAAGATACAAAAAGATTAAAAACTAAGTGACAGGTTAAGCTTAATCACTATGATTTCTACTCGAACTATAATTTACAATAAAGTTTCAATGTTGCGGTTTGTCATATTTCCAACTCAGAATTATGACTTCATAATAATGTAATTTTATGGTTTTTATTGCTTTAAGCTAGTAATATGCACTATATAACAGTCAGTTGGTTAATCTAGTTATGTCTTATCTGGTTTGACTTTGCGTAAGTACCGACCAATCTCATATTATTGGACTTTGCAAATGTGTGCAACCATCCCTAATAAGCACAGTTGGTTTATAAGACTGCACACTTTTAACAAAATCAACGAAAAGATTTATTTTGATCATTAGATCGGGTAACTTGCACAATTGTGAACAGCTCTACAGACATGCTACATGGTATGGTTTCCATGTGTATATGACTTAGGAGGAATATGGCTGTATGCTGTTTTAATATGGATTTCTTTCAAATATATTTTTTTTTAAATACAGTGTTAAAGTACTTGTATTCAAGCAAGTATAGATTCGAATGGCAAATTTATGGCAGTGGAAGTTACTGAAAAATGTAAAGTAAAAGTACAGATTTCTACCAAGAAAATGTGTCGTCTTCGGCGTTATGTTTGGGTTTTTACAGGTGTAGCGGCATTTGTAATTTTTTGCCATATGTTTAATCTAGTTCAATTTGTGTATGAAACAAATCTAAATGAGATGTGCAATAAAAAGTTGAATTGAGAAGATCTTTAGAATCAAACTAATCTACATTGATGTGTTAATACGCTAACTTTTAACCAGTTGTTGATGATTTTTAAGAAAACACAAAAATACTTATTTAGAGTTATTTACTTTTTTCTGTGGACACATTTTGTCACTCATTCTCCAGATGACGTCACTGCAGTTGTAGATTCTTAGACACATTGTAAATACCTTTCCACTATGGTGCAGTAGCCCTACTTTATTTCATATCCACATATATCATGAAAGGAAAATATAAATAAAACGTTATACACTAATCTGCATAATACGTTTATATTAAAGTTGCATTCTGAGATCGTTAATCTTTTATATATTCATTTCCAGTGAATCAAGTGTATACAGTGTATATCATTTTCCTCAACACCGTAATATACACTTTTTAATATGCATGTTTAAGATAAGGGCGCCAAACATTTTATTTGCATTCCACACGTTTATTATTCCGCGACTGGGCATCACGATCGGTAATTTTTGCAAAAGTATAATTTGTTGAATAACATAAAATGCCAGTGACATGTATAAAGATAAATATTTATTAAAAAGTGTTAGTGATTTGACTCGGAATACAACGTTAATTAAATGTTTTTGATCGGCAGATGGCGCTGTTGTGGCGCTGGGTGAGTCTGCAATATCCGCTAGGTGGAGTAACTGACTAGCTGAGAACAATCGTGTCTACAGCAGCACAGAAGAGAAGTTCCATCCTAGTAGGCTACACAGGCCGATTTCAGGGACCGTTCTTAAATTAATTAGTGTCATATGTTTGCGTAAACTTCCATGTTCGCTTATTTAAAAAATAAAAACGTTTCATGAAATTGGCCACTGGTCTCTAAAACGGGACGGCTCACTTTCTTGACGTACACATCTTTCTAATGCACTGTAGTGTACAGTGACATATTCCATCCACATATTAATGTAGCTAACTGTATAGAGTGTTATCAGTCAGCAAAAAGAGATTATTCTTACGCTGGTGTTATGTTTGAAACTTACATCTGAAAACGTTATCATTGTGTTAAACATTAAAGGTCTCGTTCCAAATTCATTTCGCGAAACACTGAAACTCACTTGCACCACCTACCAGGTAGGACATTTGGTTCGTTTGTGTAATATGTATACTTAGTTTTGATGAAATCTTTGAACAAACTATGGCAACTGACTTATCCATCATGTGACGTGCTGTTGCCTAACAACAAGGTCCGTCAAGCCATAAAAATGGACGCCGAACACGATGAGCGTTCGGACATTTCGCCGTATATATTTTTGAAATTGTAGGCCAAACGTTTTTTTTATACGATAACAACATAAAGCAAAGTCGGTTAAAGGAGAATTGTATGCGGGAATGCAAAAATGGTTCCACCAGTATTTACCGTGATGTAAAGTTATTCATCCTTTTGCAAGTTCCCGGGGTCTAACAATCGAAGTGAATTCATTTGATAACTAAAATTGTTGATTCCAATTTACAGAAAATTACAATACTAGCATATTTCATTTGGTGTAGGTAAGTATTAGGTTAATACTTATTTTGTTGTTTCATGTGTTCCAACAAAATACTGTTGGTCGATTAACCAATGCAAACCAACGGATATCTACAATATTTCAAGCCAGAAATACGGAGCTAAGCCCCCAGAGGGCAGGTCTACAAAGTGAAATCAAAAACCCATTAAGATGGTGACAATAATATACCTTCAACGTATTTATTAAAGTATTAAGAACAATATCCTAATAAATGCTAAAACACGAGTAACGTATATATCACATTCGGGGGAACAATCGTATTATTTATCATAATTAAAGAAAACAGTGCACCCGGTGGATATAACTTGATAAACAGTGTAACTTATAAGTTGCATTTGTACACAAATATCGATGGGATGTGTACGGCTGCGGTAGTGTCATTTGAATATGCGTCTTAAGCCCATTATTGGATTAATTATTTGAACTTCTCCAAATAAAAAATGGTTACCACTTATGTTAAACTGTTCTATGCAACAAATCATATGCAGGCAAAACAGTGTTCAGTTTTTATTTCTTGTAAATTTCCCTTAGCCACAACGGTGAATTTATTTCCGTGATTTTTTTCTGTGCTTCCACCTTACAAGTGTTGACATACCATTTTTACAAAATAACTAATGATCTTTCTCAATGCGAATAAAGCAGACGACACAATCGCCAGGGTTGTTGACTGGTGGCCTCGTTTCCAGTTGTTTTCAAAAACGTGGCGCGCCAGCGACCCTTGCTGTCGCAAGGGAGATAACCAATTTAGGTAATTTAGCTCCCGCCGCGCCTAATAACCGGCACTATCTCTCCGCACACTGCCGCTCTGTTCCGTCATTCTATTTCGGTCACGAACTATTTCACAGGAACACAATCATTGTATTGTGTCTCCGTTGTTGTCGTCGTCGTCGGTGTTTTGTTGGCGCTGGAATGTTCACTAGGAAGCGAAGCATGCTCGTCGGCGTCGCGGAAATGAATAGTTTAGTGTTTCCGGGTTGCGTTGGCGTGTCGCTCTCTAGAGGAGTCGAGACGCCGTGCCTGCTTCAATAGAAGCGTTGCGGGGGGTTGATTGGGTGAGGTACAGATAGGAATCGCGTGGCAGAGTGTTTGCTTGGCGTCTCTTTTTAATCGGCTTGTTTGGCAGATGTTTCTGCGAACGCGTCTAGGCACGTCGCGTGCTGGCAAACGGAGGAGATAAAGCACCGATTACAGTTATCGCGCGAGCGGATCATAATCAGATTTAATGGTGTGAAAGGCGCACGCCACAGACGCATCATTGTTACGCGTCTGCTGTGTTAGCGAGGGTTTCTGGGCGGAATAAGGGGCGCGCAAGTCACAGGTGGGATGAGTGGAAAATTCACTCGGTGACGATTAACATTTACCCACTTATTCCTGACGCACTTGTGGATGTACTGGAATACCATTCCCATTAGCGATGCACACCCTAGACAGGCCTACGAAACGGGACAAGAGAAGACACTTGGGCGGATGAAAGGGTGAAAGAGGAACCTAGTCTGGAATGGAATAAACGGACAAACACCCCGCGTTCTTCCACAAGAAATCGGGTTTGGAATGCAGTACTTACGAAAGAGAAATACTGAACGAGTAAATAAAAAAATGTGCTGTAGGAATGTTGTGTCATCTTTGAGGAAACCGCCAACAGGATATAAAACATTGCAGAGTGCTTTTTTTGTACCTACAAATTCCATAATGAATAAACACGTGCCACTTAAAACGCACACCTCAATTGATTTTGCCCAACGGGAATATCATGTTCGTTTATGTACAAATATGTAGTTTGTTAATAGATGCAGTCCTGAAATATATATGTGGTCGTTTTAATAAAGGAGTGAATACGGTTGTTAGAATAAACAAAAGTATTGACGTTAGATCGGGTAACCGGGGAATTGAATAGCCTAACGTCATTCTAGGATATAGAGATACAAAGATAGTCAGAGGCGTAGCAACGTTTTACATTTTCACCGATGGTCAAAATAATGTAGGGGAGACCGGGGCAGCAAGCAGAGTGGAGCGATACTCTCCGGATGTCGTTGACTCATTTATGGTAATTGGAGCCGATGTTGCAATCTGTTCTGCCCGTATTTTTATTTTGCTTACAGTTATCTAATTTGATTGTTTTTTAAGGATCAAAAGTAATTCTAATGGCTGCTAGAGTAATTCATAATCTGTGTGACTCGAGCAACTTAAATTGTAAAACCAAAATCACATAGCAATAACCACATTATTTAATTTATTAAGTTATACAGTTATAGCAAGCCATTTTAGTTTAGTATATAAAACAATTAGTCCGCATTACTGAATTAAAAATATGCAAGTATATAATAATATATTATGACCATGGTCCGCCACATTTTGTTTGGGTTCACAATTAATTTTTTCACAGTTCTTGATGTGTTTTGGAAATTGTTTTTAACCGACAATAAATATTTTTGATGAGTTTAAAACACAGTGTTACATTATATGAAATCGATACTTTGTTGGCCACACGGGGGGAATTTGAAAACAATCGTGCAAGGTGCCCCGGTCTCCCCTATTACTATCTGACATTTGCGATTCATGATTCTACCCAAAAAACCGCTTATTCACGAACAAGGTAAGTTTACTCGACACTAGAGACGTATAAATTTTCGAAAAATTAGTGAAACAAGACGAACGAAATTTGTTCTCGAAAAACAGGACAGAATGTTAGGGTTGTATGCTCAGCGGCTATTTAAGCGTACTTCGCCACCGATACACAACAGGCTGCGTCCACCATCAATCGTTGGATGACTACTGACCCATATCATAGCAGAATAAACTAAAACAACAACTATAACACGAGTGTTTTACTGTTTACTACTCGACACTTCTGTGTATAACAAGCATCTGCGCAGCGTGGCGAGTACATCGTGCAAGTGTAAGAGACACGCAGACATGCTTTTGAGAATTACGAAACTAAATTCGACCGCCACAATTTCCAGATCAATGGAATCGATGGCCTTCTTGTGTTGAGATGGCATGATCTACACAGCGCCGTGGTGCAGTGCGTAGGGCTTCGGACTCTCAACCGAGAACCCGGGATCGAATCCTGTGTCGAACCTTGGGCAAGTTCGTTCACTATACGTTGCTCCAGTTCACTTAGCTGTATGAATGAGTACCTGGCTATAGACAGTGCTGGATATTTGTGTACGAATAGTCTTCGCGCATTAATTGCAGCGTGGCTGGATGCTTCCCAGAGAAGTCGAGATGGTGTTCGATTGAACAGGTCTGCCAGGGAATAAAATGTAAAGCGCTTTCAACAGTCCCGAGGACTGGATACTGCGCTATATAAGAACTTACCTTTACTTTTATTTTTATAATTGTTCACACGGAGCTGACCCATCGAAAGAAGTAGTTAACGTCAAGGACGTTGAGCACGCTGAAGTGCTCTCTACCACGTCCCGCTCTCGTGCTCTCATTTGCATCTTGCTCGTAAAATAGTCTAGCAGTTGTCTTCCAGTGTAACTGTGACAGCTTTTGAGTTGCGCAACCGTCGAGTTTCCCACAGAAGTTTCACCGTGTTTCGGTGGTGAGTGGGACGGATTATTGTACTTCACTCTCTCCTTGCCTGCGGTTTGCTCCGGTTCATCTGGCCGAGTCTTGGAGATCCCCGTTATTACTGTTACTGAGCTTGCCATCTTCCGCTGCTGTTACTGGGCTCGCCATCTTCCGCTGCTGTTACTGGGCTTGCCATCTTCCGCTGACTGTTCATAGTCCCCACCATCAGGCCGTGCCCGTTTCAGCTCCTGGCCCAAAAATATCCCCTTCGCCTTTTTATGGTATATATAGCAGCTATTTTTCTTATCCCGCATATACGTTAAGACTTACTCACAGTTAGAATGTAGTCCGCAGCAGCCTTCGCCACCATGATACATGCACGCTAATGTCGACATGAAAACGTGGATTTAACGTAAAGGGGCTTACGTAGAATTTTTATATTTATAGGTTTCCAAAAGGGTATCACCCTGTATAGTGCAGGCCGGTAGCATGGATGCTTTTGGTACTGCGTATTGACGGGAAGCATTTTGGTGAATTTGGGTCAAGTGTAAATGTTTTAGCCGACACCTCAGTTCCTATATATCGGACTGGCATAGAAGACAAGATGGCGGCGGGGGGTGTTGTTGAAGATTGTTTGCGGTGACATTCCATGTGTTTTCAGGAGTCGCACTCAAACCGTGGGTGCTGTCGTGGGAAGATGGCGGATGGGGGGGGGGTGCTATTAGATATTTTGTCGTGGTGACGTTCCGCCCATAGTACCCGAGCAAATGGGCCTGCATTTTCATATGGATCTTTCAGCAGTGCGTGATTTGGTTACGTCCATGGCCTACATGTTGTTCGGAACATATAACCTCTGGGCATTTAAAATAAAGCGCTCTGCCCGAATGGACGTTTTTGAAATAGAACAATCTGGATAGGAAATAGCTATATGATGTAAAACCAATCAATATTAAACTGGGTTAGAGAAATGTTTTGCAGTTGCACGGGTTAAATAATGTCCAATGTCCTGAAGACAGCCACACGAGGGCTGCTTTTGACGACTATACAGTGTCGTACATGGACCCTTGCCCTTCAGGCCGCGGATGCCGGGTAGATGCCGAGTATGCCGAGTAGGCCCTCCGGGCCGCCCGGCATTAATGTCGAGTCCGGGTGGATACGACGCCTATGCAGTCCCAGGCTGCCTCCTTCCTTCTACCCCCCTCTCTCTCTCCTTCTACCTCCCTCTCTCTCCTCTGTATATATGTGTGGTTGTCTAACTTTATGTATGTACGTATAATAGTAATAATATTTAATATTTGTATAGCGCAATTTCCACAAAATGTTCAAAGCGCTGTACAATCTAAATTCAATCAAGTGATTCAAAGTACACTGTATATTAAAAACTGCGAAAAAATCAGATAAACTGTAGAAAAGATTAAGTTATTATATTAAAACTATAAGTTAAAGACTGAAAATAAATAAATTAGAGTAATTATTTTTATATACATGCATACCTATACATGCACACACCACAAGCACGCACGTATGCACGCACACACACAAGCACGCATACATTTGTACATACGTA
>OZ023206.1:16224741-16257176 GCA_963995525.1 Escarpia spicata
TGCCTGCCTGCCTGCCTGCCTGCCAGTCAGTCAGTCAGTCTGTCTGTCTGTCTGTCTGTCTGTATGTCTGCCTGCCTGCCTGCCTGCCTGCCTGCCTGCCTGCCTGCCTGTCTGTCTGTCTGTCTGTCTGTCTGTCTGTCTGTCTGTCTGTCTGATCTCAAAAAATACCTTACGATAATACGGATATTTATTTTGACTAAGTAGGCCTACCGGTGGGCGGTCGTTTCACCGCTTCTGTCCGTGTTTAATGCAACACAAACCCAACAGTGTGAGAAGCGTTGTCACCATAAAGCGAACGCACACCACTATGCGCGCATATGTGTATGTGCGTGCGTAAACGTGCCTGCGTTTTTTTGTGCGGGCTGCGTTGACGCGCTGATGAAAGGCGCTTAGAGGTAAGTAGGAAACTTTCCTACAGGTGGCGACACTGACGTTGACTTCATTGCCAGTGTGCGATAATGATCGTTTCAACTACATCTTACCTCTCTACCCATGATGCAACAAATCTCTCGCTTACATTTGCGCCACCTGGAGAATTGATTAATATTCAATTCTCTCAGGTGGGAGAAAGGCCCTCTCGAAAATTATAGCATATTACAAAAATTAATTTGGAGGAGTCTAACCGAACAATATCTCCTCCGAGGTTCTGATGATCACTAGCTCTTTTCTGTGGTCATTCGCATCCTGGGGATAATGGATTCTTCTCTACCAATTAGCGATGCATTAAAAAAAACGATAGGTAGTTATTTTTAGTTAATTACGTTTCTGTGTGCTGCTCAATCGATATGCTTTTCTATCTGTCGAGAACTCCCAAATATCCACCCGTGAACCATCACTTAGCTTAGGACAACATCACTCGGATAACATCGCCGGGTCAACAGTAACTGCGTGATGTTTCTGGTTCAGTCGCACTGTTGGCCCAACCCTAAAATCACCATCGTTACTTTCCGAGCACAGTAGCTTGTGAGAAAATGCTCCTTATGTCGGGAGTCCATGTTGTGAAAGGACGCTGAAACTGACAGAAATTACACGGTAACTGAATAGTAGAATACACCTCCTGGCCATTGATTGGTCAACGACCATTAGCCCAAGGAACGCCACCTGCTGGAAGAATGTCACGAAATCCCCGGAGGTGAGAAAGAACACACCCTGACTACGCGGTAACACTTTTGTCGTGACAATGAATGGTTATACTTATTCTACTAGAGTGAACTTTCAAACCAATTATCATGTAACTTTGCATAATTACGCGTAACAAATTCCCGTGACGTCAGCTTTGTGGCGAGGCGTTTGTTGAATTGTAAGCCTACCGCAGGCATAACACTTCCGAAATAAAATTTGCTGGAAATTATGTGGTCTTATTATTGGTCTAATTTGAGTTAGCTATGGTTGAGAACATTACAACGTATGAGAACTGAGAACTCGCAATGGTCTACTAAACATTCTACATGTATTGTATTATATAACAAACAAAGTTTAGCGCACGGATCGGTTTATTTTAAAGATATGTTCTTACAAACCGCGATATCTAGTCCTTAGGACTGATCAAACCGCTTTACATTCCCCTGGCAGACCCGCTCATTTCAACACTATCTCGACTTCTGTGGAAAGCATTCAACCATGTTGCAATTAATGCGCGAATACTATGTTTAGAGTTTCCCTTCTGTTTAGAATCAGTGAGTCAACGACAAGTTACATGTTTACATCGACGGTTGTTAATGTCTCCCCCAAACACACAGGCAACGTGGAGTGAACGAAATTGCTCAAATTTCAAAGCGACAGCAGGTGGAATCGAACCCCGATTCTTTAGATTGAGTGCCCGGAAAAGTAGCCTACAGTCGCGTAATTCTATATAAAATAATATTTCTCTGCCTCGAGATCAATTTACTATAGAGCAATTTTACTGTGACTATTACTTAATTCCAGTTTTTTCATGTTGATATGGAAAGGGGACCATATTACCTTTTACCATGACCATCGTAACTTACCCCCACACCGCCGCTGAAAGTATTTCTGACGAATGATGTTTTATTAAGACAAGAGCAAATATTATTTTCATTATGTATTCTGTCGTCGTGTTGCGTTAATTTGACTAAATTATAGATGGTGTCAAGTTATTGGGATCACATTACCAAAATGGTCAATATTATTAATTAACCATGCAGTCAAAATGCTATGGTGGTCAAAATACTATCACACACCGGCGCTCTAAGATCATTCGTTTGCGTCAAGTATATGTAGGAAAGGCCGAGGCAAAGCGAACCAATGGGGGCAAAGTGAAACATGCTTGTTTAGGCTAGAAGGTGGAGACACCTATCCGTGCAGTGCGACATCAGTAGCCCGCGTGATCCTGCATTTAATTAAATATGCCATGCACGAGTAGATGTCTCTACGTCCTAGTGTAAACAAAACATTTTTAAATTTGGTTCACTTTGCCCCTATCTGATGCAAACGAGCGGTTTGTGAAACCCGGCGAGTGTTTGCGCTAGGGAGTCTGTGAACATATAGAACCTTCTCAAACTTTGGTTAACCAAGAATTGTGTAACCTTATATATAGCGTAGGTATTAGGGGCGCACCAGCTAAACATTATTTACCAGTACTTTCTTAGCCAAATACGACGTGGAAGACATGCAACCTGAAGCCATATCCAAGCCCTTTCACAGAAACCCCATGGGGGAGGGGGTAGCTGCGCCTGTACACAAATATCCCGAGGGTGTGTTGGCCAGTTAAATCTCTACCTAGCCGATCAAGTATGTACCCGATTCAACCCGCGCATTCTTATTATTGGCTGGCTACGTCTGTTTTACCCCTAGCGACCACGCGAGGTACTAGCTAGCGACAGTCATGGCGTCATTTAGATCGGGGTGGGTGGTGATATTCCCTTATCACCCCTAACATAAACTGCTCACATAAAGTTATCAAATTTATACACAACAATCAGTCGTGACTGATGCGAGATTGGTTGGAATATTGACAATCTCTTATCTTCCCATACAATGATCTCTATAAAATATTCGCAGTAGCCTAGTGTTCCGACGTGTATGTATTATTCTCCGGTATTGTGTAAGAGGACTGACATGATAAGAAATCATGTTAATACTGTGTCTGCCGACCGCTTATCTCCTTTGTGCTGTGGTCCTAATTTCGGAGGTCTTGTGTACACGTTTAAAGAACGAAGTATTCAATTAGAGACTCGCAGGTTCGTGACCCGATGCACAAAAATTCCCACGTTTTATAAGTTGAAAACTAACTTGAGCTAATTCGTAACTCCAGTCAGTTTAGACTCAAAATACTTTCCATCTATTGAATTTGAGTTAGTTCGTAACTTCAATCAGTTTGGATTCAAATTATTTTCCTCCCACTGAACTTTAGTTAGTTCGTACCTAAAATAAATTTATATTTACAATGCCTGCCATCCACGGAACTTGATTTAATTCGTAACTACAACCAGTTTCCATTCACAGTGCGTATCATCCTTTGAACTATAGTTAGTTCGTAACTCCAATCAGTTTGGATTCACAATGTTTGCCGTCCACTGAACTTAAGTTAGTGCGTAACTCCAATCAGTTTGCATTCACAATGATTTCCATCCACTGAACTTGAGTTAGTCCGTGACTACAATCAGTTTGGATTCACAATGATTTCCATCCACTGAACTTGAGTTAGTCCGTGACTCCAATCAGTTTGCATTCACAATGATTTCCATCCATTGAACTTGAGTTAGTCCGTGACTCCAATCAGTTTGCATTCACAATGATTTCCATCCACTCAACTTGAGTTAGTCCGTGACTACAATCAGTTTGGATTCACAATGATTTCCATCCACTGAACTTGAGTTAGTCCGTGACTACAATTAGTTTGGATTCACAATGATTTCCATCCACTGAACTTGAGTTAGTCCGTGACTACAATCAGTTTGGATTCACAATGATTTCCATCCACTGAACTTGAGTTAGTCCGTGACTACAATCAGTTTGGATTCACAATGTTTCTGTCCACCGAACTTGAGTTACTTCGTAACTCCAATCAGTTTGGATTCATAATGCTGTCCCCGCACACACCCATCACATCATCACACGAGGACAAAGCCTTCAGTCGATCTAGGTCTTGCACTGGACGCAGGGGGTTCTGGATGGACGCGTATCAAGAGTGCGGAGGCACAGTGGTTAGAGCATCGGATTCCCAATAGAGAGAACCCGGGTTCGAATTATGAGATGCCGTGTCCAATCTTGGGCAAGTTCGTTCATTCTGCGTTGCTCCAGTTCTCTCAACTGTATGGATGTGTAGTGTGTACCTGGCTATAGACATCGGAGATATATGTGTACGAAGAGTCTTCGCGTAAGCATTGCAGCGTGGCTGACGGTTTTCCATAGAAACCGAGATGGTGTTCGTTTGAACAGGTCTGCCAGGGAGTTAAGTGTAAAGTGATTTGAGCAGTCCTGGGGACTGGATAATGCGCTGTATAAGAACTTACCTTTTGGCACATTTTACTTTTACTTTATGGTGGCGCATGTTCGTAGGTATTGGCCTGACTGTGTTTTATTCTTCTCTGCCACTTGTTGGCCTTACTCACACGGCGGTCTCTCTCAACTATGTAGGCCGTGGATCGTGCGGCGTCGAGGTGGGAGATCGGCAAGCCAAGGCCTACCGCATTGTGGCGTTTATCTGCTTTATCATTAAATATGTCTTCAGGGTATCTCTGAAGCGCAACCTCTCCGTAGTTGGGCCACATTTCAAATGGGAGAAGAGTATTTGCCGGGGAGGCGGGATAATTCTGATGCACTGGCCCATACAGGTGGGTTGGTTCTGGATAAGCAATCCATCAGTGATGGATGACTTGGCCTCAGTTAGGAACAGCTAGTATACACGCACATGCGCAAAGGAATTATACTGGTTGTATCTACACCAAATCCTTTTATGCAACCGAAAATACGATGTGTGTGTGTGTGTGTGTGTGTGTGTGTGTGTGTGTGTGTGTGTGTGTGTGTGTGTGTGTGTGTGTGTGTGTGTGTGTGTGTGTGTGTGTGTGTTTGTGTGTTTGTGTGTTTGTGTGTTTGTGTGTTTGTGTGTTTGTTTGTGTGTGCGTGCGTGCGTGCGTGCGTGCGTGCGTGCGTGCGTGCGTGTGTGGGTGGGTGTGTATATGTGTATATGTATATGTATGTGTGTGTGTGTTTGTGCATGTATATGTGTGTGCGTGTGTGCGTGTCTGCGTATGTGCGTGTGTGCGTGTGCGTGCGTGCGTGCGTGCGTGTGTGTGTGTGTGTGTTATGCAACCGTACAGTCGTTGAAACGTCCGACTATAAATCTAGAACACAGCGGCTTGAATCCTCGTGCTGCCTAAGCCTGGGTGTGTTCATTCCATATCGCTTCATTTCACTCAGCTGTATAAATGAGTACCTTGCTATAGACAGTGGTGGATATACATGAAAGTCTTCACACAATAATTGCTACGTGGCTGAATGCATTACAGAGAAGTTGGCGTGTTTTGGGAACAAATATTATATCATTCCAGTGTAACACTTTTATTAGTGATCGTCAGGTCTGGATACCGTAGTATGTATAGAACCTTTCCATATGGGTGTGTTTGTAAATAAATTACATCTCGTCGATGTATGTAGGAGCATTCTAGCGTGTGGGGTGTGTGTGTTTAACGGATTGCGGTTTTGCGATTTGCGAATGTGAAACATTAATTGTATTGTAAAATAACCAACAACTGTTTCTAGCATTTCCTAATCGGAATATAGAAACGAAATAAGCCAGTTTACGACTCCCGCAGTTGAAAGAACCACTGCCATTGGCCTGCGGCTACAATTGCTTGCCGGATGAAGCGACATAAAACACAGAACGAGGTGTCAAAGGCTTATGCGGCACTGTGGCAAAGCTTAATTGTAACGTTTATTCGGGTGGGGCCAATGTGTTTTAATTAAACGAATAAATCGTGCATTTAACAGGGTATATTTTGATGGGAGCTTTATATTCGAATAAAAATAAAACCGCTTATTTCAAGGCGTGATTTCGATGCAAATCCGTTCAAGCGTTCTGGGGCGGCGACGCGTTGATCAAAGGGTCGGATCGTAACAACACTAATAATTATTGTTATTAATTATTAATTAGCACGGTACTGCGCTCCGTTAACTCTCCCACAGATATTTCGAATGACCACAAACTGTTCGACAAAAATGCCGGTTTCTTTGACAATTCTGCGCCCTTTTTATTGCCCAATACGGGCGTCTCTGTGATTATTTAAACAGAAAAAATCAAATAATACATACAACTTGACGGGTGAACTTTTTATAAAGCTGCATCTATGCCAATGAATATCTACAAAATCTATTCAAATTCTCTTAAGAAGCGGTTCGCAAATACTTCGCTGGAATGTGATCCACCCTCCAATTATTTGCATTGAAATCTGACGTCCGGCCTATCCCTTAATAACGTAGAACAGCTCAGTTGGTCTAGTCTGTGCCCTACATAAAGGCGCGGCATCATTAGTGATGCACAAGCAATGTATAAATAATTATTATGTGTTTCCCAATAGTAATTATAAAAGGTATTTTCGTTAGAGATTTCAGCTGGACCAGCATGTTGTATTCACACGCACACACACGCACACGCACACACACACGCACACACGCACACACACGCACACGCGCACACGCGCACACGCATACACACATAAACACACACACACTCACACACACACACACACACACACACACACACACACACACACACACACACACACACACACACACACACACACACACACACACACACACACACACACACACACACACACACACACAAACACAAACACTCGCACACGCACTCGCACTCGCACTCGCACACGCACACGCACACAAACACACACACACACACACACTCACACACACACACATTCGCACGCACACGCGTATGTGTGTGTGTGTGTGTGTGTGTGTGTTTGTTTGTGCATGTGTACGTGTGTGCGTGTGTGTGCGCGTGCGTGTGCGTGCGTGCATGTGTGTGTGTGTGTGTGTGTGTGTGTGTTATGCAACCGTACAGTCGTTGAAACGTCCGACTATAAATCCAGAACACAGCGGCTTGAATCCTCGTGCTGCCTAAGCCTGGGTGTGTTCACTCCATATCGCTTCATTCACTCATCCTCTTGTCCTGTGCCCACATTAAGGAGTTGTAGGAATGCCTTGCTTCTTGATCCTGCCATTATTATCGTCACGATGATATCGAACAAAAATATGTTAATTATGTCATAATGTTTAATCTACCAAGTTTCAAGTAAAAAATAAAATTGCGATAACGTCAAAACTATTAAAATGTCTAAATTACATCCAGCGACATATTCTTAGATATATTTGTTAAGATAACAAGGAAAAACATTAATTTCCGTCGTTGCAACTTCGTATACTGCCTTTTAAATATTTAGCCCACAAGATCCCCATTCCACAGACCCCCTTTTGGGTGATATTTTAAAAAGTATAAATCTACGAACAACCCAAATGGGCCCAGTAGCATACAAAAGTCCAGCCCCATACATGCTCGACGGACGCAGATATGCTCGACGGATATCCAAACAAACAAACAAACAAACAAACAAACAAATAAATAAACGAACGAACGAATAAACAGGGACCCACACTCAGTTTTTATAAAAATAAGAAACGATGACTACCATAAATATACCATTCTGTCATCAAATACAAAGGTTTCCACGCGCATGCACATTAATGAATTAGTGTTAATTTGTGATTTTAATTATACTGAATAAACCTTTGTTCTCATAGTTGCTTTTGCCGAACATTAATGTATATATTGTGGCCCGTTTAGCACGATTTCGATAATGCGATGTTGCGATTCCGTAAATGATGATGCCCGGGGATTGATAGGCACATCACCCGATAAAATCTGTTGCGTTTACGTGGACGTTCATTGTCACATTTCCAAGAAACACGACGACTGTCGCTACAGTGTTTAACTCGAAGCACCACCACTGACGGCGAAAGTAGATGAATGCGCGCGAATAACCAGAGACCGTGATATCAAGACAACAAGGAACCACGAGAAAATGTCACTGCAGCACATGGGCCGTGCGGTTAATAGCCTGTAAAACCTCTTCAAAGACCAGCCGCGACGCAGTTTATCCGCGAAAACACCGGCGATAACCACTCGCTGAAAATCGTGCTACAAACTGTGGGTAAGTTTTTATTTTAACATTTCCCATTAGTGTGTTAACTTAGGTCAACGTAAGTTCATCAAAACACACAGCATTTTGAAAATAGATATCTTACGTCCTATATTCGTGGGGGCGTAGATTAATCCGTGAAAGTTTGGTGCTTGAGGTTCAAGCCGTTTAAGAAGAAAACGTTAACTTAACATACGTACATGCGTGCGTGCGTGCATGCGAGCGTGTGTGCGTGCGTGCATGCGTGCGTACGTGCGTACGTACGTACGTACGTACCTACATACGTACATACGTACATACGTACATACGTACATACGTACATACGTACATACATACATACATACATACATACATGCATGCATACATACGTTTCTTCGACTGTAATTAGATTAACGAGTATACATTGTGAACCAGCACTCAGTTTGTGTCCGCTCACCATAGTCACGGTAACGAGCATCTATTGCAAAAGCATTCCAGTCATCAAGTCAAGACTTTCTGGCACTAAATACTACGACATTCAACATGCGTTAAACAATACCCGAAAGTGTAATATAAGTCACGGAATGACGTCATACGAGGATATCTTTTTTGCAACTAATTGTTCCAACTGAAGATAATCAATAGTCGCTTGTTCTGAATGTCAAGTATGTTTTTATGATTGGAAAGCGGCGCAATTATCATTTAAATTACAATAGTATATGTCATTAAAATGATCCAATCATTCACCAGATCACCCTGTAGACGTCGTTTTATTTATTAATAATAATAATAAAAAATAGTAACAATAATAACAGTTACTCTAAAAAGTGTCATAACTAAAAAGTGTAATTAAGTAAGATAAATACACAAAACTGGTCTTTTTTGTTTAAAGGGCATATATATGTGACGCATACGTACGCACGCACGCACGCACGAACGAACGCCTGCACACACACATGAACGAACACACGCACGCACGCGCACGCACACGCTCACACACACAAGCGCGCACACACACGCACAACAAACACACTCACGGAAGCACGTACATGCGGAAGCACGTATGCGCGCACGCTCGCACGCCGGCGAATAACCACTTTCCTTTAGCTGTCCTGACATACATTTTAGCGTTAAGAATTCGCATTTAAGCGAGATGCACACGCCGTGCTATTTCACAACCTTGTTATATAACTACCTTCCACAGATATGCGTAGTATTGTCTGGTATCTCGTGTGTGGTGTCGATGCATTCGCTGGTATCTCGGAGCATTGTGCTGGAATTCCACGTCCCTGGCAGGGAGTCTAATAGATAAAGACAGTCGACAAGGCGATACTCGGAGAATGCGAAACGTACGCCTGTTGCCAAACACTGAACGCGTTGAAAATGCTAGCCTCAAGCATTCACAAGTAGTCGCTAATCTTACGTATACTGGATATAAAACAATTACTAAAATAAAAATTTTGATATTAAATTGGTATGTAAACACAGAATATGCGTTGCCCCAAAATAGCTGCACTTCTATGCTTCTGTCCTGCACGGAAACGCCCATCTTAAGGAAATCCGTAAAATACGTCACATTCCAATTACAAAATGACGTAGGTAGGGTAGAGCGGGACGAAGCGAACATCTGGCAAAACGTGAATAACACTAGTTCAAGCGTAGATCATTAACACCATCTAACACGGATGTGATGAAATATTAGATCGTTCAGATGCGATGCATTCGCGCACCAAATCGATTGGCATACTGGAGTTTTGTGGGAAAGACACATTATTTACAAACTTTTCCATTTTTCTTCGATTGACATTCCATGGTTGTATGTGTAAGAACTCATGGAAAACGTGCGTAAAACTATGTTATCAAAAATGTTCAAGCAATGATGTTTGGGCGTGGCTCAAATTATATGCGACACTGAGTGCACCTGTCGTTTCCATGAGGTTCCAATATTGTCCTGGTTGGCTTCTGTTTTCACAAGAAGAGTTGCCACAAAATGTTCGCTTTGCCCGTGGAGCTATGGATGTTTCAGTGGGTATACTTTCTTCATTATATGAGCTCAACATATCAACATTGTGAAGAGTTACAATAAATGGGATAACACTGTACTGACATAGAATTAACAGTTGTGTGCTTAGGGTGTCAATTTTACCCCCACCGCCCCTACATTCCCAAAATAGGTGCATATGCCTGAACATGCTTGCATCTTCCAGAAAGGATCAATCACCTGACCACATTTTTGCAGATAACCAAACAGACATTCTTTCGGGCAAAAAAACCTTGCGTGCTCGTCGATGAATAATTACCCGATGATACGTTTCAATATGGGAGAATGTGTTTACGCGTGAGTGATAACGTCATTACGCCGAATGACATTGATCGTTATTACTCCTTCCGTCTGTGCTACTTTGGTTGATTAATCACTCTTTCCCGTCACACGTATGTCGTAATTACATCGCATTCAAGCGGGCAGACATACGTCTATGGGTCGGGGAGGAGAGGTGGATTAAGGGAGGGAAAGACAACCCATTTGATATACCCGTTATGTTATGGCTGTCAGCCGTATCGGTATTGACGTCAATGATGACAACGGAATGTCGCGGTGTTTACTGTCACGGCCCTTGGTAAAGCCCTGGACCGTCACGGTGACTTGGCAAGAAAACGAGATCAAACAGTTTGTATTTATGTAATGAATAGAAGACATGTCACTATTGTTCTTAAAATACACCAAGATATGTATATCTATTTTTATACATCCTATTCAAAATTCATGTTTGTAGTCATATATATGCGTCTATTGTTAAACCGGGTAATTGTGTACCCAGATATATTTGATAACGATCGAAACGTTGACCCGAAGCTGCGATAACATTGACGCTTTTATATTTTGTGAAGATCATAATTAAACAGATACATGCCCATGGCAGTATAACCCTCACTGGAATACAGGAAAGTTCACACATTAAAGAACACAAAAACACACGTGGATCGAATAAAACTTACTTAATGATTGTACAGCAAACAATCATTCTGCGATCTCTTTCAACAGTTTGCCCGAGGTAGCTACGTGTGGTAATTGTATTTCATTGAAATCGGTTGAACGACTGCTAACATCGGCATCAACCGCGTTCGATTCCACAGGAGGACGTCATATCAACTTATCTTCTGGCTGCGTTTCTGCACGTCAAAAAGCAAAGCAGCAACAAATTAGCGTTTGTGTTTGTCACTTATTGAGCGTGCTACCAAACACCACTCAACCGAGAATATAGTGCACAAGCAACTGCGTAGAAAGCACACGAGATACGCCGCTCTAGACTGTTCTTCATAAAGCATTGAATTACTCGCAAACCGACGGCGAATCTTCTTTTATTGCAATCCCATTCGGCAGAAAAGAGTCACCCGTGACTGGGAATTGCTATTGCATCGCTTATGACGGCGCGACAGGCAATGAACGGCTATTAGACGCGCAAACATACCCGATAACAGGACCAATGTCAGACGTCACTTTAAGGATACTGCCAGAAGGTATTTAAGATTGTCTAATGTAGGTAACGCCCCTTTCAGTCATGTCCATATCGAAATAAATGTCTGCTGTCACTTTAAAGATTTTGTAAAATGTATGTAAGATTACCTAATGCGGATTCTAAAGAAATTCCCCATCCAGTCAAGCCCATATCAAAATAAATGTCCACTGTCATTTCAAAGATTTAGCAAAAGTATTTAAGATTACCCAATAGAGAATACCAACACTTCTACTTCCATTGAAGTCTATATCAAAACAATTATAATAAAGCTATTCTTTGTGGTTATGGAAGTTCCAAACATGAACAAAAACATGACATATCCGCTTACATCGCTATGAAGTGCCTCATTATCGTCATATTCTTCCTTTGATGATTCTATTCATAGATCATTCTGATACGACTCGTTCCGTTCACCCTCGTACAAATACTATATATTCTGGTTAAACAGGCACCTTCATGCCAAGTCTACATTTGCCTGTGCAACTTGCTCCAGAGCCTGCAAATCCAGGATAGGGACATAGATCTTCTCAATGATCTTCGCAAACGAAGAATCTGCCATCTCATCACTCTACACCATGTTTGCCCAACTCTCTGCCTGAGGCATTATTATATTATGACATTCTGGCAACAACTGCCTCTATCTCTACAAACTGCTGTTCATCGTCAAGTTCTTCCATTATCTGTGTAGAAGGGACTTTGTCAAATGCATACACAGATTATGGTCTTACCGTGGCATAAATGCAGGAGAAGTGCTCAATCCAACGATTCATGTGAGCATCGTTTTTTGATAGTGTGACACCATCTTTCTAATTAAGAGGTACACTTTTCCTTATTGTGGGACATGCCCGCATACATATTTTTCAGGTTCCCAGTGTTTTTCGCTGTCTCGATATTGACAATGTAATATTTGTTAAGGGCTTGCCTGGCTGTTCCTTATGCAAGACTTCGGGATGCCCCATGGCAAGCACTCTCTCAAATTGTCAATCGTTTATTTATCTGAGCCTCTTATGTTAGTTTTGTCAGACACACCGTCACCATTTTTGTTTCACGCGCCATTATCAACGTATAATTACACTAACAGAAACTTTCTTCTCATTTGACGTGCCATTATAACAACTGATATACGCTCGGCGATATATTGGTTAAGTCCGTGTGGATAGCATCCCTTTTAATACATAGACGGCTGTCACCATCCTTTAAAGGTGACATTGGAACCACTATTTGTTACGTGATCCATCGATGACAGACTGGTTAAATGAGCTCGTATAAATCTCTAGAATTTGTCAACTGTTCTAATTGCTCATTGTCCAATCAGTTCATTTAATCTCTCGATTAATTTATGGGCGGTGATTTGCGGCAATTCCTGGCCTATGTGTGACGCACTTTGAATAAAACGGCGTTGCTGCGGAACATGTTGTATGGACGTTTTTCTAGGAATTTCATTTCATGATATCATCGTATTACATGCAAGGTAGCGACCCGGAACACATCAAGCACTTACATAAGCACATTTTCGCCTGTTATTAAAACGTTCTCATTCGTTGTTTTGTGGCCCGTGTTGAGTTTGCAATGCATACAAAACGAGTTCTTCAAGAGCTAGTCAAGTTGCCCAAATCGGATTGGGAACGCACTGAGCGTTACTATCGCGCGCCGACAAATACCTTTAATTGTTCATGGTTTCGTCTTGTTTGTAAACACTGGTAAAGGTTGCTCACTTCTCCGCCAGCCTTTGGCATGTCTACTACATGTCAGCATTATGCGAAGTTTTTTTGTATTATTACCTGAGTTGTTGAAGAAAGGTGAAGGTACTTTTTATATATAATCCAGTCCTTGGAATTGCTCAGAACTCTTTACCTCACAACTCTTACCCTTGTAGACCTATTCAGTCGAACACCATCTTGACTTCTCTGTAAAGCATTCAGCCACGTGAAATGTAGTAGGCAAATACCCACAAATACCCACCACTGTCTAAAGCCAGGTACTCATTCTTACAGCTGAGTGAACTGGAGTGGAGTACTTGCCCTGAGTTCCGAAACGGCATCATGAAGATTCGAATCCGGAATCTCTCGATTTAGAATGCGGTGCTTTAGTTACTGTGCCGCCTCGGCCCAATAGTAGTATAGTTTATAATGAACTCATCGCAAGAACTACTCAATAATTATTGACTGACTATTATAATCCTTGTCGAAAATCGCGAAAACCTGGCAAAGTAGTTCAGTGTATTAAGTTGAAAACACTACATTGGTGGTCTGTGTACATTTTAAAGTCTCCTGTAGTGTTTTGAACATATAGGGTTAACACACTACGACAATGTTCTGAACGGTGCAGTGTTGAACACCCTACCATGGCTCTATGTGCTACAACATTAAGCGAGTCACACTGTCACCAATTACGTGTTCTTACGATCAAAGGGAATTCTGCCGTTGATTCTAACCAAACTAGACACTCTTTTTTTAAACCGACTGCGCGTACAACGTACATTATTCACGCAGTACAGTTTCGAACATCAACGTAGATGGTTTGTGATGGTACAAACGTGTGGGAGGATGTTTTAAACACGTAATCTGCGCGGTGCTGTGGGCAACGAACTCGACCGACGGGTGGCGAGCGATGCAAGCTACCAGATGGCACTCGGGCGCACAGACAGCGAATTGGGTCGCATCAACTTTGATTCCACACGACTGGTCCGTGGCCCGGGGCAAAACGGCGTATCCGAACCGACTTCCTATCTAGCACGCGCAGGAATGCCAGGATCTATTCTGGATTGTCGTCCCCGTGAGAACGCAGCTTTATCCGTGGACTAGCGTCGTTGCTAGCCGGAGTTTGGACTACGGTCGGATTACCCCAACTATTAGTACGATGCTAATAAAGGTGAGGCTACTTTACCTTGTACTTGCGTAAACCAGCTGGGCTCTGTCTTACAGGATCTTCGGTGGCCCCTAAAACTTGATTTGTCAGACTGCCGTGAAGGTTTCCTCTGTTTGAAAGGCGACCGCCCGGAAACGAGCAATGCACAAAGGTCCCGTATAACGGCAACTGGGTGAACGAATATAGGCATCATTTAGTAGCGGTTTTGTTCACACAAACACAAACAGTGCACACCTATAAATACAATATATCGTTCTAGCTGTTTCTACGTCATATTTTTGAGATTCACCAGGTCATGATAAAACAAGACGAAAATGCTAGCGTTTGGTTTTCCACATTGAGGATGTATATCCCTTGCTCGCAGCTACGGAACAGTTGGTCCCGTCGCCCTAATTACGGATACAAAAGACTAAGGAACAAGGCCACACCTTGGTATTGGCTACCCTCAGAGGGGTGCAGATCACTATTGCCCATATGTGTGCATGTTAACGTTTTCTTGTGCCTTTAGAAGTGTTTCATAGGTGTCCACTGTAACGCTTTCTAATGCCTTTAAAAAGAAAGACAACCACAAGAGTGACAGAAGGAGAAGATAAGACCAAAATTAAGATGAGAGATCGTGTCGAGAGGATCTGGAAAGGGCAAAGGTGAACAGGCGAGAATCGTTGAGAATGATGAACACGACTGGATGGGAGGGAACATTAGATCAAATATGATATGATGATATGATCCTGACTCCCCACCCACCCACCCACCCACCCACCCACCCACCCGCAAGGGATTATGGAAAGAAACAAGGAAGAGGTGTGTGCAGTACAACCATTTCGATTTTTAAAATGACAATAGCACATGTTGGGCATATCTTGTCTCTAACTTACAACAGAGTTTTCGGTAAGCCGTACATTTTTTTCCGAGGACATCATCCCGAGAGATGTTCTCCGTCTCGTGTAGCCAAAACAAGAGAATGCTGTCAATATGGCCAGGGGATCCTCCAGTCTCTGACATGTCATGACATTCACCCTTCTCCCTGATAAAAACATCTTTTTGGGAGCAAACGATAGCAACTTTGTGTTAATTTCATCCGACTGACATGACAGTAATTTTGCGATTATCTTATTATTATCAGTACTTAATAAACGCAAAAAATGTATTTAACAATAATAATAATAGCAACAACAATAAAACAATCGCAAAATCACTGGCATTTAATTGGATGAAATTAACCCGGAAGTGAAATAATGATCTGTCCCCAGTGATGGCGGCCATGGAGTGGCGAGCTCTACTGCCCTGCAGCTTCCGGCCGGCTGTGTGTGGGCCAATGGCGGGCCTCCCGAGATGTAGGAGCGGCGTGTGGTCGTCTGTTCCTGCAGCCTCCGCCTGGCGGGAACGACACGGAGGTGGCGGAGAGCAGACGACTCTCAGCGGTGGATAAATAGCACAAACGACTGTAACCGTTGAGCGGGTGTATATATTAATGGGAGGTGAAGGCAACAGGGCGGGCAGTAGGCAGCAGGGAGGCGGGCGGGCGGCGGGCTGACGAGCTGGCTGGCCTGCTGGCTTGCTGGCTTGTTGGCTTGTTGGCTGTCTGGCTCAAACAGTTCAGTGAAGACATAACATTGTTATGATAACGATTATTATTACTTTGAACATCGTCAAAATCATCAACATTGATCAACATACCATCATCAACATTACCGTAGCTATTCTTCTCGATGTTGTGCACGTGCAACTGCTCTGTTCGATGATGCCGCGGTGCCTGCTGGGAGAGCACGTCCGCCATGCAACAGAAGGCGCCATCTCACCAGGCATTCCCTAGTCTGAGTCTCGCCGGTGTGGCATATGTCAGGATTGTTGGAATATCCTCACTTTCGCTCGTCCTCCGGCGATCTGTCCATCTCATTTCGGAGGCGTTTCGACGTGTTCAGATTAATCCAGTATTTATTCACGCATGATGGCAGCGACTGATGTTTTAATCCCCATATGATTCGACATGATGATAATAAAGTTATCATGACACATACTAGAAGTGCTTGTGCGTGCGCGTATGCATGTGCGTGCGCGTGTGCGTGCGTGTAAGACGACAGCTTTGTTTTATTTCTTTATTTGTGCGTAATTATGACAATAGAAATCAATACAATTTCATGACATCTATTACATCAATATCTTAGGGCCATTTTAACTACAAGGCATTGCCTTTGGCCCTTGAAGTGCGTGACATTATGCATGAGATCGTCTCAGGTCGAGGGACGTGTCGTTCGCCTCCTCTCCTCTTGAGTGCTGTATGTTGACAATGTGAACCAAAGAGGCGCACACGCGCACACACGCGGAATGCCTCGGGTCGAGTTTTGAGCGAATATCGACGTCGTCAATGGATGTGAACCAGCCAAGCATGGGACATGCGACTCCGGTCGTGATCCGTCGGCCGTTGTGCCGGGGACGCTATGTGGTGAGTCAGACCCCGACGACACGGCCCACATTGTACGGTATCGCGACCCACGGCCGCCTGTAACCGAGGCCGATTAGATGGTTGGAACCAGGCCGCGTTATACAATGGATTATTACCGAGACCTGAGATAAGCTTTCGAGAGAGACGGCGCTGTATGCCCCGGCCGTCACATATGGATATCAACGTACGTTGAACGTGACGCATGCCGGACGAAAACTCTCAGGTTAGTTCATTACCATTGGTTACGTGCATGGTTTTGCTTGAACGCCGTGCGAGCTAATTCAGGTCTTCCGCATTGCAATTAAGGTCCATATTTAGGCTCTCCTCTGTCTTGACGACGTCGCAGGTGGTTTGGCTACCATCCGGTGATGTTTCGGTTTGGACGCCGAAGCCAGTTGACTGCGGTTTTAATTCGAATGTTGCATTGCGTATCACAACACCGACACCCCGCGTCATCGCTTACATATCGACACGCAAGAGTGACTCTCACAGTCGCAAGGACTCGGTGTCGCCTTCGTGGGAAGATCCATCTGAATTATTTCGCAATAATGAAAGACTCGGATGCCTCGTTAGGATCCCTGGGCGTTGTATGTCTATAACCTGCCGTCAGATGATATTGAATGCCGAGACCGTCGCTATTGAGACCCGAAGGCGCATCAGTCATCCCGATTACCCGTTCAACAACCACACCAAAGAATGAGGCAAAACATTGAAAATGTCTTTTATCAGTTGAAAATGACGGTCGACATATTTTGCATCATGCTATACATAGTTGTAACCACTTCCATAACGAATTAGAGTTACCACCTGCATGTATAACGGCACAAAAGTTCCACTTATAGCTTATAAAATAAGATGTTTTATATAAAAGAGATTAAAAACTATAAAAACTATAACAATAATAATAAATAGATGGGCATTGTCATGATCGTGTACAATGCGGACGTCGCTAACATATATAATAATAAGCTAATAAGCTAAGAAGTTTACTCTAAACATCCCTATTTATGTTTATTCCCAACGTTTCTTTCTCTAGAGTTAGTGAGTCAAATGCAGGTTACACATTTACCTCGCGTTGTGGAAAGTGGAAACAGCGATGGGACAGGCTGTCTGCTACCACCAATATCATGTTCAGTTTGTTCCTAGCGTTCGTCGTCGCTGAGGAACTTATCCGAAGAGTTCCAACTAGATACCTACCTCATCTTTGGCATCGGATACGCAGGCGACACAACACTACTGCCTACTGTGTTCGAGATTCTACAACTTGCCACTTGCGTTTGAAATACACCACATACTTTCAAGATCTCCCCGAAGGATATTGTTGAAGGTTCAGGCGACGAGTAGGCCGCTCCTCGAGCGCTGCTACCCAGACATGTACGACCATCTGTCTGGGCCAGAGCCCAAGGAAATGTTGCTGTTGGATTTATTTCAATGACGTTTATGTACATGCGAATCGCACATTTAGGGAAACTTGTCTTTCGACGTTTGTACAAGAAATGTGCAACAGTGTCTTCGTAACCCTAAAATAATCATAAACAACCACATATAAATATTTATATCCACGTATAACCACAACTAACATAGGAATACACAACCTAAAGAAATAATAAATAATCACAAATATAAATAAATAACGATAATAAATATAAATAATAATAAACGATCATAAATAAACATGAATAAAATTAACATAAATAACCGCACACAGACCTACGTATGGCGGGGTATGGACATACATACTCATAAACTCGATAATTAAGATTTTGATCGTTATATAAGGTAATTTGGCAGCGTGTGAATATTCTTCTGTTATAGCATATAAGAGCAGAACCAGTTTTGCTGACATTGTTTACTGAATTTTGACCGGATTCTATACAGACTTAATTTAATGGTTAGTCCGATCATCGTCATCGTATGAGTCGATCATCGTCATCGTATGAGTCGATCATCGTCATCGTATGAGTCGATCGTTCATCAGGAATGGGACGTCTGTCTCTTCCACATCAACGTTTTCGCAGATCAGTTTCCTGTATGTTTTCTTCTGTTTCTCCCCGTTTTTCTATCTATGAGTGGGTGTCCATTCAGTTCCTCGATTTTATCAAAACTAAATAAAGGACTTTACAACTGAAATATTTCGTATGTCGTAATGTGTATTAGTTGGGTTTAATTTTGGCAAATGAGTCTAAAGCATGAGGAAAGAAAGTGTTGAATTATGAATGAGCTTCTGTATTAGCCATTGGAGTGTCAACACCTTGTGGATACTGTCACCTCTGTCATCTACTATGAATGAGCTTCTGTATTAGCCATTGGAGTGTCAACACCTTGTGGATACTGTCACCTCTGTCATCTACTATGAATGAGCTTCTGTATTAGCCATTGGAGTGTCAACACCTTGTGAATACTGTCACCTCTGTCATCTACTATGAATGAGCTTCTGTATTAGCCATTGGAGTGTCAACACCTTGTGGATACTGTCACCTCTGTCATCTACTATGAATGAGCTTCTGTATTAGCCATTGGAGTGTCAACACCTTGTGGATACTGTCACCTCTGTCATCTACTATGAATGAGCTTCTGTATTAGCCATTGGAGTGTCAACACCTTGTGGATACTGTCACCTCTGTCATATACTATGAATGAGCTTCTGTATTAGCCATTGGAGTGTCAACACCTTGTGGATACTGTCACCTCTGTCATCTACTATGAATGAGCTTCTGTATTAGCCATTGGAGTGTCAACACCTTGTGGATACTGTCACCTCTGTCATCTACTATGAATGAGCTTCTGTATTAGCCATTGGAGTGTCAACACCTTGTGGATACTGTCACCTCTGTCATCTACTATGAATGAGCTTCTGTATTAGCCATTGGAGTGTCAACACCTTGTGGATACTGTCACCTCTGTCATCTACTATGAATGAGCTTCTGTATTAGCCATTGGAGTGTCAACACCTTGTGGATACTGTCACCTCTGTCATCTACTATGAATGAGCTTCTGTATTAGCCATTGGAGTGTCAACACCTTGTGGATACTGTCACCTCTGTCATCTACTATGAATGAGCTTCTGTATTAGCCATTGGAGTGTCAACACCTTGTGGATACTGTCACCTCTGTCATATACTATGAATGAGCTTCTGTATTAGCCATTGGAGTGTCAACACCTTGTGGATACTGTCACCTCTGTCATCTACTATGAATGAGCTTCTGTATTAGCCATTGGAGTGTCAACACCTTGTGGATACTGTCACCTCTGTCATCTACTATGAATGAGCTTCTGTATTAGCCATTGGAGTGTCAACACCTTGTGGATACTGTCACCTCTGTCATCTACTATGAATGAGCTTCTGTATTAGCCATTGGAGTGTCAACACCTTGTGGATACTGTCACCTCTGTCATCTACTATGAATGAGCTTCTGTATTAGCCATTGGAGTGTCAACACCTTGTGGATACTGTCACCTCTGTCATCTACTATGAATGAGCTTCTGTATTAGCCATTGGAGTGTCAACACCTTGTGGATACTGTCACCTCTGTCATCTACTATGAATGAGCTTCTGTATTAGCCATTGGAGTGTCAACACCTTGTGGATACTGTCACCTCTGTCATCTACTATGAATGAGCTTCTGTATTAGCCATTGGAGTGTCAACACCTTGTGGATACTGTCACCTCTGTCATCTACTATGAATGAGCTTCTGTATTAGCCATTGGAGTGTCAACACCTTGTGGATACTGTCACCTCTGTCATCTACTATGAATGAGCTTCTGTATTAGCCATTGGAGTGTCAACACCTTGTGGATACTGTCACCTCTGTCATCTACTATGAATGAGCTTCTGTATTAGCCATTGGAGTGTCAACACCTTGTGGATACTGTCACCTCTGTCATCTACTATGAATGAGCTTCTGTATTAACCATTGGAGTGTCAACACCTTGTGGATACTGTCACCTCTGTCATCTACTATGAATGAGCTTCTGTATTAGCCATTGGAGTGTCAACACCTTGTGGATACTGTCACCTCTGTCATCTATTGGGACTGACAACAACATACGTTCAAATGCGTAACGTTAAATAAAACGTCAATTGAAAATGTGATGTGAATGATGCCAGACGAACTTGGGTCCCGTGCTGGAGTGGGATGGAAATATAGCGTTGTTACAAGATCTCGTTAAAGAGTATGTAATGTTTACAATTTAGCAATATTAGCTCAAAGTCGTTATGTTGTTTACCGTTACGCGTGTGCGAGTGTTTATTAAGTTATCCTTGTAAGATCGCCGTATCATTGTTTATTTAACCTAACTATAAACTCGCTTGTTCTGAACATGTTTAACTTGAAAACGGCGCTGTTTGAGTTTTGGGGCTCAGGCGGGAAAATATTTTGATTTATAACGTCCGACCAACGTCAGTTGTATCACGTTGACATTGTTAACTAAAGTCGTAATTAAATTAGGGACAATGACATCAGTAAGTGGCAGAATTTGAACACGAACTTTGTCATTATTTCTATAAATAAAATATATCTTCTGTTATGGGCATAAAGTCGATAATGAATGTATTTATGAATACAATTATGTATTTAAAACACTTAATAAAACTAACACTTACAAAAACATCCTTCCCCTTTTTCTTCCCTTTCTCCAGTTCTCCCCCTCTTTCTACCTATCCCTCCCCCCCCCCTCTCTCTCTCTCTGTCTCTCTCTTACCCTCCACCCTCGCTCCAGTTCTCTTTCTCCCTCGAGATCTCGTGGCTCAGTGTTGTAGCTAAGTCAGACTCTTGCTTAAACGTTTAATAGTTTAGGTTTTAAAATCGCATAATACTTCAGTTCAATCTCGTTTAAACATATCATATTGTCACTGAGACATTCCTATCCCGAAAGGCAGCATCCAATACAGAGAAGGTTATATGTCCGCTGGTCCTGACGTCTCCGTCCTCGCTGAAACCTTGTCTCCGCTGTGGCTTGGTCGCTCAAGAGGTCCTTATCGTCTCAAGTATGTGTACACGACGCGAGGCCGGGTGAGGAAGGTGGACTGTCGAGTGTCAACACACGACGTATTTAGTTGATTGTTTCAGATGTAGCGACAGGGTGGTCGTACCGGGCACAACGATACGTCAGACGAGAGTCATAGCTACGACCTGACACCGTATTTGTGGAATGTAGGACGTTTGCGTGGTTTGGAAATGATCGTAGTTTGGCCAAGGGAAATGGTCAGAGTGAATGTCGTGGCCACGGAAAATGTTCGTGGTGAAGGCTGTGGCAATGGGAAGTGGTAGTAGGGAATGTGGCAACGTGTATTGTCATATTGGATGTTGTGGCCATGGGACATACCAACGGTCGACGTTTTGACAAAGGAACATGGTCGGGTTTTTTTGGCCACGGTAATTGGTCACAGTGAATGTTGTGGCCTCGGAGATGGTCAAGGTGAATGTTGTCGCTACAATAAATGACCAGGGTACGTTTTAGCCAGGGGACAAGTTCAGGGTCCCGATAAATTTCCCATTTTCCCGCTGTTTGGGATCTTTTCTTCCCCTGGTAGGTAGACAGAACCTGCGGGTTATAGTGACTCATTTGACAGACGTCGACATACCTCCAACTTCCATCCCATATGTCAGGTGCTGAAAGAAACGAAACAGCAGTGTTGGTTCAACTTGTCTGCCGGAGGACGGGTCCATGAACAAATCTCTATCGGTGCCTGTTCTGCTTATTCCTTTCGAGTTCAGGAACAAACATTTATTCCCCATCCAGACGCGAATAATATTGCATAAATATGCCGGCATGGTCTCCATAGTTTTCTCACGGTTGGATATTGTTAATGGACTCGGGACTCAGCGGAAACGGTTAAAGATAAAAACAAATATTTAATGGTGATAAGTACTACGCTTGTTTTGTTCCGTAAATTGGTATAGGCTAGTATTGTTGAATGCGTATAAAATCCACCTGCAAGGTTTTCAATAAATAATTTTAATTCTGGTTTATTTAGCTTCACTCGGACAATCATTATGCTTGCAAGTGTTCAACTAGCATGCATTCTAAGTATCTCTCTTGCACATCTGAATCAAACCATTGTCATCTTGTCTTAGTGGCATCGAACAAAAGTCAGCGCATTACACAATAAAGGTACTTAATGCGCAACACTTAGTGCGTGTTATAACGGTCGACTGCATGTGGCGAAGACAACCTGCTATCCTAACTAATTGTTCGGGTGTAAAGGCGAGAATTCTGCACTCAGCGACACGGAGGGAGTTTCAGCAGACAGAGCACGACTGCATGTTTTCGTTTCTTTTGTGAAAATGTAATGCTTCAAAAGCTAGCTGTTGATGGAGTTCGACTATGTTATTGAGCAGACATAGCATATATCATGCGGATACGAAAGCGTACAGGTTTAACATTTCGATATTTTGACGTTGAAGAAACGTTGTAGAAATACGTAAAACAACACTAAAATTAGGTATATATATTTAGAGGACATGTAAATTAGTGCAAATTCACTAAACATCGACATCGAGACAGGCAGGCGGGCAGGCAGGCAGGCGGGCGGGCGGGCAGGCAGGCAGGCGGGCGGGCGGGCAGGCAGGCAGGCGGGCGGGCGGGCGGGCGGGCGGGCGGGCGGGCGGGCGGGCGGGCAGGCAGGCAGGCAGGCAGGCAGGCAGGCAGGTAGAGAGGCAGAGAGAGAGAGAGAGAGAGATAGAAGGAGGGAAGGAGGGATGGATGGATGGATGGAGGGGGAGAGGGGGAGAGGGGGAGAGGGGGAGAGGGGGAGATGGAGAGAGGGATAGAGAGAGACAGACAGACAGACAGACAGACAGACAGACAGAGATAAAGATATAAAAAAGAGAGAGAAAGACAGACAGACAGACAGAAACAGAGAGAAAGAAGACAAACAAAGAGACAGAGGCAAAGGGCAAAACTGCGATGGAAGATATGGCATATGCTGGCGGTTAAAGGAATTACTTATATAAAAATAAAGGAAAGTGAGCGAGTTCTTTACGGGAACATATTTTTTGGAAATACGGGTCGGTTTTTGTGTTATTTTCTTTTGAATAGAAGCTACCGTTGTCAAGCGGACCGTGAACATCATTGAATTTATGCCTACTTAAGCACGCGCTTCGGCAGCAGTGACGTGTGTTTTAACGATGTAACGTGAAATACAATGCAATAGTGTTTCTGCTGGCAAATGGCCAGTTGACTTTTACATTTTTCCCAAGTGGGTAAACATTCTGAAGGTCTAGTAATTTTGCTTTTTGCATTTGCGTTTTGGGTAACCGCAATATTGAGGCACCCGAGAACAGAACGTTCTTGTTCGTGCAGCCTGTTGTAGACCGTGTTTCGTGCTTGCATTTCCCAAGGAAACGGTGGATACCGCGCAGAGTGCAGGTGGTCAACAACCGCTTTACGTGCTTTTTGGATATCATTGTTCGGCATATGGGCTAGTTGGTTCAGTGAACTACCAGTCGGTTAGAGGCGCCAGGAAAACATGCAGTATGCACGAGCATTATCACCAAAGGACACAACACACATGAAAGCGTAGGACGCTGCCCTTGGCAGTTACTGGTGTTTTATGGAAGACTTTATTGCGCTATGTGGGTCTGTTCTTGGGTGTACAACCTATATACGTAGGCAATAACAGCAGTTATTTCCACTCCATTTTAAGAGAGGCCTATTCACTAAACCTCATCATGGAAGTATGCTTTATGGTCTGTGCCACAAATAGCGCGTGGGGACTTATTTTATAAGGAAAAGGTATTAATTTGACGTATGAATAATTGTCATAATTCACGTAGAGAGTGTGTCTGCCTGTCACAGCACCGTTGACCTGCGATATTATATTCCTTTGTTATATTATCGTGGTAGTTGCATAACTGACAGGATACGAACGCAAATTCATGTGTTTGTACAACTGTACATATTACTAGACGACTCTAATGCAGAAATCGGGACTCCGGAAAATTGGGAGAGAACTTGTTTTGAAATTTTTTTCATTTATGGGAAATGACGCGAAGCATTGCAGTAACTGGACCGCGTAGAATAAGAGTTCGGTTTTATGTATGGTTTACCCTATCAAAAGGAAGATATTAATGTAACAACAATTACCAACGCAATTATATTTCTTCGCGAACTGAAGAGATATTGTTTGTTTTAGAAGAAAGAAGACAACATAATATGAACAATTGGCGTAGCGGGGTCATCTGAAGAAATACTTTAACAAGATCGCTTTAGTATATGCTATTCGTCATGTTGTTTTCGATAATGTAACTCGTGTACCAACGAGAGAAGGAGGCCAAGGACTTGTTGCAGATAAGACCACAACGCAAACAATCCTAGACTTGTGACGCACCCTGGCCTGGCCATGGCAGTTGACCATGATGCGTTGTAAATAGTCGGTCAGGATGTCACTAACGTGAACCGGTGGCCGTTAACGAAGTCCTCAAGTATTTTGTTATCACGAACTATCGTAAAGGTGAAAACGCGGCCATGGTAAAACTATAGGCCATAACATGAGGCGCCAAAATGTTAGTTTCGATGTCTACCCCGGCTTAGCGCAAGTTTTAGTATTAAAATGTTGGAAAATATGTCTGCTTTTCATTTCTTAGTGAGCCATGTTGAGGTGGTCTCCCGCAATTATGTTACGTATTTCTCACTGATCCATATTGCGACGCTATCCACGAAACATCTTACTTATTTCTCTGTGTACCACGTTGCGATGATATCCGCACAATATCTCATTTATTTCTCAGTGAGTTAATGAGATTATATCTACCAAAGATCTAACTTATTTCTCAGTGAGTTATTGCGATGTTATCAATCAAAGATCTTATTTATGTGTCGGTGAGTTATTGCGATGATATCTACCAACGATCCTACATAATTTCTCATTGATATCCATCAAACAAATTACTTATTTATCAGTGAGTTAGTAAGATTATAGTCACCAAACATCTTATTTAGTTCTCAGTAAATACTTCAGATGATATCGACCAAAGATCTCACTTATTTCTCAGTAAGTCATTGCGATGATGTCCACCAAATATCATGCTAATTTTGAGTATGTTATTGCTATGGTATCCACCAAATATCGTAACTTATTCTCACTGAGGTAGTGTGATGATATCCACCAAAGATCTCACTTATTTCTCAGTGAGTTATGGCGATGATAATAATAATAATATTTATTGATACATATTGTTAAGTACAGCACACATGTAGCAGTAATATGATACATGTATACATTACGAAACAATTTAACAAGATTTAACAAGATTGCCACCCAGAGAATTAACTCTAGGTGGCAGGTGGACAAGGAAACCTTTGGCTTATCGAGAGTCCAACCCTTTTATTTATGTGTATCCCGCCCATCTGAGGTACGTGTCGATTTTATTTTTAAACATATTCACGCTACTAGCACCCACACAATCATCAGATAATATGTTCCATTCATTTACAGTCCTTTGTGAAAATGAGAACTTTCTTATATCTAATTAATCCAAGGATTTGATTTCCCTTTGAAGCTGCAATTCCGCACTGCTCTGAAACCTTCATATCAGCACTAATGGTTAACCCTAAATCCTTTTCTTTTACATTAGTACTTAGTACAATACCCCCCATTGTATATTCTACATCTTCGTTCTCGTGTCCTGCATGGAGGCATTTCATTTCCAAAAATTGAACAGCATTTGCCACTTTTCAGACCATTTGATCAACCAGTCAAGATCATCTTATAAATGTTGTCTATCTCCATCACGTTTAATCCTTTTAAACACTTTTGTTTCATCCGCAAATTTCAACACCATGCTTGTTATATCGTCATCCAAATCGTTGATATATATTAAAAAGTAATATAGGTCCTAGTACTGATCCCTGTGGTACCCCACTCAATACCGATTTCCAGTTTGAAGCCTCCCCATCAACTATTACACGTTGTCTTCTGTCAATCAGCCATTTTTCTATCCAGTTTATTATACCATTTCCTATGCCATGGGCCTTTAGTTTAAGCAGTAATCTTTGATGTGGTACTTTGTCGAATGCGTTTTGAAAATCTAAGTAGACGATATCTACTGGTGATCCCTCATCTACCCACTTAGTGATGTCTTCCAAAACACATAACATATTTGTTAAGCATGACCTCGTTTTTAAAAGCCCATGTTGAGATTGGTTTATCAAGTTATGTTTAACAAGAAAATCCACCATGTGATCTTTAATTAGACTTTCTAATAATTTGCAAATCACTGATGTTAAACTCACTGGTCTCTAGTTTTCTGACTTGTTTCTCGAACCTCTTAAACATATTCCAGCATTCTGTTGCTGTCTCATTTTTCAGTGTGTTATTCCACTCTATCTTTGCTAAATATTTCCTCATGTCCTTATATATTCCTTTGTGGAAATTTTTCCTATACTGCTTTTACTATTCCTTTCTGATTTTACTTTGATGGTAAAAATGTATCTGGTTGTGATCACTACTTCCCAGAGGCTCACATATCTTGACATTGTCAACTAATTCATTCTGTGAGGACAAAACTATGTCTAACACATTCTCACCCCTGGTCGGTTCTAGCACATGTTGAGAAAGGAAAGTATGTTGAACTAAAACTAAAAACTTGTGGTCCTCACTCCCCGTACTCTGTAGATATTTCCATTGTATATACCCGTGGTTAAAATCCCCCGTAATAATACAGTCCCGTTTGCTCACTTCCCTTATCTATATATGGTCTGAAAAGTGGCAAATGCTGTTCAATTTTGGGAAATGTAAATGCCTCCACACAGGTCATGGGAATGAAGAGGTAAAATATAAAATGGGGGGTACTGTTCTAAGTACTACAGTAAAAGAAAAGGACTTAGGGTTAACCATTAGTGCTGATATGAAGGTTTCAGAGCAGTGCGGAATTGCAGCGTCAAAGGGAAATCAAATCCTTGGATTAATTAGGCGAAATATAGCGTATAAGAAAAAAGAATTAATAGTACCGCTGTACAAAACAATAGTGAGGCCTCATTTAGAATATTGTATACAAGCATGGAGGCCATATCGCAAGAAGGACATAGATATGCTAGAAAGAGTACAGAGGAGAGCGACTAAAATGATACAAAATCTGAGGGATCTTAGTTACGAAATACGCCTAAAAGAATGTGGTTTAACAACACTAGAGACCAGGAGATTGAGAGGAGATCACATAGAAGTGTTTAAAATATTGAATGGTTATGAAAATATTGATAGAAACATTTTTTTCTCAGTTAAGAAAGATAGAAGGACCAGAGGACATGAAGCTACATTAGTAAAGAAGCAGTGTAGATTAGATATAAGAAAGTTCTCATTCTCACAAAGGACTGTAAATGAATGGAACAGATTATCTCCTGATTGTGTTGGTGCTAGTAGCGTGAATATGTTTAAAAATAAAATCGACACACACCTTAAAAAGGCGGGATACATGTAGATAAAAAGTATTGGACTCTCGAAAAGCCAAAAGGCTTCCTTGTCCAACTGCCATCCAGAGTAATTTTCTGGATGGCAATCTTGTTAAATCTTGTTATGGCGTTTTGTATTTGTTCTTTTCTATGCTTATGTTTGGATTTCGATAAACTAACCCAACTGTTAACGTTGAGTTTCCGGTAACTATGTTACACCAAACAGCTTCTTCGCAATATACTTCTCTTTATAATTTTATTTCATAAGCCTGAATAGATTCTTTAATATATAAAATAACTCCACCTCCCTTTCTTCCTATTCTATCTTTCCTAAATATTACATATCCTGTCAGTCCCAATTCGGTATCTGATATATCGGTGGTGGTTCATACCTATTATGTGAGGGTCAATATCTTTTACCATAATGTTTAGTTAATTTCTTTTGTTTACTATACCCCTTGCATTTAAACAAACACATTTATATCCAGCTTAGGTTTTATGCCATCCCATCCAGGACTAGAGTTTTTAAAAGTCTTAATAATTCCCTTTATCTCATCTGGTGTGGCTGGCGACAGATACATTGAATTTCTCAGATACATATCCACCAACTATCTTACTTGTTCTCTTTGAGATATTGTGATGATATCCCTCAACGATCACCCGTATTTATGTGAGAGTTACTGCGATGATCGCCACCTAAGATATTACTTATTTCTCAGAGAGTTATTGCAATGATATCCGTCACATATAGTAATTATTTCTTATTGGATGAGTTATTGCGATAACGTCTACCAAATATCTGACTTATTTCTTAATGTCTGAGTTATTGTGATGATATCCACCAAAGATCTTACTTATTTTTCAGTGATTTTTGCGATGAAATCCAACATCGTAAACAGGTTTTAGGAACATTGGGCATATTGAATTTCTCAGATACATATCCACCAACTATCTTACTTGTTCTCTTTGAGATATTGCGATGATATCCCTCAAAGATCACACGTATTTATGTGAGAGTTACTGCGATGATAGCCACCTAAGATATTACTTATTTCTCAGAGTTATTGCAATGATATCCGTCACATATAGTAATTATTTCTTATTGGATGAGTTATTGCGATAACGTCTACCAAAGATCTGACTTATTTCTTAGTGTCTGAGTTATTGTGATGATATCCACCAAAGATCTTACTTATTTTTCAGTGATTTTTGCGATGAAATCCAACATCGTAAACAGGTTTTAGGAACATTGGGCATATAATACGGAATCACTTGGCGAGAGTCCATGCAATTAGATTGTGTTAAACACGTTAGTATCCATTCTCCCCGCCTTATTCAGAGTGTCGTGGTGATATAAAGAGTCGCACATCTCATCGCGTGTTTATGTCTTGTGACACAGTAATCAAGGTTTTGTTTGGGAAGCGCGGAATTCATTGTCGTTGACGGAACGATACAATCACATGCGGCCGGTGACGGGACGACTAAGCGGGGCTAGCCAATAGTTAAGTGCAGTGTTCACTGGAATTGGCCAATACACTGAGGTTACGCGCTGTGCTCACGGGGATTGGCCAATACACCTAGCTAACATGCAGTGTTCATTGGGATTGGCCCATACACTGAGGTAATATGCAGTGTTCACTGGCATAGGCCAATCCACTGAGTTTACGTGCAATGTTCACTTGCATTGGCTAATAAACTGGGATTGCTTGCAGTGTTCACTGGAATTGGCCGATACACTGAGGTTACATGCAGTGTTCACTGGAATTGGCCGATACACTGAGATTACATGCAGTGTTCACTGGATTTGGCCGATACACTGAGGTTACATGCAGTGTTCACTGGAATTGGCGGATACACTGAGATTACATGCAGTGTTCACTGAAATTGGCCGATACACTGAGATGACATGCAGTGTTCACTGGAACTGGCTGATACACTGAGATTACATGCAGTGTTCACTGGAATTGGCCGATACACTGAGATTACATGCAGTGTTTACTGGAATTGGCCGATGCACTGAGATTACATGCAGTGTTTACTGGAATTGGCCGATACACTGAGATTACATGCAGTGTTTACTGGAATTGGCCGATACACTGAGATTACATGCAGTGTTTACTGGAATTGGCCGATGCACTGAGGTTACATGCAGTGTTCACTGGAATTGGCCGATACACTGAGATTACATGCAGTGTTCACTGGGATTGGCCGATACACTGAGGTTACATGCAGTGTTCACAAGGATTGGCTGACACACAGTGGGTTACATTCAGTGTTCACTGGAATTGGCTGACACACAGTGTTCACTGGGATTGGCCGATACACTGAGGTTACATGCACTGTTCACTGGAATTGGCTGACACACTGAGGTTACATGCAGTGTTCACTGGGATTGGTCGATACACTGAGGTTACATTCAGTGTTCACTGGAATTGGCCGATACACTGAGGTTACATTCAGTGTTCACTGGAATTGGCTGACACACAGTGTTCACTGGGATTGGCCGATACACTGAGGTTACATGCAGTGTTCACTGGAATTGGCTGACACACTGAGGTTACATGCATTGTTCTCTGGAATTGGCTGACACAATGAGGTTACATGCAGTGTTCACTGGGATTGGTCGATACACTGAGGTTACATTCAGTGTTCACTGGAATTGGCCGATACACTGAGGTTACATTCAGTGTTCACTGGAATTGGTTGACACACAGTGTTCACTGGGATTGGCCGATACACTGAGGTTACATGCAGTGTTCACTGGAATTGGCTGACACACTGAGGTTACATGCAGTGTTCTCTGGAATTGGCTGACACACTGAGGTTACATGCAGTGTTCACTGGGATTGGCCGATACACTGAGGTTACATGCAGTGTTCACTTGAATTGGCTGACACACTGAGGTTACATGCAGTGTTCACTGGAATTGGCCGATACACTGAGGTTACATGCAGTGTTCACAAGGATTGGCTGACACACTGAGGTTACATGCAGTGTTCACTGGGATTGGCCGATACACTGAGGTTACATGCAGTGTTCACTGGAATTGGCTGACACACTGAGGTTACATGCAGTGTTCACTGGGATTGGCCGATACACTGAGGTTACATGCAGTGTTCACAAGGATTGGCTGACACACTGAGGTTACATGCAGTGTTCACTGGAATTGGCTGACACACTGAGGTTACATGCAGTGTTCACTGGGATTGGTCGATACACTGAGGTTACATTCAGTGTTCACTGGGATTGGCCGATACACTGAGGTTACATGCAGTGTTCACTGGGATTGGCCAATCTACTCTGCGGTAACATACGCAGCTACGATTGGTCAATGAATACACAAAGCTCTAATATAACTCCGATGTGAGCAACATGTCGGAACAAATTTAGTTTTTGTCGCTATTTGTGACTGATGTGCTGCCCCACATGTCTAAAAGGACACACTTGTCAGAGGAGATGTTATGATAGGCAACGAATGACAGTCAATTAAGGTTTATCACCACTTCGCTTATTCGTATGTAAAAATAAAAATTTTATTTCTATAAATATCGTGTCAGCAAAGAGGTCACGAAGCGGATGAACTGTTAATTGTGTAATATTTTTGTGGTGACATAATCACAACGACCCTTGAGCAAGTGGCTCTACTTGCTCGCTAGTTCGTGTATACATGGATTCTTCAATGGCAAAGTACTGAACACGATATTTATATTTACAAGTATGTGACGGTCATATTACATTAAACATTATGTTAAATTATAATGAATGGAAAAATGATCTACAAAAACACATTTGGGCGGTCCGAACACACACAAACAAACAAACAAACAAACAACCAAACAGCACACACACGTACGTACGTACGCACGCACGCACACACGCACACAGGCACACCACACACACAAACACACACACACACACACATACACACACGTACTCACACACGTACACACACACACACACACACACAGAGACACACTCAACGACACACACAGACACACGCACACACGCACACACAAACACAAACACGCACGCACACTCACACGTACGCAAAAGC
>OZ023206.1:16257376-16282376 GCA_963995525.1 Escarpia spicata
CAGACGTTTCGGGGTGGAATGAGATTAAACTAGAACACCATACCCCTTACAACATTTGGAATTGTATTCCAGATCATCGGACCTTTACATAACAAACTGTTGGGTGAGCTTTGAGTAGAACTGATGATAGAACGTATATTACTGGTTTTGTCTTGTTTTGTAAAAGTGAATGTCATAGGTAAATGATTATGTATGAAGCATTAGTTAGCTTGTTTTTGCATGCATTTATATGTTC
The DNA here is from genome assembly GCA_963995525.1 of Escarpia spicata. Lineage (NCBI taxonomy): Eukaryota > Metazoa > Annelida > Polychaeta > Sabellida > Siboglinidae > Escarpia > Escarpia spicata. The sequence goes on from OZ023206.1 coordinate 16,257,612, forward strand.
TTGCCAATCAAGTCTGTCGTCTATATGAAGGCCTAGAAATTATATAAAAATTTTTCACTGAATTATGTTATTAGATATCGCTAATAATAATTCTTCGTTCTGAGCAGGACGAGATCTAGAAAATAACATGCATTTTGTCTTAGAAATGTTTAAAGAAAATTTATTGGCACGAAACCAGTCAGCTAATATTTTAAGTTCGGTATTCATATCTTTATATATTTCATTAATTTGTTTTCCAGTTTTGTATATAGTATTGTCATCAGCAAACAGTATTGTTTTGCACATCTTTACACAGAATGGAAGGTCATTATTATATACAATAAACAAAAGTGGACCGAGAATAGACCCCTGCGGGACACCGTGTGACATCCTGCTGAAGTGAGTCACTAGAACTTTACTTAACATACTGTTTCCTGTTTGAAAGGTAACTTTTAAACCATTTGAGTATTCAAGTATATTCAAGTTTGTGTAATAGGATTTGGTGGTTGATAGTATCGAATGCTTTACTTAGATCCAGAAAAACAGCAAGGACCGAGTCCTTTTTTTCTAGTGCATTAATAACGTCACTAGTAAAAGCGGTAATAGCATTGGTTGTTGAATGTTTCTCACGAAAACCATATTGGCTATTGTTCAATATATTGGTTTTCTTTATAAAATCATGAGTCCTTCTATGTACAACTTTTCCCAGTATTTTAGAAATTTAAGGTAACAAGTTATTGGTCTATAATCAGAAAAGTCATCAGTAGCTTTAGATTTATAAACAGGCATAATTTTTGCCATTTTTATTTCGTCATGTACTATTCCCTCACCTATTGAGTTATTAATTAAAATAGTTATTGGTAAGGTTATTTGTTCACCGAATAATTTCATGAGGCGGGGACTAAAATTGTCATATCCAGAAGTGGTCTTATGTTGGAGAGACATTACAATTTGCCTGATTCCATTTACATCGGTCGGACTCATGAAGATACTTCTTGGATTCTGTTTAGGACAATTCTGAAGATATTTAGTAAATTGCTCTTTAGGTTGAGGGATTGCATTTGCGTGGTTTGAACCAACATTAATAAAACATTACAGAATATAGTCGAAATTTGATGAGGGTCCTTAATTATATCTTTATTATATTTAAAGTGTGATGAAATGCCTGATTTATCGTTGTTTTTCCCAATCATGGTTCTAAGTAATTTCCAAGTTTTGTTAGATTCGTTCTTAAATGGTTTAACTGATTAGTATAGTATGTTGTTTTGGCAATTTGTTATGATATATTATACATATTTCTATACTGTACATAACGGATATATGTAGAATGTGTCTTAGATTTGCCGATACGTTTCCTGTACAGTTTGTTTGATCTTACTGACGATTTTAATAGACCTTTAGTCATCCACTCATTCCGTATCACGTATTTGGGATTACTTTTAGCAATTTTCTCCGGCGCGAATATCTTAATAACATAGTTAAGTTTTTAGTGAATTCCCCTAACGCATTATTTGTATCTAACTGGTGTAAATACGTCCAATATATTTCGCGGAGTGTAGATGTTATATGATCAATGGATTTGTCAGACATGGGTCTGTGTTTGAATATTAACGGTTCATTATATAGGCAGGTGATCAGACATCTCACTATGTAATATGCCAGATTGAACAAATGGAGTTGTGTGTAGTACATGTATCTTATCAATAAGGGTAGCGGATGTATGGGTGATATGCGTTGGATTGGTAATTGTTGGAATGGTGTTAGCAGCTATGTGTACGTATAGTAAGTTGGATAAAGGTTTATATGAGTTCATTTTTAGGTTGTCAAAATTTGGATCAGTGCCAATTGTGACCTGATGGTTTGAACGTTGAGTCTTATTTAGTATTAATAAAAATAAGGTGACCTCCTTTCCTCTATAAACTCCACACACGGTGTCAACGCACCTTTCCTCATTGCACAGTACCCGATCTGACATAAACACAGCTAGATGTGAAATACTGACCGACTTCATTCCGAAAATAGCGACAGGTTATCGCTTCATCGAACGCGCGTAATTCGCCGGTCTATACATTATAATGAAAGCAACGCGCAGGCTTTAATTGAAATACAGTGTACAGTATAAATTATGTGCAATTTCACAGAATCTGCCCTGGCGTCTTATTTCATACAGCGACCAACATAACGTACGTATATAATTAACCGTATAGAAAAAATCCATTACATTGTGACTGCGACGTATTTTGTCTACTTTTATAGACAAAAATGGTTTTTTGTTTTGTTTACCTTGCCTAGCGCGGATGAAAGCGTGATTCGCACTGCGCGTATTGACGATTATGTTTTGCCTGCTGCCCTTTTCACACTAATCAAAGAGCGCTGCCTCATAACACAAGTTTCTTCGAAGCATCGGCGAACACAGATCGAATCGCTTTAACGCACCAGTCAACTTTGCAATGCCTGAAATAGGCCAAAGGGTTGCGTTGCTACGGTTGGTGCATCTGCCTTGCATATGTAATCGCCGATATTCAACCCAATGCAGTCGAGGAAAATAAAACGTCAAAACCTGGTTCTCAACATTGGAAAATGCGTATTCCTCGGTGGTCGTATGACTGTCTTAATGGCGGTCCCGTCTCTCTAACTAACGACTTGAAATTGACGTTTGAGGTGAAAATCCCATTTTCTAACATAGCGAAATGCAGCGTTATTCCAGCAACAAACGCACTCTTTGCTATTGTAGATATCTGAAGAAATGTTTACAGCAGTTTATCATCACACAGAATTTGACAATCGCTCTCAGATGGTTCCCTTTGAATCACACCAGAGTGTCTGTATAAAATGTGCGACTTCTGATGGGTCTTATTTATAAATGTTACTACATTGTTTACTGTTGAAATCTGAACTTTAACTCCTACTGCGAAGTCTGGAAACTCTATTTGGACAGCTCACCGTAGAGTACGCGGCCCTTAGAAACGTAGCATGTCTCTCTCGGGTCGCGTAACCAGTACAAGTAGACCCTAAGTTGGGACGTAACGAGTTGAGCACGTCTCAGTACTTGGACCGTTGTATTACTTCCGGGTCTATATAATTGAATGTCTCAAGTCATAAGTAATTATACTCCAAACAGCCCAATGTTGGGCTAACGCAGGACTTTGAGGTAGTATATGCGCATGTCTTGTAGGTAGTTTATGTAATGACAGATTGGTCGAGTTGTTGATTAGTTGATAAGTGTGTGGGGTTAGAGTTAGAATAATAGTGTTTATTTAAAACTGTCAAGATGAGGAAAAATTGTCTTTTTAGTTCAGGAACCTGCAATGGGATTATGCACCATAGATGATAATTCATAATAATAACTGATTTATTGATGAATGTGTTTCAATGTTTAATTGATTTGTTATACGAGTGCAGAAGCTGTCCCTGTCTTGTCTCACATTAGACGGTCAGCCTCCGCACACTAGAAGCAGCTTATTTTTTTAATAATTATTATGTTTGTTTACAAAAAGCAAGGGCTAGTTTGATCAAACGTGATGCCCAGTAAGTTTTTTTTCAATCGTTTATAATAGGTATCGAACAGGGTAAGAATACATTTGCAAACTATGACACGTATGCATTACACAGGCTCAGACCTAACTTCCAGTTTGTAGCATTTGCACAACATAGTAATGGAAGGGTCACCTTTTTCCGAAGTTGTATGAACAAAAGGAGACGGGAGCACCTTCTGTTGTGAATTTGTGGACACCAAAATGATAGGATTTTTTAAATATTAACAGTACAATTAATGTCCTTAGTTTGTAGACGGATCAAAATATGTTATAAAATATAATAAATTCAATGTAGCATTGCACCGTAAAACAGTGGTTCAAGTAACCAATGATAATCATTGCATTTTCCCTTTAATAATAAATGTTGCGTCAAATTATCGTGAACGCCCATTTGCATTCGCGGTGATGGCTGCCAGATGGATACAGACGGGGTGAGACGGGTTTTTACTGGCTGATGAAAGGTTTTATTAATCTCACTCGATGCAGTGATCTTGGTTTTTCTCCGATAAGTGGTGAGCGGGTGCTCGCAGGTGCCTCGATATCTCGCCTTTGGCATATCAGATACAAAGCCGCTCTCGCGCGGAGAAACGTGCAGCCGTTTGTCGGCGGGGACCCGCTGGTACAGACCGCGTCGATCTTGATGTAGGTCGTAACCGAATCTCTGACGAGAGTCAGAGCAGGCGGGGACAGATCAGATTTAAAAAGTTCATCGCATAGGTACGTGAATAAAATGTCGGCGATTTTGAGATCTACTTTCAGTGAATGTGTGCTGACCAAACAATGTTCTGGCGCTGTTACGATGCAAGGTTTTATTAGTTGCTGATTTACCGGCAGTATAGTGTTACATACCGTTGCGAAATCGATATTTTTGCACAGCATTCGGTTGCAACAGCACCAATATAAATAGCGGTCTACCCCTAGTTTGTTTGGACGTCGATGAGATAGATGGCTAGATAGCTTAACGAGGTACCTCGCAAGAATAGTACACCTTAGTAGCTGAGTGGAGTACCTCGCAAGAATACTATGCCTTAGTACCTTAACGAAGTACCTTTCAAGAATGGTATGTCTTAGTAGCTGAATGGAGTACCTCTCAATAATGGTGCGCCTTGGTAGCTGAATGAAGTACCTCTCAAGAATGGTGCGCCTTGGTAGCTGAATGAAGTACCTCTCAAGAATGGTGCGCCTCAGTAGCTGAGTGGAGTACCTCTCAAGAATGGTACACCTTAATAGCTGAGTGGAGTACCTCTCAAGAATGGTACAACTTAGTAGCTGAATGAAGTACCTGTCAAGAATGATACACCTTAGTGGCTGAATGAAGTACACTACAAGGATGGTACACATCTTAGTAGCTGAGTGGGGTACCTCGCAAGAATGGTACGCCGTAGTAGCTGAATGAAGTACCTCGCAAGAATTGTACGCCTTAATAGCTGAATAATGTACCTCGCAAGAATGGTACGCCTTAGTAGCTGAATGAAGTATCTTACATTACAAGAATTGTACGCCTTAGTAGCTGAATGAAGTACCTTACATTCCAAGGATGGTACACCTTAGTAGATTAGTGGAGAACCTCTCAAGAATGGTACGCCATAGTAGCTGAATGGAGTATCTCACAAGGACGGTGCGCCTCAGTAGACGTAATATGTACCTGATATTGTATTATTTAATTGTACTCAATGTATTTTTTCTGGTGGCATCACTGTGTCTTATCCGCGTGAGTTCTTATAGTCTATCCTCCAAAAGACACAGGCATCGTTGGGCGAACGAAAATGCACAAACTTCGAAAGAACGGCAAATGAAATATCACCACCGACCTCGCTCGGACGCCTCACCTGTGAAGATTACAGTAAAACGACATTCACACCAACCGCCTTCACTTCCTGTGTTGGTCTTTTCGTCACTCACCGACCAATCTGACCTAGCGCCTGCACGCGATATGCTGATCCATTGTCATAGATAGCAAGCTTTACTTGAAGCGAAATGTGTTAAAACATCTTGCTGACACATCATGACAACGCTCTCTAGACAAACAAAACACGTCTCCCCCGTTATCTCACACCAGACGGTCTTTTTCGCAGAGTTTGCCTTTGCTCTGCGAAGTTATCGAATTTGTAAAGAATTGCTTTTTGACCTGCGCTAGATTCCAATTTCGCGAGCGCGCAGCTGCGGAAACTCGCGACGCCATTGAAACTTGACAAAGATCCCGCACAAGAAGAAATCAATCATTTCGCCGAGGGCTTGTGTTACACCTGGTAATTTCTCACGTAAACGTTGTCTGCACGGAGGGCGGCTGACTTGTCCTCGACGCCTCGGATACAGTGTCGGTGCACACAGCTGCTGCTTCACGGGGTGTGAAACAAGCGTATGTCTTTGGCACTGCCCCACTTGCGGGTGCCTGCAGTCGGCATTCTGTGGCGTATGATTGATCTACATCATTCACGAGCTGATGAGTATTAAACGAGAAATAAGGATGCAATGGGTGCTTTTAAGCGGGATTCTTGTCACGCAAAAACTGCTTTTTCACGGCGTCGATGAGAATGTTAAACGGATACACCATCTACTCTGACTGTTCATCTGCAAGACAAGTTTGCTCCGCGCCCTCAGCACAAGTTACGCCTCGTTTTGCAAATACCGTCGCGCAATTGATCATCTTGAAGGAGTCCGTATGGGAAATAAAGTAATACACGCTCGTTTTAGGTGAAAGCGATCAATCTTTTAGTCTGGCATGCCTCTTCCCGGTGATGCCAAGTTTTGCTTTATTTCTTCCATTCCCACGCCTACATTTCCGTTTTTATTTTTATCTTCTTGCATTCACATTCTCCTTATCTTTGCATGTCACTTTCCAACTATCTAAGTATTGATCTTACCCGATCTATCTCTAACCCATTCACATTCTCCTTATCTTTGCATGTCACTTTCCAACTATCTAAGTATTGATCTTACCCGATCTATCTCTAACCCATTCACAGTCTCCTTGTCTTTGCATGTCACTTTCTAACTATCTAAGTATTGATCTTACCCGATCTATCTCTAACCCATTCACATTCTCCTTGTCTTTGCATGTCACTTTCTAACTATCTAAGTATTGATCTTACCCGATCTATCTCTAACCCATTCACATTCTCCTTATCTTTGCATGTCACTTTCCAACTATCTAAGTATTGATCTTACCCGATCTATCTCTAACCCATTCACAGTCTCCTTGTCTTTGCATGTCACTTTCTAACTATCTAAGTATTGATCTTACCCGATCTATCTCTAACCCATTCACATTCTCCTTGTCTTTGCATGTCACTTTCTAACTATCTAAGTATTGATCTTACCCGATCTATCTCTAACCCATTCACAGTCTCCTTGTCTTTGCATGTCACTTTCTAACTATCTAAGTATTGATCTTACCCGATCTATCTCTAACCCATTCACAGTCTCCTTGTCTTTGCATGTCACTTTCTAACTATCTAAGTATTGATCTTACCCGATCTATCTCTAACCCATTCACAGTCTCCTTGTCTTTGCATGTCACTTTCTAACTATCTAAGTATTGATCTTACCCGATCTATCTCTAACCCATTCACATTCTCCTTATCTTTGCATGTCACTTTCCAACTATCTAAGTATTGATCTTACCCGATCTATCTCTTACTCATCTGTATCTCTTCCTGGTTATTTTGAATTGTGTTCACTTTGTTTTTTCTTATTTTCGATTCCCACGCTTACGTTTCCTAATTTATTCAGATCTGCTTGGATTTGCCCCTGTTTTTATCATCTGCTTTACCAAATGTTCTGAATGTTTGTTTTCCTATCGTTTTAGAAAACTATCTCGAAAAAATCACAATGACAAATTAGCTCGCTTTGGAAATATGTTATTTATATTTGACGAAATCACTGTATAATATTTAAATGTTCTCCGACTAGTGCTCCGATTCTATTCGTACACTGTGCTATTCACACTTTCACAAATTATCCGACCTTACCTAATGTATCTATTGCACACTAGATTTTTCCCAGTGATTTCTTTAACCTCGCTATGCCAACGCAGAACAAAGATAAATAAGTCTCCTGAGGTTATTGGCCCACATTGAAGAGTTTGAGTTGAGAGTTTTGCAACGAAGTAGTATTTCTGACATGGCTGGTGTTGTGAGAATATGATGCTGCCGTTTCGAACCTCAGTCACTTCATGTTGCTCCTGTTCGCGCAGCTGTGTGAAAGGGTATCTGACTATAGAAGTTGATGGATATTTGTGTACGAATATCGTTGCATAGTAATTAGATGGTGTTGGGTTGAACAGGTCTATCAGGGGGCAGTCCTAACCTGACCTATAAAAGATCATACGTTACCTCTTCCCTTTACAGTCGAAATGTCTGGATCGCAAGAGGTGCGTTATATTTGGAACACCAAGCACGTGATAATAGTTCAGGTTTTGGTGTTTTATTGTCAAATGGCGAACACAGACTCCACGATGTTGCCACACCGATACAATACCACAAGGTTACATAGAAAATGTACTGATTGAACAATGGCTGTGTTCTTTGTACTAGACGCACCCCGTCAATAGGACCTGTTCCTGTTCGAAGCAAGGTGTTCACCACGATTGTGTCTCCCCTGCATATGGGTTCACGCAAGCACGAACACGGATTAGTTCGTTTCCCAAACACAAAAACGGAGTCGTTCGTTTCATAACCACGAACACCGAGTCATTAGTTATTTGCATAAGCATTTCGTTGCAACGATGTTGCTAGTCCGTAGTTTTTCCGATGATTTCTTCGAAACGCGTAATCGCTCCGACGGATAATTAATCGCCTTATCGGATAAAATGACGATATAGTTGGTTTACGCAGCTGTTACTTTGGCTGCGTTAATTAAATGTAAGCAAACTAGAAGAAACAGCAGTTCTGCCACGTTTTCATATCATGTTTTTTCATTTTCATAGAGCTTGGGTTTGCGTAATTGCAGCTTTCTACGAAGTGGCCTATCTAGGGCGACTTCCCGTCACTTTGTATCGTCTCTACTGAACTGCGAAGACACGGCGATCAGCAATGCTTATGAAATAGATAGGGTATTTATCTTTGATATAGACTCAGCGTCACACTAAAGGTGGGACTGAAACATGTCTTGGAGAAAGCAATAAGAATCAAAGTGAGAAAATGCGGACTAGAAATACCCACCTGATCACCTCTTCTTCATACTGTCAATAGTCGTTGCAGGTGTGGCTTGTTTGCAGGCTCATGACTTTGGTTGAACGTTTATACCCTTCCTGTCTGAGTTAGTCTAGCTTTCTCGTTGCAAGAGATCTTCTTCTTCTTCTCGCCTAAACATACAGAGTGTTGTCGAGCAGCACTCGCTAATCCCCAAGTCCAGCTCTGCGTTGCCAGTCTCTCCGTTTTAAGCACCGTAGGGAGTGCAGTGGCTGATAATGTGGTCTGCTGGTCTACTTTCACATAGTCCCCAACTGCACAAATGTGTTTTGAATCTTCCAACTCCCGTTCGCAGGCGATTTGACTTCTTCCATGCCTTTCGCGGGAAGTCGAAATCAGCACAGTGCACAGGTGGTTCTGGAATGAACCTATGTTTTGACAGCCATCCGTCTCCCAATTTAGCTGATATCCAGTGAGCTGTTGTTTCACTTGGGCCCAGACTTTCATAAGTTCGTGTGCCACTCCGAAGAAATGTTGTCCTGACTTCAAGCGGTGTACCCTATAGTTCTTTCCGAGCAGATTGTTAGTCTTTTACACGCTTTTCGATTGCAGTTGCTCTTAGACACCCAGTGAGGATTCGTAGGGAGTTGTTGATGCTGACATTCACTTTTGATGTGTGTGCACTTCTGCGCGCACAGTATTCCGCAGGCGAGTACATTAATGCCAAAAGATAGACGCGTAGTTGTGTCCTTTGTATAAAGGACTCCTAACTGTGGGTTCTATCTTGTATGTTGTGTGAAAGACTTCCTCTTTGTGGATTCAATCGTGTCTTTTATAAAAGACTTCCTAACTGTGGATTATGATGTGTCCTTTTATAAACGACTTCCTCACTGCGAGTTCTATCGTGTCCTTCAGGTGAAAGACTTCCTCACTGCGGGTTCTATCGTGTCCTTCAGGTGAAAGACATCCTCACTGCAGGTTCTATCGTGTCCTTCAGGTGAAAGACTTCCTCACTGCGGGTTCTATCGTGTCCTTCAGGTGAAAGACATCCTCACTGCAGGTTCTATCGTGTCCTTCAGGTGAAAAACGTCCTCACTGCGGGTTCTACCGTGTCCTTCAGGTGAAAGACAACCTCACTGCGGGTTCTATCGTGTCCTTCAGGTGAAAGTCATCCTCACAGCGGGTTATATCGTGTCCTTCAGGTGAAAGACTTCCTCACTCCGGGTTCTATCGTGTCCTTCAAGTGAAAAAAACGTCTTTACCGCGGGTTCTATATTTTCCATTGTTGGTATTATCGTATACTTTGTATGAAAGACTTCCTCACTATGGAGTTCTATCGCATTCTTTGTAAGAAATACTTCCGCATGGTGGGTTCTGTCGTGTCCTTTGTGTGAACGACTTCCTCGCTGGTGGTTTTGTTGTTTCCTACAGTGAGAGAATTTATAAACACCACTGTTGATACCAAATTTACACAAGTGTTTACAAACAACGTTCCTTATCTACAATCGATAATGGTTCACTTATGTTATTCTTGGTTGTTTATTTTTTGTCATGTGCGTCATTCTCTTAAATGTACACCTCGCGCGAGACACAAACTTTCAAGGCGTTTCTCGAAAGCAGAAATACCTTCAGAAGTATAAGAGGATGCTGATGAAAAACTGTCCAACAGAGCTATAATGGCAGATGTATATATGCATTTGCCGACGATGCAGTTCACACAATAGGAACGTTGTGTAACTTTCCGATAAGGACAATTGTCTCCAGGTTCGCTGTCTTAGCTTGTAGGTCCAACGTAATTGCCACCTACACTTGTGCTTATAGATAGTGGTAAATGCAATATAGACTTTCTCGTCACTTCTCGCATATACATGTTTACGCTGTACCAGTGGAATGCATGAGCGAGTATGGACAGTAAAGGTATCGCCGCCAGCAGACATGATAAGGCAGACGCTTCTATATATATATATATATAATCGCGTTATGCTTAGATGCTTCACAGGTAAATTGAATAACTACTGATGACTTTTTAATGGTGTACTTTACTGTTGCGGAATCACTTAGCGAAAACCTGACGGATTCAACAATGCGCATCGCATCCAGGTAGTGCTTCACGTGCATGTTGATGTATGCTTCACATGCTGGTGTTTGCTTCACATGTCGATCTTTGCTTCACGTGTCGATCTTCACTAGTTGTTATTTTTGTCACTTGTCGGTGTTTGTTTCAAATGCCGATCGATGTCGCAAATGAAGACGGATGATTCACGGGTCGAGTGAATAAGACGCTTCATCGTGTCAACACAGCGCGGTTTTACAGATATCTGGCAAATGGTTTGGTGAACAGGATTACAATCTGCAATTTCTGAAGATATGTAAATTAACATAATTATTATGTTTTGTTTTCCACGGAAATAATTTATATAGAAGTATTGCTTCTCTGTTTTCCTTCGCAAGACCAAGTTTGTTTCCTTACGTTGCATTTGAGCAACGTGCTATCACACATGGCATGGAGATTGTTGCAACGGCGTTTTGATATCCATGTAGACTGTGGTGTCTGTTTGTAAGCGTTTAATTACGACCCGTCACTGTGATAACAATGGTGACATCCATACCAAAGCTTAGCACGAGGAATGTCTTGTTACAACCCTACAACACTTGATGTAGCAACACCAAATAATGTATGGAAATTGAAATAACCACTATACTGCAACAATACTATTAATTATGATAATTAACTAATTTGTAAATTTCATTATTAAACCATATAGTGTGTATGCAAGCGGGCGTGCATGCGTCCGTGCGTACATGCCATGCGCTCGTGTGTATGTGCGTGTATGCGCACACATACGTTCGTGTGCACGTGTGTGTGTGTATGTGTGTGTATATGTGTGTGTGTGTGTATGTGTGTGTGTGTGTGTGTGTATGTGAGTGAGTGTGTGTGAGTGAGTGTGTGTGTGTGTGTGTGTGTGTGTGTGTGTGTGTGTGTGTGTGTGTGTGTGTGTGTGTGTGTGTGTGTGTGTGTGTGTGTGTGTGTGTGTGTGTGTGTGTGTGTGTGTGTGTGTGTGTGTGTGTGTGTGTGTGAGTGTGTGTGTGCGTGCGCAAATGGTGTGTGACGCCGAAGTCACATCATGGACATTAAGGCTATTACAGTCCATCGGATATGTATTTGTATCGGCGTTCTATACTGACCACACCGATCGCCTTCGAGGAGTGGCGGTGACCTTGTGGCTGTTGTATCGACGGTCACACCCACCCCGTCGTTAAGTCAGTATTACAATCATAACCATGAATAACCTACAAATGCTTTCGCATTTTGTTAGGGGACCGAGTCAAAATTCCTAACGCTCTGACTGATACAATCGGTTATCATTATTACTTGAATGGTCCGCGATATAACGCCTGTACAAATACGTTATATTAGGCATTTATTCGGTGATTGGTCATCTAACGTCATAATTGTTGACAGAATGTCTCAGGATTTTGATTACACCCCAAAATAGTACGGCTATCTGTTGTAAACAATAGAGGTTGCAGATAAGGACAGGTGTGACGAAGCAATATGTGGTGTCGTTGATATAAGGTCCTTTTAACTAACTATACCTCAGTGACTCGACCGTGTTGGAATGTCTCGGTGCGTAGGAGCGCGAGCACTGCTTGTTATAATCAGCGCGACAAAGTCCTGTCAAAAGTCGCGTTGACGAAAAACCGGTTGATACAACGTGTTGAATTCATCATCGCGTGGGTGTGTGGGTCGTACTCGTGACGTGTGTCACCAATATTGGGTGACTTTTTTGGTGACATCAATGATGTGTATTGTGGTTGTGTCGATCGTTGGTGTGCTGTTACTATCTAACGTTGTCCTCTGTACTGTAAGCGTATCAACGTTTGGCCTAATTAATAGAGTGACACAGTTTACTGCAAGACAGTGTCTACGTTTGATCGATGAGAATGTCTAAGTTTGCTCTAAGAGAATGTCTATGTCATATATATATATATATATATATATATATATATAAGAATGTTTACGTTTGCTGTAAGAGAGCGTCTACGTTAGCTCTAAGAGAGAAAGTGTACATTTTTGCTCTAAGACAGTTTCTTCGTTTGCTCTGAGTTATGGTCTACGTATGTTCTAATGGAGTCTATATGATACGTATGCCTAAGGAAATTGTTTCAATTTGCTCTAATAGTTTACATGTAAACGTTTTCTCGAGAAGTGTGTCAGCTGCTGTACGCATCAAGCAGTGTATTTGTCGCTTTGCTCTTTGTCTCTGAGATCCTTGGTTGAGACGGATCTCGACTCTGGTCTACAGTTTTGGTTTATATATATTATTTTCTTCTGTCACTGCTTCTGTATCACTGTAGTCTGTAGTCTCGTTCTCCACTCGCGTTCCAATCACGCCAAATTTCTCTTCACACCGTCTCGCCACATCAGTCGATGTGATCTGCCTCCTCACACAGTACCCTTCACTCTAAGCACATCCGCATTCCTCGTCAACCGTTCCCCTCCCATTCGTTCGACGTGTAGAGCAAATGAACCCGACTCCTCACCAACTTTCTCCCAAACCCTTTTTCCAACGTCCACTTCCCGTATCTCCTCCATTCCTCCCTCCACGAGATCGTAGAAACGATACTTTAAACGTTAGCAACATAATTATGTATCTTAATTATATGACAGACACCGGTGACATCATCGATAAATACTTCTACAATGAGTTATTATTGGCTCACCACCCACGATGTGGCATAAAGTCATTCTCCGCTTGGTTAGTCGCGTTCGATTGTATCGCGAATCCTTACAACTACGACGTTGTTACGTGGAGTGGGAGGCTTTGAGAACGTGTGCGGTTAAGTTGCAGCCATTTTCAGCCAGGTATTATGAACAGCCACAGCGGTGTTTAATTGCTTTCATTTGCATCCCACCCAGGTTGAGTTTCGAGTGAGAACAGGGCCGGTATGCAGCGGTGGATTTGGCTTTCGTTTAAGGCGTTACAAAGGAGGACAGTTTCAGGAAATATGTGGGACTTGGTCAAGGATGTCGTGCGTGGATAATGTGTGACGTCACTGCGTGTAGAAAAAGAGAGGCGACTACGTGGTGTCGGTAGATTTGATGGGATAATAAAACGAACATTCAGACACGGATATGTTTAACATTCGTGATGCGTAAACTGCAAACACTGATGGCGGATGGCAGTTGAATCGGCATTACCTTTCTCTGACCAACACAGGCATGCGAAAGAGAACTTGTCACAATTAGCCAGTTCATCACAGTTCAGTTACGCCAGTTGGATAGTCTTCATTTAAGGTGGTGTAACACGACGACGACGACGTAACGACGACGACACGACGAAGACGACGACGACGACACGACGACGACGACAGCTCAAGGGATCCCACATGACGACAGCTCAAGGGATCCCACATGTAGGGTCCCTTGAGCCACCTCACTTGCTTCCATTAGTTTGCAAGTCTTTGGAATTTGACTTATCGAGTCTCATAAATTTCAGGATCCTCTTATAGACGACTTATTTATTTATTCGATAGTGTATTTAAATGTTAAAAACTGTGTTATAAGTTGGTGTATCGCTGAAAACGTGGATAGTGTCTCACAGTCAACCTTTCCTTATATACGAGCTACTGCTGTATAAAAGAATCGACTTCCCGGAGTAATTGCTACGTAGCTGAATTCGCATTGACGATGTATTGACTAAGTCGGCCGGACTGTGAAGCACTTCGAGCAATCTTTCACCGGATACTGCGCTGTATAATTTACCTTTATTTTACCACACCTGAAGCGGCCACAACCCGTGCATGCCCCGCGCGCAGCACATACTTCGCCCGCTAACGCAGCGCGACTGGCTTGCGGAAATGCATCGCTTCCTGTCTTACGACCGGACGCGTGCCAGTGACAAACCACTAAATAGCCTGTGTGACGGCGTTGTAGCGTGACCACCGAAAAGTGCCGACGAAAACAAACACGACGCCCTCACACAAAGCCAACCGGCAACGGTTACAAAGTAGCATTGCCTGGGCGCGGTCGGCCGTGCGTGACGAGTGGTGCCAGTGATCAGCCACGCATGTCGACGACTGGTTGCCGAAGACGTCTCCACGGCAGACAACCACTGCGTACGGCGTCGGCGCCAGGAAGTGGCACTGAGTCGTTATAAAACTCTTTGATGTACGGACGTAGGATTATAGCACATTCCTGTTTGCATTCGCAAATGCAAACTGTTATCCAATATAAATGCAATGGAGTTCAAGTTTGGATATCATATATCATTTATTGTTATACTAAATAAATAGTAGAACGCCGCCGTGATGTGACATTTAGTTTTTATAGAACTCTTCAGTGTACAGAAGTAGGATTATAACATGTTCCTGCCTGCATTCGCAAAGACACGCTGTTGTTCGGTATAAGAGCAATGCAGTTCGTATTAGGATGTCATATGTTATTTACTGGTTTTTTTTCAGTAAATAATACAATAGGATACTCACGGGTTGCCGGTGGTCCACAGTATAGTTAACCCCTACTGTACCGCAATAATGTTGGACACGTGTACCGCTACACGGGGCAAACATTTGCATGCATTCACCACTCCTTATGTGAAAAACATACTTTTGAGTTAATATAAATTTTAGGAAACGGCGCACCCTTCCCGCCCTCCGAACATATCGACTGCCGTAGAACAACTCTAACGACAGTAGGAGGTTTTACGAATCGGGATTATTATGTTGCATGCATGTGCATGACAAATAGAACACAGTTACAGGAACGTGTGATAGACATGTTCGTGTTGCAAACACCGTTGTTTAATCCCTTGTTTAGTATCATCTGTAGTGTCATCCGCGGTCGCACGCTAGAGCCACCATTGTCCGCTTTGAAGTACTTGTCAATAGCAAGTTGGGCAGGGAAGTTCTGTGTCACTCATTACACATTACCGAACAGTCGCCAGTGGGCTTTCCGGACCAATCGGCTTCTTGGATATAGGTATTTTAAAAATATATACGGACGGTGTATGACACGACAGGACACTTTTGGACTTGCCATAACTGATACAGAAGCATATTTGATCGGGTACAGTGCTCTACAGGAACGTGACTTGTGAAATGTAGGACTATTCTTGTAGCGCATTCATCATCAACTCGCTGCTTTTACTACACTCCTTTGTGAATGTACATTTCTTGTCTTTACTCATGACGTGTTCGGGCCCCTACGGTTAATTGATGACCACCGCGATTGCCAAAATATATAAATATTCCCTAATGGTACAGTGCACGGGCCCCCCTCGGTGAAAACATCACTTTCGTGTCCACGTAACAAATGTGTTTGTTACCTCGCCACTTCCGCTGTGCTGACAGTTACAAATGCCTAAGTGCTGCTATTTCTACTACTGCAGGAACATCAACTATTATTGTCTCCACCGCCACCACCTCTGTCGCCAACATCGCCACATCGTCATCCTCAACATCAAGAGACCCACCACTATACCCAAATATCACCATCACTATCACTACCACCACCCACTACCTCACCCCACCACCACCACCTCACCACCACCACTACTACCACCACCACCACCACCATCACCACCACCACCATAACCGCCGCCCCGCCGCCACCATCACCACCACTTAAAACCACTAAAAAACCCACCTCACCCCCATCACCACCACCACCACCACACCACCGCTATCGCCACCACCATCACCACCACCACTACCTCCACCACCACACCACCACAACCACCACCACAGTCATCGTCACCACTACCATCACTACTACCACATCCACCACCCTACCATCACAATAATTACCACCATTTTTTCCACATCCACCACCACTACCATCACAATAATTACCACCACCACAACAACTACAACCACCGCCGCCACTACTACCATCACCACCACCACCACCACTACCACCACCATCACCACCACTACCACCACTACCACCACTACCACCACTACCACCACTACCACCACTACCACCACTACCACCACTACCACCACTACCACCACTACCACCACTACCACCAGCACCGCCAACACTACCATCACCGCCATAACCCCTGCCGCCACCACTAAATAAAACCACCACTACCACCACCGCCACCGCCGCCACCGCCGTCACCACCACCACCACCACCAACACCACCACCACCACCACCACCATCATCACCACCACCACATCCATCATCTGCGATCAGCAGACATAACACGTAACAAGATGTCGGCGTGTAGTAACCGACACAACACAGAGGCTGCAGGTGTATTCGTTTGTCAACTCATTGTGTAGACACTTCCGAGGTTTTGTGTGTTTGGTCGTGGGCACGGTGTAGTTACTCTGAATGTCACATTTAAAACATATTGCTAACAGCTGTAGGTCATTCCTATGTTTTATCTGCAACATACACTATTTTGGTCAACACCTTTTTTTTCGGTGAACCACAAAGTTCCAACCCTTGACATCCCAGTAAATGTTTATTGCGTTAAACTGTATATGACATTTCACTAACAGCTGTATCTCATCTGAACGAGGTTTTATGTAATATGTTACTTCGCAAACTAACCGCTAATCCTCCTGCGAAACAATTCATCATTGTTCATCATAATTACAACAGAGGGCGCTCCCGTGCTGATGAACTAGCCACATACCATCATTGTGAGAACGCCCACAACCATCCCAAAAGAAACTACTTTAGTGAATGGTCTCCGCATGTTTTATTGAGCCTTAATATCAAACCGTTTTTCGTCGCTGTTCACGTCGATTTATTGCGTCCTCCTGGGCCGCGTGTGCCTGTTTGTGTGCGCCTGTCAAGCCATAACTAAGACTTGTTTTCGCTGCATGACAATTCGCGCGACAAACGCCGTGCAAACAATGGCGTCTATGTCCTGTGGGCGAATGTTCGTTGCGTGCTACAATACTTGTAGTACGGCAAAACGATGTCGATGATGTAAAGTCAGTTCGTTTGATTGTTGTGTGCTCCGAGCGTCGACATCATTATGGGGTTTGGGGTGCTAAGGGGCGGGCAACACTAACAATGATGGAGCTCGTTTAAAACACATTTCCACCTTAAAAAATAACTAATGCGATTATGGGGCGAGATACGATTGGCTGTCAATGGTTGGTGGACGAGGAACAATAAGTTGATTCAAGAACTGATATACTTTAGTTATAAAACACGTATTATACTATGAACTAGTAACACCACCAACCAGAAGACTGCGCGAAGATTACAAAGATATTAAACAAATAGTATCGAACGGTTATGAAGATGTGATAAATGTATGGTTTTTGCTTTTGCACCGTTTAATCCCATTGAGCATCAAGTTCGTTCATGTTCAAACGTGTAGTGTGTAAATATACAGGTCCCTGTGCAAAATCATATGCCCAATCGGTTGAAAAAAATCATCACCACATATCACGTTGTCATTACTTTTGTAATACGTGTATGTAATGCATATGACTCTTTTGAAGCACTTCATAGCAAATGTCTGGACTCGCCTTTCTGCTTCTGCTATCCCAATGATAGAAAAGGATGGCAAACTACCAATGCTCTATGGTGTTTACGCTTGACTGGACAGTTTTGATATTTCTTTTGTTGAATTGCCAATCTTATTTGAATGAGTCTATTTCCAAACGATTTTGGTTGGTACTTTCATCTCGCCTCAGTCTCCCCTCCTCTCAGACGAAAGATATATTAACAGTACCTGTCAGAAACGCAGAATGTCGAAGTTCGACGCCAGAACTAAATTGCCTCAGACCCTCCCTCCTCCAAACGAAAGTGATTTCCTCTGATATCGGACATCGACGTTCTGAGATGATCCCTAAGGACTACTTCTTATAAGGTAAATATCGTCGGCAAATCAGAAATTGCAAATGGGCCTTTCAATTATAGACACGGTGAAGTCTTGACGGGTCGCTTGCATTATGTTCTCGACTAATATATGTTGAAAGATAAAACCTAAAGTTGTCCAGAAAGGGTATCCAAGTTGATTGATCAGATGTGCTGCATTGCTTGAACTGTCATATTACGCCTGTATAAATAGTGCAGAATCTTCATCAAAGTTGTATATTTTCTCATGACATGCAACAAGCTTTCGAGCAAGATACGGTAGAAAGCTTTCTTGAAGTCTACGAAGTTGTGGGGAAATGCACATGTTTTTCTGGGTTCTATCTTATACAGGTGACCTGCTCCCGTCCATAAATCCTCCCTTGTTCTCCCGACAGTATTTCTTCTACTTTCGTTTTGAGCCAATTCGAGATGACTCATAACATGACCATAGCCGGATTGCCGATTAAGCTAATGGTTCTGAAATATTTGCGCAGTATTTGATGTGCCTTATGAGGGAATGGAATGATCAATGGTCTAGTCGTTTCTTTGGGCCATTGGTTTATCTCCAAATTTGTGTATGTAAAACAAACGGACGAAAATTGTAGTCATTAAAAGGTTGAACGAGACGATGGTTGCTGTATGTGTAAACATACAATACAAATGTATATATGGACGTACAATAATATATATACACACACACACACACACACACACACACACACACACACACACACACACACACACACACACACACACACACACACACACACACACACACACACACACACACACACACACACACACACACACACACACACACACACACACACACACACACACACACACACACACACACACACACACACACACACACACATACACACACACACGCACACACACACACACACACACATACATATACATTAACGTGAACACAAATGTATATATGAATATGTAATGTATATGAATATATTATGTACGAGTGCATGTTTGTTTGCATACACGAATGGATGCATAAATGCAATCGTGAATACATACATGAATACATGCATGAATGCATATATTTGAACATACAATCACGTGTATACGCGCACGCAAAGTCACACACGCACGTACGCATGCATGCACACCGTGCATACACTGGACTTGATAATTTGATATACAAACTAAGTAAAATGAACGTAATTCAAAACGGGCAATTTCGTACGGAAATTTGCTTTTTGTGGAAGAAATCTGAGCTATATACGTAAAGGGAGTAAAAAGTAAGTATGCGTTAATCACTACGTGACATAACACAGCCTTTGACAACACGCAGGTGATTGTTGGTACCCAAACTGAAGCAAAAACAAAGGAAAGACGTCGACATGTTTGTGGGATCTAAACTTATTGTTGTGCGGAAACTGGAAAGCGTTACCGTTATCCGTGTGTCTGTCTCTTATAGGACAACTATAACGTGATTTGTTACAATGCCGGCTTATTACGACATGAGCAGCCATATAACTACGCCCATATTTGACACGAATAGAAAGGCGGGCGGAAACAGAAGATGCGCTGGTGTATGATAGCAATACGCAGACGCACGAACGAATACAATGCACATGCTAGTTTACCGTGCTTATATTGTGAAGCACCAATGTACTTATACAAACCAGAGAGAGAGAGAGAGAGGGAGAGAGAGAGAGAGAGAGAGAGAGAGAGAAGAGAGAGAGAGAGAGAGGGGGGGGGGGTGAGAGGGATAGACATATAAAACACGTACAGCTAATAGCATATGTGTAGCTATAGGAAATATTCCACGACACACACACACGCACGCACGCACACACGCACGCACGCACGCACGCACACACGCAGTCACACAGACAACAACAGACAGACAGACAGCAGACAGACAGACAGACAGACAGACAGGGAAAGAGGGAGAGAGGGAGAGCGGGAGACAGGGAGAGAGGGAGAGAGGGAGGGAGGGAGAGAGGGAGAGAGGGAGAGAGGGAGAGGGGGAGAGAGAGGGAGAGAGGGAGAGAGAGACAGACAGACAGACAGACAGACAGACAGACAGACAGACCGACAGACAGACAGACAGACAGACAGACAGACAGACAGCTATTCATTAGCTGCAAAAGCGTTGAAGTCGCGGCTCATTCAGTTATGTCTACTTCTTAGCATGGCGACACGATTGAATGAACATAGCTTTATTATCATTGTAGTTTGCGATAGTGTAGATATGGAAACATTCATATGTAGTAAAACGTAGGCTACTGTTGCATCTTCGAAGGAGAGAACACGCTTAAGTCCGACAACAGTTGTCAGAGTCGCGGTTTACCCACCGGCCACTGCGAGGGAGTCGCGCGGAAACCAAACAAGATGGAAACATATCGACTACAGCGTTTGTGTGTACAAAGCTGATGTTCCTAGTGCCATTAACGCCGCTCAAACGGCTTGTCGCGACCCTGATGTATGTAGATGACTGTCCAAACGCGGTCCCCGTCTGACATACACGTGCTCCGAGACTACTAAACACACGCGCTTTGTTGACGACCAAGCCGGAGACATTGGCCAGACGTCGCGTGTCGACGACACGGACTTACACGAGGGGTATATTGGAAACTTTGGTCTTTGGCTTGTTGTCGGTTGGCTTGGTTCGTCTGACCAAAGAGTTAGGAGAGCGACTTTACGAGTTACCTAAAATAAACAAAAACCGGTCGTTTTCTGATAAGAAGAAATACCAAGTCAATTCCCTTAGAACAGTGAGCAGCAACAGTGTTGTTGGAATGTGTGAGTGTGTGTGTGTGTGTGTGTGTGTGTGTGTGTGTGTGTATGTGTGTGTGTGTGTGTGTGTGTCTGTGTGTGTGTGTGTGTATGTGTGTGTGTGTGTGTGTGTGTGTGTGTGTGTGTGTGTGTGTGTGTGTGTGTGTGTGTGTGTGTCTGTGTGTGTGTGTCTGCGCGCGCGCGTGTGTGTGTGTCTGTGTGTCTGTGTGTGTGTGTGTGTGTGTGTGTGTGTCTGTGTGTGTATGTGTGTGTGTATGTGTGTGTGTGTGTGTGTGTGCGTGTGTGCGTGTGTGCGTGTGTGTGTGTGTGTGTGTGTGTGTGTGTGTGTGTGTGTGTGTGTGTGTGTGTGTGTGTGTGTGTGTGTGTGTGTGTGTGTGTGTGTGTGTGTGTGTGTGTGTGTGTGTGTGTCTCTGTGTGTGTATGTGTGTGTGTGTGTGTGTGTGTGTGTGTGTGTGCGTGTGTGTGTGTGTCTGTGTGTAGGTGTGTGTGTGTGTGTAGGTGTGTAGGTGTGTGTGTGTTGTGTGTGTGCGTGTGTATGTGCGTGAAAAGAGAGGGGATGGAGGATTGGAGGGAAGTAGGGAGAGAGGGAGAGAGGGGGGGCAGAATGTCTGACACACAGATAGATACAGACATACATACGGAATGTATATGAATGAATGACTTTGATTGATTGATTGATTTAGTTGCGTGCGTGGGTGAATGAATGAGTGTGCGTGCGAATGTGTGAGTGTTTCACTTTGACTGGTCGAGAATTGGGGCAACAAAGAAACGGCACAGTAAAAAAGCGAAAAAAGGGAACTCGTAACATCGTAACTAGTATAATATATTGGAACAACAGAATAATCAGACTGGATTCAGTTAAATACCGAAATATCACAACTGTTAAATGCTAGAATGACAGGGTAACAGAATAGCGCAACAACAGAATATATAAGAATAGCAGAACGAATACACGAACGACGGAATACCAGATGGTTGCGGTGGACAAGCGGCGTAGTGGAACATTCGAGTGAACTCGCCGTGTATTTGAACATGACTTACTTATCCTCCCCGTGCTCCAGTCAACGCGTGATGACACTGATGACGTGCGCATTACCATTGGACCAAAAGACCATGAACCCAACAGAAGACCATGTGGAACCTGCCAGAACGAATGCAGATGAGAGAGTGAACTTCCAACCGAATGTTGGAGTCTAATTTTTGGAGCTGAGTACTATATTTGTGCTGAGTACTACAATTGTCAGCGACTTAAAATCAACAGACAATATTGCTAAAGACCGTTTAACAAACGAGAAAGTCACACACGGACAGACTAAGAAGCCGTCCGTGAAATGTCCAAATGTTTGTGTGACAATCGCATACGAGTGAAATGAACGCGCTGTGCCGTGTGTTACACATCAAGCCCAGTAAAAAGAGGCAAGACAATGCGTGGTGTGTCTCTATATAGTGGTACAATACGTAACCTGATAGCCCGTTTCGCTGATTCATGCTTACCTGATCGTGAAAGCTCCCAGGCGGCTGTCCTGTATATCACGCCAAGATGAAACACTTCCCGATTTTTTATAGTGTTCCCCATATTTTGTAACCGAAGACACGGGATTTTTTAAAGAACACGCGTATAGAATTCGCTTAATATTAGCATCGTGGATGCCAGCGCAGTTTATTCTGACACGTTTGATTCGTATAATTTGTATTCCCCGTCGCCCTGTCGACATTTTACACTTGATGGATAATCGCTTTGGGAATTCGGTCGACGCCTGACACGTCTATTCATAAACAGAAGCTTTTTTAACGTTTCGTAAAACTGACTAATAGAGTCGATGATATACACTCAAGGGCCGTCGCATATTCTCAAACGTAGGTCGGGTCGAGAGGATAATAACGGCGGTAAACGGTGAAATGTGCGGGCGAAGCCAGCGGCGGAATTCAACTGTCGACTTCACCTAGCAATAATTGGTATAGTCTGAAGCCCAACCTGCCATATCGCGTGCGTGCTATGAACCTGCCTGCATCCGGGGCAGATGGACAATGTATGACGGTACTTGCGCTATAACCCAAATTGACCCCTTTTGACCCTTTTTGGTTCAATATATCAATGATTTGCAAACATCTTGTCCTATGTTTAAATATGTTGACGATTGCATCATATTTGAAATATGCAATCAAAGTACGATATCTGTTATACAGGATTCTGCTAACGTCATTGAGCGATGGTCTAGTAATAATGATATGCGCATCAATACGAGTAAGACAAAAGAAATGGTTACATGTTTCGGTAAAATAGAACATTTGTAGAATCTCTGCCGTATATTGAAATAAATGGGACAGATAGTGAGAGAGTCACTCAAGCAAAAGTTATCGGTGTAACTATATCATCGGTTTTAAGTTGGAATACACATGTAGATGAAATAGTTTCAAAGGCAAGAAAGATAGTGTATATGATCTATCAGTTGAAACGTGCTGGTATCAACCAAAATGATTTGGTTAGAATATATGTATCTGTGATTAGACCAATAGTTGAATATGCCTGTCCGGTATGTCACACGAAATTGCTTAAATACTTATCGGACAACATCGAGATAATTAAAAAAAGGTGTCTCAAAACTATATTTCCTGGTTATGTGTACGAGGTTATTCTGCAGATAGTAAACTTACCAACGCTGCGCGATAGACGCAACGAATTGTGTAAAGCGTGTTTCGCTAGAATGAAGCGTAGTGTCCACAAACTGAATACGCTACTACCAAATACTCGAAATGTGCCACATACACTGAGATCATTCAACGAGTTACCCGTCCCAATGACGAACGCTACAAAAACTCATTAATTCCATGGTGTTTAGTACACTGCCAGAACACTTAATTATCTTTGTGTATGTCTTAACAGTCAATTTTAATATTTAAACTAACTGATTAAATTTTAGTGTATTTTTTCATTTAATTTTTAATGAATGATAGTAATGCAATTATAATGTACACGTTTTAATATAAAGTGCCTCATACCGAGTGAGTTGTGTTCACGCGGCGATTTTGTGAATTTACTTAATAATATCTTTAGTGTAGTTGCGTTACTTTTATTGAGTACAACATGTTTTATGAGTATTGTAAGATAATGTTGTGTCGCCTTGTAACAGCATGATACTTGCGTGGCTTTGTGAATTTTATGGTAAATGTATGTACAATCCAACTGAAAATATGTACAGTCCAATTGCAAATATTCATAAATTTATTCGTATTCTTATTCAAATTACCGAAACCAACCTGTGAAGCAACGTTCATATATCGGCTTCACCAAGAAGACGTGCTTTCTTATAATTGCCAATATGCGGAGTTCATTTTGACAATTCTATGTACATTGTCCTACATGTTTTCTTCTTTCCCTTAAACGTACAGGATTCATCAGAATATTAGTATCAATGCCACATTAAACATATAGTTTGACACATAAGCACGCATGCATGCACACACACACACGCACACACGAACACACGAACACACGCACACACGCACACACGAACATAC
>OZ023206.1:16287376-16296683 GCA_963995525.1 Escarpia spicata
TCGCTGAAAACTATCTAATCTCGCTTATCGGGGAAAAGGGTAAAGCGGCCGAGCGGTCTTAATTAATACCCCCGGGATTGGAGGCGGTGGACGCTGATAGCGGTTGCAATTTATGGAGAGAAGATTCCAAAAGTAGCTTGCACGCTACCGCCTTCTATCGACATTATTATACACCAGCGACGTATTCAGAAACGTGACTGCTTGAAGCAGTAAGGGTCAGAGCACAGTTGGCCTTCTTGTTTAAAGAAAAATACAATAGGGGCCTACCCAACAAAATTGATATTTGCAATTTGAAACAAAGTTTTTGTATGTGGATTGAATACAACAGATGAGGCATATTAGCCGGCTCAGTGGCAATGAAATGGCGCATATTTGGAAGAGTGTAGAACTTTAGTGCATTGATGTTTTGTCATTGTTGTCACATAACATACGTGAGTTTAACAAAAACATGGCTATTTTGATAGCTGCTGACGCGCACCGTGCATGCGAGCGTTTTAAAATAGCTACAGGTATCTAATTTTGACGAAATTAGGTTAGCAAATCAACGACATGATGGCAGTCGGCATGAAGAAATTTCAGATTTTTCAATGATGCGATTTACTTATAATCTGACAAAACGTTTACATGGCCACCGTTGGAAAAGTCAACAGTGCTCTGAGCCCATTAGCCCGATACATATCTATGCATTGCGGTAAATAGACAGGTTCATTGACTGTGTTCCGCTATTAGCTATTCGACGTATGGAGATGAAAGAACGTTAATAGAAACGAGTCGATTCGATCGTACGCCGTGCACAAATGTGTCGGCCAAATGAGCGTTTGACAAAGCGCACTGTTAGACGAAATAATATCCGCTATCAAAGGCTTGGGTCGCCTCGATTCACGCCGCCGCTTAGCGTTTAACTCCGGTGAAATACTACCCGCTTTTTGACACGGCAATGTAGTAATTCTGGAATGAGTTAGCGAGGTGACTAGGTCCGACTTGAGCGACTCTTTACAGTTTGTCGATCATGTTCCGCCGGCGAGATTGTGTGTCGTGTTCATTCACTGGTCCTGTCTTGTCGTTTCAATCCGACGACGTCCGATGGTTGATGGATGACGTCGTTTTGTCGTTCGATGCTCACTGTTCGCTACGACAGCAGCAGTTATCGTGTCGAAATGAGATCGTCTTTACATAGCCGCCGAGCCAAAGTCGTGTTAATGAAATATCCACGCATCCATGCTTTAGTCGAGCCGCGCCGCGCAGTCATCACGAGAGCAATCATATTGTCTGATTTGCAGTTCCTGGTTCCTACTCACTGGCTTTACGTGCGATTTCACTGGGGGAATTTACTTCGGACTCGATCCGGACTTCCTTAAATCGAATCCATCGTTCTCCCGACATTAGGTAACGCCATAAAAACCTATTAACTCATTTAATTCTATATGTAGGCCCCTAGAATAAATTCAAGTACAGCAATTCTAGAAGTTTGCATATACATGTCGATGCGCGATACAGTCCCGCTCTTATTTCAGTGTTGATTTTGTCGACTTTCTTTGCTCTCTCAAAACGAATTTGGCCACAGGTTCAGTGGGTTGAAGGCTAGTCATTAGCATGGCAGTTAGCTTTGGCAAATTACCAAATATAACGACCAAAATGAATTAGTTTGATCATTTCAACAATTGACGTGTCCAGTGCTTCGAAGTTTACGAGTGTCACAATGAAAATGCGTATAATAATAATAATAATAAACTTTATTTATACACCATCAAATCCGGGACTAATGACCCCCGTTCACGGGTGTTTACAAATTGCCAATCATCTAAGAAGCATAAAAACACTTTTAAGAGAATAAATAAGAAAATAAATTAAATTAGCAAACAATATCCTAATATATAGTGTATGCATATATATATATATAAGCCTAAGTATAGTAAAATTACGGGTAAATGCAATTATAAAATAAACGATTAGCAAAAGTGCTGAACAGCTGAACCTACTGGAAAAAATATATATATAATACAAATATAGATATAAATAAATAAAAAATAAATAAAATAACGTCCGTCAAGCTTTAGCTTTGCCACCAATGTTGATAATGATGAGTTACATTACTATTGCTGCGTGATATCTCATAAGTCAAACATTCGCACATGCAGCCTGATGTTTTTGTCATAAAGAAACACTTTTGTGGCTAGAACTTCAACAAAATATAAGACGGAATGTAAAAACGCACTACGTGTTCCGCATCCATTTTTTATGACTTGACGGAGCTTTTGCTAGGCAACGGGTCACGTGATGGATAGGTCAAATGTACGCACTTTCCTCTTAAAACAGAATGCAGATATTATTTAAATTATCCACATACCTATTGTGACATTAAAGAGCCGTATTCGTGATGAGATCAGCCAGTTGGGAAAGCAGCTGGATGTCGCTGGGACTATAGAACATAAAAGCCAACGTTTAGAGTACGTTTGCGTGGTCGTGATAGATATATCCCGGACATAACTATGTCGGTGATTCGGGCATTCCTCGGCGTACTCAAATCCGTCGTAGACGTGTTTACCTGTAACAGACGACTTCGCACTCACGGTGTTTATACATATAACACCGCCAAACCAACATAGTTCCACACCTTCGCCCAGTTTAACTCGAGCCGCTCTTTCCGCGAGCGTGAATCGGTGTAAAGACATTCTTTACTAATCTGTATGAGGGTCATGGTGATGTGGCCTGAAACTGGAGTCGGTTTGTAAGGGAGCCGTGGACCGCAGCGTTGAGATGTTGGGATCCGGTATCGTCGTGATACCGTCAGCGGTTAATATAGAGCCTACATTATTTACGGCGGATTCTACGTGCTCAAAAAATATACTGCAACAAAATCGAAATAAATTGTTACACTTGGTCATTCTCAAGTAGTTGGTTAGAAGGCATTCATATAAAACGGTTCATACATCATCAAGCTGATTATTGGACATAATACCAGCATATGTGTTGGCCTTTAATACAAATAGTTATTAACATGATACTCGTATTCTGGTGTGTGCTTCATTGTTCTTTGCTATAAATATCTTGGCGTCATCTATCCGACATCGATAATCCCTACACCTGTCGCCGTCAATCCACAGACATTCACACCTTTGCAGTCGTTCATAATCTTCCCTGGTTGTCGATCACATTCTTCGCATTCCACGGATGCTCTATGCGTGCGCCACCTGTCGGCAACGCGTCACCTTGCTGCGCGCGCGCTCCTACAGCCTCCTCGGCTTCTCATGGCGAAGGATGGATCAATCAAAAAATGCCAAAAGGCGTCGCCACTGCGGCAGAAGAGACATCTCACGTGAGAAGCAAACAACGCACAAACCCATTAATCTTCGAAGCAAGAAATTCCGCTATTTCACCGCGGAATCGGCTACCTCAAGCGATACATCACTAAATGACGTCACGATGAGCATCACCTGCGTGTTTCGTTTTGCACGCGACAGGTGGCGTGTGGGTTTAACGTCAAGGCGGATGTTAACTATGAGTGATATCTGTGTTTGAGCCTCTTTGTTCTGTCGACAGTGTTCAGTCGAAATGCGACACGCAGTTAGTCTGAACATCGCACTCTGAATTTCTTGTTTACGTTTGTCGCGACGTCTAGCGGATTGTCAGCCACTTCCGGCGGTGAGCATTCGCCTCAATTTCGCCGTGCCGCAGTTGATGTATGCTACACAATGCATATGTAAAGAGTCCGTAGCCGGATTTTTCATATGAATGGAATTCAAATAATGAAATAACTAATGTGGATATATATTTTAAAAGTTGCAAATATACGATAATTTTTTTTTATAGAGTCGAACCTCGCTTTATAGCCACCTCGGATACTCAAAAAGTATTTCAGTAACAGTAAAGTATTAAAAAATGTTCTTGCTAATATGGTCACCTCGCTATTCGGGTAATTTTTGTCCAAACCCGTGAGTGATCTTAATAGTGAGGTTCCACTGTATGTATATATATATATATATATATATATATATATACATATTTATATATATGTATACATATATGTGTATGTGGGTGTGTGTTTGTGTGTGTGTGTGTGTGTGTGTGTGTGTGTGTGTGTGTGTGTGTGTGTGTGTGTGTGTGTGTGTGTGTGTGTGTGTGTGTGTGTGTGTGTGTGTGTGTGTGTGTGTGTGTGTGTGTGTGTGTGTGTGTGTGTGTGTGTGTGTGTGTGTGTGTGTGTGTGTGTGTGTGTGTGTGTGTGTGTGTGTGTGTGTGTGTGTGTGTGTGTGTGTGTGTGTAATTATATATATATGCCTATACCGATGAGGCGTGAAATGTGTCCTGCTAAAATGCACCATGTTGTTTTTGCATCTAAACAATGATCTTTTTTCCGCCATGCTTTTGTAGCGCTGTGCTGTTTTTTTTGCCAATTTTAGAGTCACACCTTTTTTTAACAAGAAGAATACATCTCGCACGTTTCGGTGCCTCCCTCTGACAATACAATCTCACATGCCAGAATTGGCAACGTGGTATTTTGTGTGGCAACATTTCGCGACACACTGGTGATGTGTATAATTATATCTACTGCTTGACAATAACGCCAATTATCCCCCAGACAAATTCGTACAGGTAACAACTAACAATCTGTCTCATTTGATAGTTTAATTGAATAAACACAAATTATGTCTCAGTTGGCAGATACAAAATGGCATGTATCATAGAGTGTACTCGGCGCGAGTTGAGATTTTATTAGTTATTACAATATGTGAATATATCAGTTAAGTACCAAGATAAGTTAGGGAAAACGGTGATTTTCCCGGTAATTGATATGCTGCGACAATTAGCTAAAAATGTGTAAATTGTAGATTGGCTGAGATGACGTCATCGGAGGCACGTATGTTAAGCGTTCTCCGTCGCGCGAGATTTATAATATATATTCTCATAAATAAATGCATGGGTTCACCAACACAAATCTTGTTTTATTCATGTTAAGCAAATTGTGTTTTGTTGATCAAACAACTTTTACATGCAAAGAAATGTTTTGTCTATATATCATAATTGTTCGGTGTTAAAAGTGAATTCGATCCAAGACATTGTGATCCGAATTCCTATAATAGGACAACAAATCGTAAAAAGTTGTACAACATTAATTAGTATTACATTATTATCAAGCGTAATTGGCCTATGTTATGTACAGAAATGTTATTCGACACCTGCCTGGGGTGAATATTGCAGGTCGCAATGTTGTCGGCGAAAAAAGCAACGTAAATACAGTCTGTTTAAGAATAGTAATCTTATTATGAAATTAATATGCGGAATTATTGTTTTGGTCGATGTGCCTTTCATGCGCATTCGCGTTGGCGCAGATGTCGGAAGTGATTTGATCGGGGAGAGTCGTTGTAACGGAAGACATATTGCGATGCGCAGGCAATTGTGAAACACGTCATTGAACGCTGTAGGGTGACAGTCGTGACTCACAACGGAATGCGAACGCGACAAAATATGTCAATTGTTGTCGGGTCATCCTTGGTAAAACGTGACGCCGGGGCATCCACCAACGCCACCTGGTGAACACTGTAGCCGGACCCAACGACGTTGTCGCGACTTGTTTCAATCCATAACCGTCGCCCTGTCGCCAAATGGGTGACAATAGTGACGTTATTATTACGTCACGTGGTGGCGATTCGCTCAAGGCCGACACTGGTGGTGTTTGCGAGCGGCGTAACATGATCCGTTCGGCTTGGTGACACATTCCGTCGCCGTTCACGCCTTCAACGACTGCCCGGGAATGCGCTTGCTGTGTAAACCAATACTTTGAATTATATTGTGATGGCACGAAGAGAACGACAGTCATTTGCGCATGTCCTTGGTGTCATTTCTCCTTAGAACGGCGCCGCTATCGGACGCCAGCCTACAGACGCACACACGGAACGCGATTCGGTTTGCGACGACTAATATTTACCGGTGAAGTCGAGTTAATCGAGCACATACGAGGTATGTACTGCGGAGCTTTGCTTTGTCCGAATGTCTACTGAGTTGTTTATTTCACGAACAATGACCGTGTTGTTAGCCCAGTCTATATACCCGCCGCTGTCGTTTGCTGATACGCGCTGGCGTTTGCACGGACGTATTGGGTGTCGTGACATGGCAAAATGATCGGGGGATAACACGCTATTTTCGGGTTTTAAACCTCAACAAATGTTGACACGGGTTTGTGTTGTGCAGACGTGTTCGCTGCTTGTTTGTCTTTCCTGTTTTGCCTCTGCGGCAGAAATGGTCGTCTATACTAAATCACATATTCCGACGAGTATTTGTTATGCAGAAACGTTATATACGGCACTATCTTATTTTAGTTCATTAGTTTAATTAAATGAAAACGCCACAATTTATATTACTGATTAACAACACCGACATTTGTAAAATATATAAATTGTTTTAGTTAGTACATAAAATTAAATACATGATCGTAGGTCATAATTAAGTAGAACAAATAATTCTTCATCACGCGGGTTTTACAAGTAGATATGGTATGGTGGTACAATTTATGGAATTATTTCTAATTTTAGGATGCTCTTTTGACCATTGATGTCAAACTTTGCTAGGTACTGACATCCACCCACATTCTAAACGTACAAATCATATTCTTCTAATACTACTATTCGTAAATATGACATGCTTGGATACTCGCTTAGTCCTTCTCGTAAAATACTCAAATAACTGATTAGGTTCGATTTAGTATAGTAGGGTTTGAAAGAAGAATACTAAAAATATGATAAAATAATGCATATTTATTTAATACATCTTATGTGTCTTATCGAACTTAATTTGCACATAAAGTAATAACATGCACAGTAAATTGTACAAACATGTACAGTAAACTGCACATTTCCCCGATGATTTACACCCAAAATCAGTTTTCGTCTTCTTCTTTTTATTATAATAATAATAAGACAGGCGAAAACTTATTTTTAAAGATACTTTCTTGATAACCCTTGATTTTATAAACTGGGAATCTTCGAGAATCTGCATCACGTTTTTTGTGCGGGACCTCCGTCAAGCTTCGCCTTAGCAATTGTAGTTGCATAATTATATACATTTGCTTTATTAAGACAGCATACGCCTGCCATATTATAATTCTTTCTGGTGTACTGATTTAGCAGTCTTAAGCAACTTGAAATGAAAATAGTTTGGGGCTAGAATTTCAATAGCAAATATGACGGAATATCCGACGGCCTCACAACTGGGACGGCCATCTTAGTAAGCGTGCCTGACCTCGTTGCTGGATTAATACTGACGTAATGGATCTATCAATTATCGCCCGGTCTCAATTACGTACTGTCCCACTTCTTGTCTGGCTGACGTGCTTTGCCTTCGGTGACGTCACGAAGTTGGTGTAACGACGCCATCCCTGTGATTTAATGGCGACTCCTTGTGGATTACCCGCGTCAGCACCCTCGTTTGTTTTTCTACGAAGACCGCCTCGACGGCTTGACTTATGAGGGATTTGTGAGGTCCCCGGAAGAAGGGTGTAACATTTATTCGGAAACGTGAAACCTATGTTTTCTTGTGGTTCTTTAGAAACAGCTGATGTGCTATTAAACAAACGCTGTAGTCAAGTCATCGGGTGTGAAAACCCTGCAGGCCGACTCTTAATCTAGAGAACCGGGGACCGAATCGTCTTGTCGCTGTTCAAAGTTAACAATAATTTCGTTCATGCGATAGCGTTCACAGGTGTGTAAATGAATACCTGGTGATAGACAGTGGTGGAATTTTGTGAGAAATTGCTTTTGCGCCTGTGATCATGGTGATACTGAATACTTCCAGAGAAGGTGAATTTATTTTCTACTGAATACATGGAGTGACGAAGAGTAGCGTTGAAACAGCGCTAAATAGGGACATTAGTACTGTGAAGTAAGTTATATTTCCCAACTGCAATACTATAGTATTCACCACCATTACTATGCTCATTAGTCAATGTGTCTTTCTTGTCTTTATTCATGACGCTATGACACCCATCATTAAGATAAATGATAACCATTCTAATTACCAAAGTACATACGTTTATAATATAGCTTACGTATACGGGCGTGTTCACAACCTCCACTCGATGAAAACAACGCTTACGTGTCCACGTAACAAATGTCGTTGTCACCTCTACGTTTCCGCTGTTCTGACACTTACAAATGCCTCAGTCTGGCTATTTTACTACGGCAAGTACAGCATCAACGGGGTCTAAAAAATGTTCCCTCTGTTGCGTTTGACTGCCAACTAAGTCGTACACATTAAAACATTTATGAGATCCCGACTAAATATTGGCGTGCATCGCGCAATCGTGTCCGGAAATCAGTTCATTAAGACACGCAAATTCGCTGAATCCGACCACAGGAAGCACGCTAGAGAAGTGCCATGTCATTGCATAATCTCGATCACCGTTGCAAAAATGTCTGTCGAATCGTTAGGATTGTTTTCGTTAATTGAAGGAAGTCATGCGTCTTCTGTCTGGCGCGCGTCGACGATTTAACGCCTCGGTGCCCGAATCGCACAATTAAAATTACCTGATCACTTCCGTTGTTGCAAAGCGAACAATAATAAACCGGTGCGACTGTGTAATTTTTTTTAAATATCTACTTGGTACTAATGGGCCAATTGTAGGACTCTCAGTAAGCCAGTAGCTTTTGTGTCAGTATAATACAAATGTAGCTATTTCCTTTGGGTGGCAATTGTGTTATATCTTGTTCAACATGAAATAAACACCATGTGTATAGTGTTTTATTGCGTCACGTGTTGATAAAATACGTTGTGGATTCACGTACGTGAAACAGTATTCGGTGTTCGAATTATATTTCAAAGAATAAGTCTATATAAATAGAAGCGCTTTTGAACGTTGGACTCCCCATCCCGTCAGAAAAGAAGTTTGTAAGAGGATACATAGATGAATCGGTTTAGAATGTTTTACATCGGGAGGTGGAAAATATAAGTACTGCATAACCTCTGCTAGCTTTGGGCGTGACTCATTTCGTGCGGACTTTCGCCTTGTTGCGTTTACGTTTTCATAATAGGTTCAGCTAGACAACGACGTGAAATTTGTGACGAACACTGGTGTGCGTACAGACACCAAGGGAAGTCGGCGCGTGTGGACAGATAGTCTTACTCAGGTTACCTTCGCGACGCCATCCATCTCGGTCAGATGTCTCGTGCGACGGTGCGTGCATGCTGTTCGGCGACGGGTCGGTGATAGTTGGTGTGATAAAATAGGCCAGTGGCGTTGAGGAGGGGAGGGATGTAGATGCGGACAGGAAGAATGAAGAGAGAAGGACAGACGGAGAGATGGAGAAAAAGTTGCAGT
>OZ023206.1:16296883-16346883 GCA_963995525.1 Escarpia spicata
GCTTTAAAAGCAGGCAGCTATTCTGACGTTCCAACAAGAGCGATGAATCGTCGCGCAATTGCTGATTAGCATCTCCCTGTTGATTAATACTCGCAGCGCCAGCGGCAACAGCCGTGTATGCTGCGCTGGCGTGAGTGGTTTCGGGTTGAACTGTTCCTTTTGGGGCTCTTTCACGGCACGTTGACTTGCGTGACGCAGACAAGGGCTATGTAGAAGCTCAACTGGCCCGCGTGACTCACACGGGGAGGCATTGTAAACACCAGGTCGTCGATGTAATGATGACAGTTATAGCAGTGGTTATTAAATTTATTGTGTTTACTTTGCAGCTATAATTAACCTCTGGCGTTCGTTCTTAGTCATTTTGGTAAATATATCTAGGGTTAATTGAGGTAAAAAAATACACATCTTAAAATAACACATACGTCAGGACACGCAATACGGCACATTTAACAACATACGTAAATGTTTGTTAAATATGTACTTTGAGCAATAACTGACTTTCTGAAAACAAAATTAAATTGGTTTTATGGGTTTAAATGGGTTTACGAACTATCGATGAAAGCAAAACGCCAATGTTTTCAAGTGAAACACTGAACTGAAAAGGGCTCTTTAATTACCGCAACAAATACATAATTGGTGAGGTAAATCGAACACTACGACAATACCAAATGACAACGGTGACTACGACGACTACGACGACAACAGCAGCAACAACAACGACGACAAGAACAACAAAGATAACAACAACCACAACAGCACCGACAACGACTAATACCACCACCGCCGCCGCCGCCGCCGCCACCACCACCAACATTACCACCACCAACAACAATATCACCACCATCATCACCACCTGCAACATCACCACCACCTGCACCACAATCACCTCCACCACCACCACCACAATCATCACCACCATCTACCACTATCACTATCACCACCACCACCACCACCACCATCACCACCACCACTACTATCACCGCCACCACCACCAGCACTACCACCACAACCACAACCACCACCAACACCACCGCCACCGCCACCACTATCACCACCACCACCACTATTATCACCACCACCACCATCACCACCACTATCACTACCACCATCACCACCACCGCCACCGCCAACAACAACAACAACAGTGGTGGTGGAAGTAACGACGCAGACACTGGCAACAACAACTGCTTCGATGACAATGACGATGATGTCAGCCACGACAACAATGACAATCGCGAACGTTGACAGTACCGGCTACGGGGAACACATTAACACGACAACGACATCAGCAACGACGAGGGCGTTGGAAACTGGCACGTCTGGCGACGTGGCCACGCAAGCATTTCTACAGTAACACTCACTTCTAGTACAGAAACAAACGGTCATTGTTCTTGCACCAATAGTATCCGGGTATTCCCCGCTGCGTTACCGTTCATCTAATAGCTATCGGGTTACGGTAGAGGGTCGCATTAACCGCGTATATAGGGCATGACGTAATTACGTAGAATCCAATTATAGCGC
This sequence comes from Escarpia spicata, assembly GCA_963995525.1. Classification (NCBI taxonomy): domain Eukaryota; kingdom Metazoa; phylum Annelida; class Polychaeta; order Sabellida; family Siboglinidae; genus Escarpia; species Escarpia spicata. Next base: position 16,298,405 of record OZ023206.1, read on the forward strand.
GTTGCTTAACGATTCAGCGACGTTTAACCTGGGCCGAGGAAGATCGCCCATGATTTGGCGCCGGAAGTCTTGAGGCCGTAGGGAGGAGACAAAAATGGGATATAGTTAATATAACGGATCAGGCCAGCATTGCGATAACGGCGAACAACTAAATTAAATTAACTTTAATTGAATTTAAAACGGAAAGTGTGATCGTGTTGTCAGACAATAATACATCGTCACCACCGTAATATCTGCAAATATTGTTTTAAAATTGTAACATGACCATTATATGTTTGATTGTTAAGCCCTAATATCGTGTTTTAATATCTTCTTGGCGAGACGGTGTTCGATGGGACACGTCTGACACGGAGTGAAGTGTAAAGCGCTCGGAGCAGTCGCAAGCACTTGGATAGCACGCTGAATGAGAACATACTTTTACTTTATATTTCATGCAGAAAGAAATTACTTATCCTCTTCGTGTCGTGTGGAACATGATGGGCGCACAAGCTCTCCCCAGTCCCCTCTGTCTTGGGCTATCCTTGTTGTCGTGCCTATCACTATCATTAATACTAAAACATAATATCTACTTTTGTATAGTTTATTCCATAACGTCACACGCGTAACACTAAAACTTAACACGAGTAGCGTTTTGTAAATTCATGTATGCCATCAGATGGAAACTTAACATCTAGTATATAATATTATGTTTTAATGTGTCCTTGTTTCTTTAATACAATTTCCCAGTTTAAGAGGCTGTCTATCAAACGTGAACCAATATCCGCCCACTAACTTCGCCACAAACTCATACATTTTAAGTAAACATTTTCTTTGTAAACGTTTAATTGCAAAACGAATTCGATACCGACTGGACGTCAACGTAAAGACACGACATTCTATGGCGAAGGAAAGGGACGTTCTCATAAGTTCTTAATCACCTTAAAAATGTATGGCGTTCAGTATCGATTCACGCCATCAACGACAATGTTGAAAGGAGATACGCCTTAGGCGACTTTCTGTGGTTGCGACGAATTCGCCGGATGTGGAAAACCGCCATATTTGTTAGATCAGGACGATGTGAACATAACCATGGGCACATTAATAAGATTTTTATTGACGTGGTAATGTTTTCTACATACATTACGTCCAATGAAACGACTTTTTACTTTCGAAAACGTGATGTAGACAAAACTGCCAGCCAACCATCCAATAATAATAAGGAAACTTCTTTTGTGTATAAATCCTCGGAAATCAACGTCAAAAGCGCATCAAAACAACAGCGTTCCTCAGTCTCAAAATCAATAAGCAACATTCAAGTTGTCAACAGATAGATCGCTAGATACGGATCTAAGGTGGATGGATACGTAATGTTATACATTTTGGGGAACGTTGCGAACTTATGCGACCGTCCCTAAAGACACGTTGCTCGACGGAAACCGACGACGGAAACACGACGGTTTGGTCGTTTGACACTGTCGTATCGCCGGGGAATGGTCGCACGATCTCGTCCGCGTGTATAGCCCGAGCCGCGAAGGCGTCGTTGGCTTCCGGCGGATGAACCATTCGGTGGTCGCATCAACACTCTAGCCGTGGACTGACATAATCGTCCCGGATGAGCCAACATCTGATAATGCGTCGCCTGCGATTTCCCATGGTCGCCAATCACGGCTCGGTGACATCGCTGTTCAAACAACAAGGAGACTCTCTCGTGAAGTTGCCCTGATTTTTAGGCATCTCTTCATTTTTGTATCGTAGGCGGTATTAGTTCAACAATAGAACTAACCCTATTGCCAGGGATGATGTCACGAAAAATCGCATTTTGGAAGACGAGATGTAGTTACAAACGACAGTAGGCCCACATCTCGTCGAACCAATAATGACATCACTTCGTGAAAACTATACTACAATATATATATATATATATATATATATTGTTAAATTGTTTCGTTGTTAAAGCCACGAAAGTTTCATTAAAAATATTATAATTACACTAACTAACCGCAGTTGGCAATCTTGCGGGCTGATAACACACGAGTATCGATAATATCGTCGATTTGCTGCACCCAGGAAGAACGATTTGCTTCGTCACTGCGAACACAACGACCCGATGTCACATTGACTGATTAAGTTATCAAATGTCTAGTTAATCAGATGTAGCGGAGATGTGGCTGGTTAACTTTACACGGCAACCAGTGATGTGGTGGAATGCTACTAACCACTGCTAACAAATCCCACGCAGTGTGAACTACTCGCAAAAGTTTGTTTTACTGGGAAATCGTCCGCGATGCGTGGCGCAGTGGCTAGAACCAGGGCTCGGAAGCTCGACACCAGCAAGTTACTGAACTTGTTGGCGATTCTTAGAAACTTGGGAAACCTCAGTAAGAGGTGCACCGTGTGTATTTGTGTGTGTGTGCGTGCGTATACGCGTATGCGTGTGCGTTCGCGTGCGTGTTTGTGTGTGCGTGTAGGTGCGTGGGTGTGTGCGCGTATGCGTGCATTCGTGCGTTCGTGTGTTCGTGCATGTATGCACGGATTGCCAATCGGATTAACGTAACACCAGCGTATATTTTATATAATCCGGTGAACATCTGGCGTCTTTATCTTCTAACGGATGCACAGCCGCGGAGTCGGGACCGTCCACTCTATAAATAATAATATACACGAGCGGACCTTCCTGTTAATCTGTATATCTCGCGAGTCAATCCGGTGGTAGTTGGCGCCGATTGCGCGATTGCGACGACTTGGAGCGTGTCCCACGCGCGTGCTCGCTTACGTGTGGTGGGATTTAGACGGAGAACGCATTCCAATGTTGCTTTTATCAAACTGTTAGAGCAGCGACTCCTACCATAACGTTTTAGTACACGTCGACTACGTCAGATTTGTAACGAACAATGTAAATAAGTATAATATATATATATATATATATTATACTTATTTACATATTAACGTTACGAACAATCGTCTAACGAGATCTACGCTAGCTCGTTATAGTAGATTGCTTCTGGGAGTTTCCAGAGGCGGTCACCAGTCGGTAGGAATGACCTCTTATGTCCATATCTTGTTGGCACACGTCAACGTGGCTATCATCACGATGTCCAACATTGCAATTGTAGGTGGCTATCGCTTGTTTGTCTTCGCCAGCTTCGGCATTACGGCGGTGAATGATATACACCTGATGATGTACATTTGCTCGTTTGAAACTAAAGACACAAGCCCGTGATCTCACGATTCTCACCTCGCACTAAAAGCGCAGCTTAGATATGCGTGATACCAGCCTGCGTATAGACCGAAGAGACTGACATGAAAACACCTAAAATGAAAATGTATAGTTGGATATAGACTGATATGGGCAGGACATATGCAAACAATGAGCGAAGAAAGACTTAGAAAACAGGACATGGAAAACAGAAGAGGATGGTGGAAGAAGAGGAAAACCAATGATTATATGGAAAGAGAGTGTACAACGAGATTCGTGGAGGGCAGCAGCGAACGGCCAAGGATGGAAGACCACTGCAAAAGGCAAAGGGAGATGGAAAGTATTGGTATATAAAGCAGAAGACGCTACCGAGTGACCCCAGCCCACAAGGGAGCAAGGGGAAGACGACATCAGTACGTGGGCTTCGACAAGCCAGTCGTGACTCGATGTGTGTTTTCCCTCGTGATCCTCCCATTGTGTCGTTTTGATATTCCCCTCTCCTTGACGGCGCTGTATGTCCGTCTCCGGAGCATCGTTGACGACCTTCCTTGAGCCAAATTGAGCGATACCCTGTCAGTCGCCTCGCTCTGGTGGCTGCTAACAAGAAGAAGACAACGTAATTTCAGGTTATCCCATGGGAAACCCAAGGGTCCAAATCGAAATTCCCCGGCTTCAACTTTAAGATAGGAACGAAATCACATTGTTATCACCGCCGATTACAGGATTGTTGTTTTAAAAATACCGCAATCCGCCTGTTCAGTTAGGAGTGAGGTCTAAATAAAACATTGTGTGTGAGTGTATGTGCACATGAGGCGAGCAAACACACACTGTATGTACCCTAGGGCGTATTAGGCAGATACGAAGTCATTGGCTACGGGGTTGGTGTGCTTGGAGACAGTGGGGCCGGTGTGGCCCGCCGTTTGTGGCTGTCACTCACAGCATCAGATACGGGACCGTCACCGCGGCCGCCGGCCCGCCGGCCCGCCCGCCCGCCTACACCCGTCGCCCCACGACGCTGGTCGCCAGACAGTTACACGACGACGTTGGACAGACACGCTTCTCAGCGCTGTGGTCCATGCGACGGTGTTTGGGCTAACGATAGCGCGTGTTACACGGACTTTACGGACTCTTAACAACTTCCAGACGTGCCGGTGCACGGTGATGCAGCGACGGGCGAGCAACGACGAGTGAACGTGAGTAGACCTTCGGCGACAATGGCTTTTGGCGTATCGCTTGCAGGTTGAACAGCTCCGGTTGTGAAGGTTCCCGTGGTTCGTGTTGCGACGTCTGGCTGCGGGCTTAGTTCCCCCACTCAGACTCCGTAGTTCATCCGGGCAAAGACCGTCTACGTTTTGGGGACCTTTTTCACGGGAGGGAGCTTGGTATCCGGTGGCGTAAGTGCCCACCAAGGGGTGTATGATGGAGTCATTGGAACAAGGAGATGATTGTCCTACAGTTGGAGAAATGGAAGTTTGCACACAGCATGTTTTGTAGGAACAAACGGGTCTGTCAGTGCATTGTTCAGATGATACTCTGCAATCAGCAGTATCATTTATGTCAGGTGATGTTTTATACGCTTAAAAGACCATGGAATATTGCCGATCTACGGATTTATTTTAGAGTCCAGATCTTGAGTAAAACGACACTGGTGAACATGTGAACGTTGTGGAACCGGGTTGACGTGGGTATACCATTACATACGAAATCTTACATAACTGTTCAGGACGGAGCCCAAATGTGTGGTTATGGCATTGAAATGTTCCCCAATCTCCTTGGGTTGGGCACACTGCCAAACAGACCCCCTAAGTGGTCTATTGTATCTATACAAATCTGTCGTTTCCGATAACTCGGCGATCGCGAAGCAGCGAGAGGGAACAAATGCCTTATCATAAACATGACAATTGAATGGGTTTTTGCGCATTCCGAACATGCCGCGTGTTTGTGTATAGACGAGGCAGGGCCTCGAAGTAGCGTCGGGTGTTTGTGTCTACGGCCTCGCGGTTGCCGGGTGTTTGTGTCTAGGGCCTCGATGTGGCCGGCGTTTGTGTCTAAGGCCTCGGTGTGGCCGGTGTTTGTGTTTCGGGCCTCGAAGTAGCATCAGGTGTTTGTGTCTCGGGCCTCGAAGTAGCATCGAGTGTTTGTGTCTAGGGCCTTAAAGTAGCATCGCGTGTTTGTGTATTGAAGAAACAGGGCCTCGAACAAACATCGGATGTTTTTGTGTATTGTCGAGACGGGGTCTCGATGTAGCATCGGGTGTTTGTGAATTAAGGAGACAGAGACTGGATATAGTCGGGCGTTTGTGTATTAAAGAGGCAGACCTCGAAGTAGCATACAGCTTTTACAACGATGCTCTCTAAAAGTTCTATGTAGGATATCCCAGTTGAAATTGCTATATTTGGTGTTTCTTCATACGAAGGTGCTATTTCTTTGTAATTATAACACACACACACACACACACACACACACACACACACACACACACACACACACACACACACACACACACACACACACACACACACACACACACACACACACACACACACACACACACACACACACACACACACACACACACACACACACACACACACACACACACACACACACATCACACACACACACACACACACACACACACACACACACACACACACACACACACACACACACACACACACACACACACACACACAAACACACACACATATATACATGTGCAAAATATGTTATATGTAACACATATTATAAATAATTTCATTTAATAACATATAATATATATATATATATATATATAATTTATAAATTAAAATACATTATATATGGTTATTATGTATTATATAAATAATATATAATGTTATGTATGCTATTTCATATTTTTGTATAATATATATTATATTTAAATAGTCTTATAGTACACAATTACCAATGAAATTGAGACAAACATAGTTTGTTTTATCGCAAAGGTACCACGCTTTTAAATATAAAATCCGGCAGTATTGCCTTAAACCTCTTACCGAAACAAAACTCTTATCGAGACAAACATTTAACCGAGACCTATAGGCGATAACGTGCGAATAAAACGAAGAATGAGTAAATAAAATATTATGACCCGTTAATATTACTTTATAAATGAACAATTTCGTTGAAATTATTGTCACAATCTGGTACGGTTGCGAACGTTCCTATGTTGATATCTCATATGGAACGTCGAGTTCTTGCTGTCTCCGTTGTCGAAGTCATTGCAAGCCGTCACAGCTGAAACAGTTCAGTATAACGTTTGCAACCACCGGAGATTGGGACACATGGTTTGGTTTATATCTCTTGTCGCACTGACGCGACTGTTTCAAACAGACGACGAATTATGTTCGTGTGTGCGATACACATCCTGTCGTATTCAACGGGTGTCCAGCGCTCGTTGTTTGCCGAGCAAGACACTTATTGTGGACAAAGTTGTGTCGTCATGAGTAGACTCTGTAACAATGACACATCGCCGTGTCTGTTGTACCACTTGAATTATACCAATAAAATAGCTGGTTGTTGCTGTACACAGTTTGACAGATGCACAGATGTCAATCCAATCAGGACTTTGGCGACAACGTCATTATATATATATATAATTATATATATATATATATATACATATGTATATATATAATTATATGAATATATATAATTATATATTATATATAATAACTGTTATGCATGCACTAAAATTAAAGCAAAATTAAAATATGTTCAGTATAGTATTTATAATCAACTTAAGCACTAAAACATAAATTATAACAGTTATAACACATATTTGGTAGTTTCGCTAGTGAGCGTGACAGTTCTTTCGAATGTTAGGTTTCTGTCGACGCATCTTGCAAGGCGTACATGGTTTATATGTCAGTAAATCCAGGAATTCTGACATTCAACCGCTATGTTTGTTGCATCAGCTTTTTAACTATTGCATACATTAGGTGGGCCGAGGTTTCTGAAAGGAACAAGGTTTGAACTCTATATAGCATTTACCTAGAATGTTCTGTGTCGATCAAAGTTTAATTGTGCATTCAGAGACGAACTCATTCTATTCTTGATTGCACTTGGTTGAAAGAACTCCTATAACAGTTTCCGGCGCATTTGGTTTTTACATCTGAGCGTGTGCAACTTCCACCGAGACTATGCCTTAGGCTCCAGAGCCGTCATTGGCACGCTGTAAGACTATATGAGGGATGATTTAAGTCGATGTCAAATGCCGCAACCAGTTTCAGTTGCATGCAGTGCTTTGTGAGTTGAAGTTGGTGACGTAATATGCGAACGTTTGCCGCATTGCGCTGCTCTGGTGTCTGGAGAGAGTTTACGTTGTTCTTTAGTTACTCCTTCTGTGGTTGGTCGCAACATACATAACATACTCATACCACAGTTTGTCTATGTATCATTTGTTGCCCCAAACTCTGACTAGTGCATTTTAATCAGGTCATTGTCAACGTAACCTAATCTGTTTTTATATGACTCCTTTTACACTATGCGTGTCCCATGTAGACCGCTAGAGATAATTCACTTGGCGCACGCTACGTTATTCGTATGTGTTAATCGGCGTGGTGTCCGTATACAAAGGAATATGTAATCATATTTGACATGTTTAAAGAAGGGCTATGAAGTTAGTATCTTATAAAGGAACATATAAATACCTGTAGAACCTACCCAACATGCCCCGAGGGCTGACCAAGGGTGACCACGTTGGATTGGGGCATATTAAGGGCATGTTTCAGAAACATTAAAACTGATAACTTTGTCCTAAGTATAAACCCGTGATCTTACCAAGATGTAATCGACTCCCACGGTCATTTATTTAGATAATTTATAATATTGTTCAGTCTCAACGAACAGTTTATGACAGACCACTGGAATGTTCCAAAGGAAGAAGTGGGAACTTCTTTTAATAAATAATAACCGTAATGACCAGGCCGTCAAACGGATAAGTACCTTGCCAACGTTGACAGGTGTTGTGAATCAATCGACGATCACGAATATCTAGCATCAAGGGTCGGAGTCAAGACCCGGAGCAGAAGAGGACATCGTGATTGGTGTTCTGATAGTCTCATGTGTCATTTCTCTGCGGTCTGTCGATTCGTCTTGCGCCGACGTTAAAGCCGCGCGCCGTCCCTGGTGCGTCTTCATCAAGATAACGTCGACACTCATCTGCCAACAGTATTAATATAACCTAAAATGTCACGCGTGCCACCATGGCATTGTTACGAGGGTGCTAATTGCTCCAGCGATGCCGTATCGGCGGCCATCTTCTCCGGTCGACGCGTTCGCTGACACCCATAAGTCTCCGTGTTTTCATCATAAGAATTGCGTCTTGCGTAATTTGCCCGTCGACCTATGGACTTTGTCCAGCGTGCCCTGTGCGGAATCAGGCGATAGCATCGGCGAATTTAATAAAGGTCGCCGCCAATCGAATGGGCAATCGGTCTGCTGTGGCGGCGATTAAATGTCAGGTGTGTCCTAGTGCTTGTGGTGCCTCGCCAAATCGCAGGTGCTGTTGACGTTTGTTTCAATTACGTCACCTAATCATACTATGGGATCGGACTTGTCGGCGTAACACGAACGGGTTGACAACTTGAGCTGTCACTAGGAATTAAGGACGACGTGTTCTTCGGAGTAAACCTTAAAGCTAAAGAGATGTTTACGATGTCGTTGGTGAGGATAATCATGATGATTACATAAACGTTAATGGTGAACAATAAATGACAGAAAGGTTACTGTAATGTAGAAAAGGAGAACAACAACATGCTGAGAAAAAACGTAACAAAGTTACTGTAGTAGTAGTAGTAGTAGTAGTAGTAGTAGTAGTAGTAGTAGTAGTAGTAGTAGTAGTAGTAGTAGTCGTAGTAGTAGTAGTAGTAGTAGTAGTAATAGTCGTAGTAGTAGTAGTAGTAGTAGTAGTAGTCGTAGTAGTAGTAGTAGTAGTAGTAGTAGTAGTCGTAGTAGTAGTAGTAGTCGTAGTAGTAGTAGTAGTAGTAGTAGTAGTAGTAGTAGTAGTAGTAGTAGTCGTAGTAGTAGTAGTAGTAGTAGTAGTAATCGTAGTCGTCGTCGTCGTAGTCGTAGTAGTAGTAGTAGTCGTAGTAGTAGTAGTAGTCGTAGTAGTAGTAGTAGTAGTAGTAGTAGTAGTAGTAGTAGTAGTAATAGTAGTCGTAGTCGTAGTAGTAGTCGTAGTAGTAGTAGTAGTCGTAGTAGTAGTAGTCTTAGTAGTAGTAGTAGTAGTAGTAGTAGTCGTAGTAGTAGTAGTAGTCGTAGTAGTAGTAGTCTTAGTAGTAGTCGTAGTCGTAGTAGTAGTAGTAGTAGTAGTAGTAGTCGTAGTAGTAGTAGTAGTAGTCGTAGTAGTAGTAGTAGTAGTAGTCGTAGTAGTAGTAGTAGTAGTAGTAGTAGTAGTAGTAGTCGTAGTCGTAGTCGTAGTAGTAGTAGTAGTAGTAGTCGTAGTAGTCTTAGTAGTAGTAGTAGTAGTAGTAGTAGTAGTAGTAGTAGCAGCAGCAGCAGCAGTAGTAGTAGTAGAAATAATAATAATAATACAACTTTGTCCGATCAATAAAGATTTATCTCACCGCTTTACATATAAGAAATCATAACTTAATAAAAATCAGTAGGAGAACGACAACAATACAATTTTCAAGAATAACTACAACAACAACAAAATCAATTATCACGACGATGTCAGTCACCATAACGACTACAATAACGATGCGACGATAACTCGTTTTACTATAAAAAATATTATATATAAGGTTGGTTGTGGAGTCGGCACCTGATACGTACGCCTTGAGTGCGGCACTGGGCTGCCGTCGCATTGTGCCGCCGTCGCCTGTCGAGACTCGGCCGCGTCGTCCCGGCCTGCCAAGACCAGTTGCGATCCTATCGTCTTCCGCTGGCTCAATGGCGACCGACTCGAGTCGTTCACCGGCGGAGGATGTGGGAGATCCCGGTTTTGTTTATTCGCCGAAGTCCCGCCCCGAGGGATGTGTCGTGGCGGTCACGCGTGGCTGCCCCGGGGAAACTGCCGGCGGTCACACGTCGTTGCACAACAACCGGAAGCATAGCCCCGGTGTGCCCAGCGGATCCACACGAGTGTGTGCTTATTGCAGGACATTGTTTGATGGGTCAGCACATCCTCGGATCATCAGTGATTCATTTATACATAACCCAGACACTACATTTTTATTTCAAACAATAACCAGAGAACAACTGTTTTAATGTAGTGAGATGATTTGCTGAAAAGTTAACTGCAAAAATGAGGTATTGGTAATAAATCCTTATTTAACTTTCAAGCTGTTGACGTTTTTAAGATGTGTTCTACTCATGACAAATGGGAGAATATTCTGAATGCAAGAGTCAAAACCTTATTAGGTTAGCATAATTACTTCCAGAGATGTTCGTTCTCCAAATTGCAACTGAAGAGCACATACAGTTGTATACCGAATAACTACGTTTTGCCGATGTTGCAATACGATATATGCAAGTTCAAAGTTCCATGTATGTTAGTGTGTTAGTCAACAACATATATTCCGCAGATTCGCATTCGAGCAAAATTTGCCGAATCGAGTGATTTCGTCCGATTGAGTCATTCTGCAAACTTACAAATCCATGTATGTAGGGCGTGCTTCCGCCAAAGGGTGATGACATCGTCACCTCTGGTAGATGAGGATGGGTCGGCGTTTATAGGTGTAATTTGTCAGCGTTATGACAGTATCAAAGCAATAGCCCCTGGCAGTTATGACGCGTATACAATGCCAAGGTCCACACAGCTCCAGGTTGTATGTGGTGTCCTCATTGCGAGGTATGCATGATAACTACTGTGAAAAATAATTTGCAATTAACAGATATTTCGGGGTCATAATTACAGTAACGTCAATAATTCTGACAATATGACAATATTTCAGCAAAGTGAATACGTTTGCTAACGACAGTTTTTCCCGCTAACGACGACTCGTTGTCACACGGATACACATCCACACGATATGTGTCTCAAATGACACCTGACTGTTTATAAATTATACCAGTAGACGCAGATGTAGTCTTCTCCGTTCTTCTCCGAGCGGCCACGATAACACGAGAGTCGTGGAAAAACACGTCTCTAAGGTACTTATTAGTAGTAACTCGATAAAGTAGTCTCCGTGGGTGTTATATTTGACTCGCGATTAGAGAGTCGATTTAACGTTGACAGTGAACGCCGTGTAGCAATGCTGGAGAGTGTTTGCACAGCAAACAAGAGAGTTGTCCCAGCGCGTATTGTACACAAACAGGTACACGCGGCCAAAGACTATTAGGGCCCGCACAAATCAACATGTATACAGCGATCTACACGGAAGTCACCATGCTCGTCTTATCTCGCTCTCTCCGCCGCTCGTGCCTGTTTGCTTTGAAATCGAGAGCACCTGCAAATCTAGTTTCCGCGCGGAAACAAGGAGGAGACGGAGTAGAACAAGACGGTCGTTGTTCGGCGTGATGGTTACCCGACTCGACGGCGTATCGCCAATGTACATAGCAACAATGGCGCCGGGCCTGCAGTCGTCGATGGAGCCGCCCCCCGTTGCTAACGCCTGTTCAGCACAACAATAGATTACTGGGTTGCGTTTTTCTGCCGCTATCGTGTGACAGGGTCGCCGAATGAATGCCATTACGACGGGAGTGGCCGGCTTATGCCTCGCTTTCCGTTGTCGCGTCAACTACGTAGTTACGTGAATGCATTTTCCTAGGAGGTTAGCGTTGGTCTTAAAGGGACGTAGTCTGTTCGTCTACCCGGAATTAGCAGGCATATAGTAATTTGTAACAGGAAGTCTACTATGTCGAACGTGGACAATAGAACATCAAAGGATATAGCAGTTAACTCAGCCCGACTCGACACAATTTTTGGCGGGCACTATACCTTCAACATAATTAGTAAAATGTTAAGAACATCATATTAATTAATCAATGAAAAACTAGGATCAGACTACGTCCTTTTAACCTAGCGCGCCCACGCTGTCGTAACGTGCGTGATACGACCAGCAAATTTCGACCCCGACGAGAGAAGCTGGATTTCGTGGTAGAAAGGCGAATAAGAATCAGATGGCGCATCTGTTGTTTGCTGCGGCGCAGTAGATCGTTTTTATCAGCGTCGTTGACCTGCTTAACGCTTGTGTTGGATGCAGATGCCAGGGCTGCGCGATTGTTTCGTAAAAACAGAATGCGTCGTTATTGCCCAACCAGATGCAACAATAATAGCACACGTGACTAATGCTAGGTGACTGCGTTTAGGGAGATCGAGTTGGAAAGAAGGAAGGACATGTTGAGATGAGTGCGGTAAACAAATACGACGAAAACTGTCAAAACATGCTTGTTCACACAAAACAGGCAGTCGCCATCGACGTAGAAATTTGCTAAGGATAGTGGCGAGTAGTTGCGCTAGTTTCAAAAGGATAAAACATATTATAATTATGTATTCGGTTTATTTTTAAATAATTATATAATCGTATATCTTGTTCCTCCTAAGAAATATAATAAAAACGTATTGTTAATTATTGCAATTTACAGGTATTTGTAATATTCAAGGAAATTGCTATGATACACTGCGTGAAGTTCCAATACTTTAAAAACTGCAGCTGATATTTTATAATATTTCCTAAAATGTAGCTCCCACCTCTGAACATTATGTCGTACGCTGTTTGAAAATGTCTACTTGTGTCAAACGATTCTTCGACAACATTATAATGTCATTCTTGTTTAGGAAGACAATCATTGCTCCAAATAGGTCAACGCCCTCTTCGTGGTGACTTCATACAAACTATGACGAGTGTTTTTTTCTGCCAAGAGATAAGGCGAAGATAAGATAACTTTATTTCCGTAACATGGTAACATGATATTCTTTTATCGTAACACGTAATAATACTGTACATACGCGGTATATATAGTAGCATTAGAATCGCTTGATCATTTGCTAGATAATAACACAAGCATGCACGTTTCTCGCATACGGTAGTAATATATATCATCGTCGAATTCTAGGGGAACAACCGGCGTGTTGTTAAATCGATATCACAATGTGTAGATAAGGAAGTGAATCTGTATTGAGTTAAGTGGTTTGGAGGAAAACGTTTAACTTCTTTCTGTGTTGCTAAATCGGCATCTCGCACACAGCGCGAGCGTGAGTGTGTGTGTGTGTGCGTGCGTGCGTGCGTGTGTATGCGTTTGTGTGAATGTGTTTATGTTTGCGAATGTGCATGTGTGTTCGCGTTCTTGTGCACGCGTGCCATTTCTATCAGCATTATTTGAGGTCGTTACATAGCCTATCTTAAACCAATTATGACGAAACTAGGCATCGTGGTTTAAACCATTGTCCCCGTTTTAACAACTATTTAACATTGACTATTCATGTTAACACACATGACCTTATAGCATAGATAAATAGCGCATTTTCATCTGTTGATTTGCAATCTTGCTCGTATTATGCCCACCAATACAAACAGCTGCTGAATGTGTCGCTCCTGTTGAGGAAGCCATGGATAATAAACGGATGCACGTAAGTGGATGCTTTGGTGGAGATCTGCAAACGAATATCGAGGAGATAACGTCCGACGATTTTGGATACTTATCGTCTCAACTTTCTTCTATTTCCGCGCCGTTGATAGCACTATGCAACGTAAAACGTCTTTACTGTCATTAGTTTTGTCATCACCGATGCCAAGCAGACGAAAATTATACACGGATAATTTACTGAAAACATTCCCGCAACAAACGTAGCATGCGAACGGGTTTGTAAACAAACAACCGAAACACGTATGCCATTATGTAGGTTTTTTTACATGACGCAGTAATGCTGATTGAGTTTCGTTCGTGAGTTGGTTTCTAAATTAACGCACCAAACTATCATTTACAGCCAATCAATGAAGCCTTTCAACTTAGTCCGCAGCGCTTCAATGGCCGCAAGTGTAGTACCTGAACTACTTGTTTGATTCATCCGCCATTACCATAAATAGTCCCAAAACAAAATGGTTTGTGCATTATATGTTAACTTTAATCATTCATATACATGGATTAGCTTTTTGTGCACTATGAAATTATATCTTTCAAATGGTTTATTTGGCAAAGTATGCCTAAGTAACAATATAGGTCAAACGCCCCAAAATACCTATTCTGAAATAATTTACCGGTCATGGCAGCAATTTAGAGGTCTGAAAGAAATGTTAACGATTGTTTCCAACAAAGGCCAAAGAAACTTGTAATGGCCGACTATAGAGGAAAGCCAACTGTGGCCTCGCTGAAATCTCTGTCCTTGTTCGCGGAAGGTTTTAAGTTAACGAGTCACAGCGGAGGGTTATCAATCTATCCGCGAACCCAACAACAAGACACCTATAACATTTTGATCGGGCATTTAACGTAACTTTACGGCAACTTGTTGCTTCTCTTGAACCAAACATGATTGCATATTTACAAGAGGCTGCTCGATCGCGTGATGATATTATATGTATGGCCTTTCATTATGTATCCAGCCTCGTGTACTTTCGCCAAACGTCCGCATTGACTTACTTTCACGACACTGGCGATGTGGAATATTATGGAATTTTCTCGTGGTGTGCGCACGGCAGATTCGCACACCACGAGAAAATTCCACGGCAGATTCGAGCAAGTCACAGTAAGTCAATGTGTAGGCTTTATTTGCAGTTTTTCTTTATAGTGATATTCGTCGTTAATAGTTGTCACATATGTTTATTCCTCATTGCACGGCATAGTGAACCCGATTTCCGGGTACTCCATATTTCTCAGCTAGATTTTGGATGCGCACACGATGCGAGCACTTCGTATGGTGCAAAACTAGTTGGCTTAAAACCGCGTATCATTACAAAAGCAAAATAAATTAACCTGTTTTAAAACACTGATTAAAACTGGTTTAGAAACTATTTCGGGGCGAAGCTCATATGTGTGAGCGAGCATAACTATGAGGGGCGATTGTTGCACTGTTACTTCGGTACACGTCGCTCACGTCAACTGCGCTCAGGTGAACATTGCTTTCCTTGTCACGTTGCCTCTAGACCGGGTCTGATGCATCCGCACGTATCCCTACACATTGACTGAGATTTTACGACCGTTCGTTAATCCACAACGTGTCAATCAGTAGAGTTCCCAGCATAAGATTTGCCATTAAGTTGCGTCATGCCACCAATGGTCGGTGTTGGTAGGTCAGAGGGTAAACGCGTTGACATACTTTATTTGTTCGACAATACAGAAACTGGAAAACGCATACAGCGTTCGTCAGTAATTTTGGTGTATATAATAATAATAAAATAAAAAATAATAATTAC
The DNA here is from genome assembly GCA_963995525.1 of Escarpia spicata. Classification (NCBI taxonomy): domain Eukaryota; kingdom Metazoa; phylum Annelida; class Polychaeta; order Sabellida; family Siboglinidae; genus Escarpia; species Escarpia spicata. The sequence continues at coordinate 16,313,900 of OZ023206.1, forward strand.
ATCAGCCTGTAGCTGGTAAGCTGGTATCGAACATTGGGTGTGACGCCATGGCGACAATAATTCGTCGCACGTGTGAAAAGTTGACGTAGTTATCGCGTCAAAATGTCGCCGTATCAGCCAACACAATGCGAGGTAACGCCATGTTGTCGGTCGACTCGAAGGTATTCAATCTCGTCAAGTTGAAACAATGCATTCTCCGGTCGATTACTCGGTCAACAAATTTGAGCAACGCCCAATTGGCGGCGACGAATAGCCTTGATATTGATGACAATTAGGTCAAAAATACGACAGCGCCACCTGGCAATGTAGGTATGAATTGGCAGCAGGTGACAAGTAATGCTTAAAGGGAAACAAAAAGCAGTTGTTTAGGCCGATACGCCTAAAAGAGTGAACACAAACCAACGATTTGGAACTACAATCAACAATATCACTCCAGTCGTTTTCTCTTAATTTAATGTTAAAATGGAAGATTCTTTTGAAATCTCATAGTTTCCGACGGCTAACAGTTTGAGTCTGGAAGACCGGTGATTTATGCGGGTTTTTCTTAAGTCCAAAATTTCTCTATACAAAATTAATGCATCTTTTTCATGCAATATGTTATTAAATGTTCATAGAATGCATTTACTAATAGGCCGCTTTAGATTCAGGTTAATGCTCCACGCACAATGACGTCACTGTAGGTGTTGGCTGATTCTGACCTGCTTGAAACAAACACTAAGTAGACGTGACGCACGGGGATTAAAAGAGGAAAGTTGCAAGTAGTAATGTCAAGTGTTGACGAAGCAGCCTAAATACCGCAATCTGAGACCGAAATTGGCCCCCGAATTTCATTTCTCTTACAACACGCGAAGATCACTTCGTGTGCCTTATTCCAGTAGGACTATGCAACATCAGTTTTGTTGAGTCGCAGTAAAAAGTAGTATTCTCTACGGAAGTATAGTATATGAATTCAAGATGTTACTGGTATGACATGCTAAGAATTTTGTCTGAGACTAGTCAAACGGATGCAAGACAGAATTAAAAACAAGTTACTTCATATTAATAATAGAAAAACCGTCCGCAAATACCAACATATTATGGCTTAGTAAATCAGCACTCTTTAATGTTTGGCATTAATGTAGACGGCAAAGTCAAAGGTAAAAGTAAATCAACAATTATCATGGCGAAAATAGGAAGGACGTAAAATGTTATGAATTACGACGACACTGAGACTAACCCGTCCACGTCGACGCACAGACTGAAATGTCAGACTTTCAGCTTTCTGGCGTTTCCGAGTAGGCGCCTATGATGTATCTTTGTTTAACCCCCTTCTAACCCCTGCCCAAAATAACTTGGGATCAAGGGTTTATGGAACGACCCTTACCCGTTTCCCTGGTTTTTGGTTACGCAACGTGGGATGTGAGGGGCTGTTTTAAGCCTTCGCCGTGGCAAGATTTATACACGGCGACAATTTACGCGCGCTATATTCGTCCGGCGAAAGCCCATGTTCTGGCGTCACGAGCGCGATGTCGTAAACGATTCGCTCTGATCTCGCGAGACGGCCTTTAATCGGCCTTGATAATTGTCCCCGTCGACGGGTTTATGGTGTCTAAAGGTGGCCTTTATAGTGGACCACCACGCTGCGTCTGGGCTTGTTCGGGCCTGGGCGAATTTCTGCTTTTTATGCTTTATTTATCTTCCCCCCTCTTGTGGATTGGGTGTTAATGCTTCCGCTGAGAGTCTCTCAAACGGTGCTTTGTCGGCGGATTCACGGGTGCTTGTACCTCCTTCGAGCAAACGCATTATCGGGGAGTTGCGGATACGGTGCGGTGTAGCATGCCTATCGTATGGCAAGTACCGTGTGGTGCAGTATTCTTAAGCCGAACTCCAGTTGTTTTTGCCCCCCCCCCCCCCAGTACCATTCGACTCTGGATCTCCCCACATCACAATTTTTTTTAAATACGAACAACACGCACATGTTACACCAATACAGCTTTTAGAACTAATGGCATTTTATTAACACCGTTTACTCTATTTATAAGTTGTCTTTTTAAACTGTGAATTTTAACTGTATAAATAGTCTTGTTTGCTTATCAAACGCCTGTATCATCGGCATTTTGAGGATAGTCGAATTTTGGATAAGAAGACTACGTTTGTGGAACGTCACTTGTCGGTTTACTCGCAAACTTGAAAGGGTCGCCCCAAGTTTCTTATTTTTGTGGTCAAGATATACAAATAAATAGTATTATAAGCTTAAAGGTACGTATTATATAACTTGTTTTGTGATGGAAATGACGAGACATTGTACCGATGACGTGATACGTAATTATGCAGTTTTTCGCCTCGCTGTTCGCGTTAACCCATTAAGTTCATTCTTTGTTGACGGCGCCGATGCCGACGGCGGTTTTGTTTATCGCGAGAGTATGCTAAGTAGCCCTAGTGTTGCATCTAGTTAACCTCATTTTTATTATTACATTGTCAGAGAAGGACGTTTAGCCGTGCTAAATTTACATAGTCTGGTCTTTTTTATGATAAAACTATAGTATAATTAGTATAAACTATATTTATTTTAAGTGACATCCTGACAGCACAAATGAGTTTTAACGAGCTGCAATTTTAAAATGTAATTTCACTGTTATCTGTTTTGAGTATCGATATTTGAGCTCAGCATGAAATGTAAACATTATATTCAAGTTGAAACGTTATTGTTGTGACTAAAACATCGCAAATGTTATCTTACTGGCCGTACTACTACAATTATACATCTATACTTATCCCAAATAGAAATAGATAAATAAATCATATGTATTCAAACAAATACTTATAATAACAACATCATTATTGTTTCACAACCGAGGTGCGATATTGTTTAAACAAATATACACTTCCCTTCAGAAGACGTATACTTAGAGATATTAGAGATATTTACTTAGAGATATGTAATCTAAAACTGCGACCGTCGTCGACGCAATTAACAACACGCGTGTATGTGTGGGAGCCGTGTATAACTGAAAGAAACGTCTACAAACATAATTATAAAGGCAAGAGTTTTTGCACAGAACTAAGTAAGTCAGACAGTATAAGTAAGTCGTTTAGCAACAAAACGGTGTAATGTTCCATTGACGTCACACTGCCGGTCCTATTTTGTGTTGATGTTTGGCAAACAATTGTACCAGCGCCTAGTGCGCCTGCGCACTGCAGTAGCTGTTCCGGTGATTGGCAGATTCTGCGACAAATACGTTTGGCTGTGACTTCGTTTCTGGTTCCCTAACGCCAACCACTCCCCGATTCTGGGTAGGGGAAACCAACTTAAAGCAGTCCCAGTAAAGCGGGTAACGATGAAACGTTACAGAGGTCGCGCCGCCTGGCGAGGTTATCTCTAGCGAAACTTAGAGGCTAATTAAGACATTCCGGTGTGCCTATACGGCTGGGAGACACGCTCGTTGAGCTGTCGCTACCGTTGGTCGGCCGGGTATCGGCTCAAGCGTTTATCGCCGTCAGCCCTGGCCGCGGTTGCACGGGGGTCGCGGGGCTGGACGGGCCGATCAATGGGGCTTGTATCGCCTATTGTAACTCGATATCGTTGGAGCGTCGATGTTCGTTCATATAGCAGAGTTTATAGCACTACTATATATTGTGGGTGTGTTGGCGTAATTGTTGTCGTCGTTGTAGTTGTTCTACTGTTGTTGCTGCTGTTGTTGTTGCTAATATTAATGATGGTGATGTTGCTATTGATGATGATGATGATGATGATGACGACGACGAAGGCAATTATACTGATACTGATAATAAAGGAAGATGAAGAAAGAGTGAGAGCGGAGAAGGAGAGAAAGGACGAAGATGGACGAGGGACGGAGAGAGACAGTGGGTGAGAAAGAGGGAGAGAAAAAGATAGGGTGAGTGGGAGTGGGGAGAAAGACAAACAGGGAGAGCATAAAAAGGGTTAATTAAAACTATTAATGCGTTAAAGATCGCTTAACAATGTTTCATTTCATTTCTTACGGCAACACATACAACCGGCGTATTGTCGTGAGAACAACGCGCGCAAACGTGTCCAGCTGATGCCTGCGGATAATCATTTGGGCAACATCAGCTGTATCCACTGCCTACCTGGGACTGACCCGCCCACCTGCCGTCTGGACGAACCTTGGCTCACGAAACAGCCCAAGAGTTGGCCGTGACCCGGATATTTGACATGGACAGACAGCCTTGGTATTGACCTCGTGAGCCCGATAGATGGAAAACACGGTAGCGGGAAGTGGCCTGACCGGAGAATACGGCATAGGTTAGGACCCGGTACATTGACTAATCAAAACAAATTAAAGATGCATCCTCAAGTCTATTTTTTGTTCGTTTCCTATCAATTTCGTTTTGCGAAAACACAAAATTACCTAGTATCCAATACGACATGCTGTTTTTAGGAAACTTTTGTATGTATTTTTTGTAAAATAATCACAAAACCTATTAGCTTATTTAATTCCTGGTGAGGCATTAATTCAAATGATTCTCAAAACTGGAATATGCATGTGAATACGCAGCATGAATATGCATGTGTTTCTGTGTCGAACTTTCTGTTCTCCCAAAAAAAACGTTACGGACAAATTCAGTGAGTTCAACGCTTCTTAATTAAACCGACTGCGAATGTTATCAAAACTATTAACATATTAAACATTTAGACATGAAAACAACCGAATTCGCGATGGGCTGAACCTGTCCATGAGGCACCTTTAATTGGTCCAGTTGCAGCCAGACGCCCTCTCGCGTTGCAGTGAACCGGCCGGGACGGAGGAGCGGTCAGATGTCGTCCGTATTGCGTGGAAGCGGGATGGGTCAGATCACGGGATGTGGGACGTGGGTGGGTTGTAGACGGATTTCTAATGGATCGTCATTTAGAAATCCGTACATGTCAAGGATCCACCAAACTCTGCGTAAAGCCAAGGCGATCCTTACACTGGTCTTGTATTTACAAGAAGAATGGTTTATATTTGGTGCAAATACTGCGAAATTATGCGGCTAATGGAATCAGTGTTATAGTTGTATCTGTCACTTCTGTAAATACAGCGACATATTATATTGAACTGTTGGTTGCTAGTGCTTAATCGAAAATGGCGATAGCAAACTAATTACTCTTGTGGAGAAATAACATTCAACAAACGTCCTTGTCATACACCCAGGAAACATTAATGTTAGGCATTGGCGGTTAGTGGAGATGTTCCGTCAGATAGCATATATTCAACGATATTCATTGGTACTTGTGGGTTTCTTTCACAATTTAGTATGATTAAAATGCCCCAATTCCCAGCATGTTTTATTTGTGAGACCATCTTCTTTCTCATGATGTTCAGGCTTTATTGTTGAAACAAACCAACAACTACCCGCGTCACAACATAATTCGTATCGCCAACCAGTTAGTCACAACAACTTTTCATTACATACAAAAAATACCATGATTTTTCCAGCAGACGGTTTTATTTGGTGAAAGACGTTTTTGTGTCATGGGAAATGTTTGCGATATTTCAGTGGGCTGATATTTTAGCCGACTTCGTTCGGTGTTTATTGTTCGCAGATGTCGTGGGTACTTCCGTTGTGTTGGGACGTCGGTTTTTACGCGCGCATTGGCGTGTTCATTTATCGTCTGCTTAATTCGGTTGTGTGCCGGTATTCGTGGCGCGCTGATCGGTTTCTTTGTCAGCGATCCGCTAAAATGCCACCTTGTGTACCAGTAAGCCGCCATTTGCCGACACCAGTTCGCTACCAAGTTCAGTATGCATGCTCTGTGGGTTAATGGCTAGTCTGCCCCGTACGTGACTCGGGTAAAAGTGTCTGCATGGTTCCATGTCTGTCCGCTAGGCGCTAACGTAACGCTTGACGTCTGTTCTGACGTCACACGCATTTAGACGAGTTCTAATTATTGTTAATGATTTTCGTTGTTTCATTTGGAGTTTAATTGTGAAATGTTGTCGCAGCATTATTTATTGAAAGCACAAAATGATATATAAGTTATTTTAATGTTGTCTGAATATCTATGAAACCCAGAAACCCATAGATGTTCAGTGCGCAGTCCTACACAATTTCAATATCCAATTCGTTACGTCATATACCGGTTATGACGTTACCGATTATGTTCGCCCACAACAGAACGAGATTGTCAGTATATGAAAAAGCATATACAGGTAACCGTAATTTTGTTGTAATTTTGACGAAACTTTGATTTAAATGGTGCCTAAATGAAGTGATTACATCGACTTAAAACAAATAGTACACCGTTTATAAATTACCCAATACAGGGAACAGCTTGTTTGCGGATAATTATTCTGTCTAGAGTTCGGGTGGTATCACTATGGTGACTCATTTTGTGCTAAAACGCGTTAGAAAGAACTGCGTTTGTTTGTGCCCGAACAATGTTGTCATGGTTGATAGTTGACGTGTGATGGATCTTTCCGAGTGAAGGTGACCCAGGCGTGCGTTCGGAAATGCGAATTGTTGCTGCAACCGTTCGTTGGTTGCAATCGACTATTTCAGTCCCTATACGGAGCTGAGTTGATCCGCGTTTATTCACAAAGGAGGTGTTTGCTTCGGGTTATGTCATGAATTACTTATTACTTACACTGATTTTGTTCTTGTTGTTCTTTCCGCAGTCTTCCCATCGTTTCCATTCTATCAGCTTCTGTATACAACATTGCTTATTGTCGCGCGTTTTCGTTTAATGTTATCACTGATGGTGTTGTGCCTTGTTTGTCAAATATCACTATCACGGAGGAATGTTCTTGTTGACACACATCATCTTTACACATCCGACATTATCTGTGTGGACGCACTTTACCGATATCGACGTGTGCTAGTGCGAACAGTCTTATACCGCGCAACGAATGAGTCAAAGTCAGACCTCAACGGAAGCCGCATTTACCACACTCAGGCGCTAACAGTCTCTATCGGCGAGTGAGTTCACCGCGAGACGAGCGGCTGGCTCCCCCGGTGACTAGCAGTGGTACAGCCCGCTACACCGCTAACCCGATACAGCGAGAATTATCAGCAGCGGACCTACTCAGTTCGACTGTACGCGAGCTGCGACGAGTAATGGTAAACTTTGGCTTCGATTGCTGCAATGGCCTGTCGACTGTTTACTGGTGTGTATGCGTGCGTGTGAAGCGAGACGGAATCTATGTTCGCGTGTTGGGGGTGCGGACTGGGACCAATGCGAGGGTGATGATGGCGGTGGGTGGCGTATTGGTTGGAACAGTGGGGTAGGTGATGTTGTCTTTGGTTGGTTTCCACGGTGAAGTTGTTTTTGATGTAGTTTATAAATCAGGACAACTTCACTGGGCAACTACACGAGTGCAGCTGTCGCTTGTGTAGCGTCTTTTTCACCACAACTTTACTACGAAAGACGGAGTCGATGGTGTAGCGTCTTCACTGGGACAACTGCACGAGGAAAGTAACAAGATTAGTGTCCGAATTGTACCAACATCGGGACAATTTCGGATGGGAAGTTGTCGTAATATTAATGTCCTCGATAGTGTCCACGTTGGGACAATTATAGGTTACACGTTGTAGTGTCGTGGTTGTGCCGAATGTAAGGACGGAGTTGGCGGGGGTATCTCGTAACCGTGGCGACAGCGTTGGTTGTTGGTAGACTTGGCCGTAGTTGTTGTCGGTAGTCTGGGCCGTGGGTGTTGTTGGTAGTTTGGGTCTAATCCGGGCCGAGGTACGGTTGTAGCCACGTTGCGGCGCCGACGTTTGGTCGGGAGCATCTCACTTGTGTCTAAGGACAATATTCACCGTGTCGTTGACTCGCCAAACAACATCGTTAGAACACACACAGTAGACATTCAGCGTTGGCGTTCGTAGCTGCTTTAGGATTGTTGATTGTATGCATTCTCGGGCGATTGCTGTGTTAGCGAGAATAGCGGCAGCGTGTCAGCACCAACATTAGTTGTCGACGTTGCAGCAGCGTTATACTCCTGTTTTCCTCCAGAGTGCGTAGCAACATGTAGCACACCGTTATCAGCGTTAGCAACGACACCTCGTATCCTGCTCTAGGCTACCCAAACACTGACGTTTCCCATGTTCTGTTTGCAGAATCTTGCTCACGACGTAGCACCCACATCGACAGCACCGCCCCTTCGCGTCTAGCCGCCGACTAACCGGCGTTGCCGCCTCGAGAGCGACCACCTCTTCCGCCTTCGTTCATACATCATTACCGAAAGCAACCATCGTCGCCGCGTGCCCAAAAAACCACCTATATTAATCGCGCGCCCGGCGAGAGGCGTGGCACTTCAATGGAATTGAGCCTCGCTTCTGATTGGACGGACGGGGATCAGCGGCAAGCGAGTAAGACGCACAAGTCTCTCCCCCTACTAACTTCTCGGCGACATCTCGCTGCGTCAGCCGCGCTTAAATCACGGCGCGCCTGTGCGTGCCGGCGACTCTACAGTGAGTGGCTGTTGCCTCATATTTAAACCCGTTTTTTGTTCGCGGTTATCGCGCGTGGATCGCCCGAAGCGGCTGAACGTCCATCGACGTAATATACGAGACTTATTACCGGAGACGTTGTTATTACCGGCGAAACATCTGCGGATATTTAAGTGTTTCGCTCGCCGGCGACGAGTCATTATCGGCGTGTGAGCCGAACGAGAGAGAGAGAGAGAGAGAGAGAGAGAGAGAGAGAGAGAGAGAGAGAGAGAGAGAGAGAGAGAGAGAGAGAGAGAGAGAGAGATAAAAAAGAGGGACACATATACGAGTGTTACCGTGTGCGTACAGATGGCTAAACTGACGCAACGGGCAGACATGGTACTTCTAGGAACGACTGTCTGCGTCGTCTTCAGCTTCTTGGTGCGTCTCGCAGGCGGAGAAGAAATCTTCTTCCATCGGGACCACCACGACCAGGGAATCTACAGAAATGAGAACAGGTTCGAGGGAGTGACTAACTACGAACAGCTAGTGGTAGGTATAACTCCTTATGTGCTGTCACTGTGTCCGTTCCTTGTGTATTACTTGTAGTCGCATCCGCACGATCGCTTGTCCTTCTTGCGCTGTTCGTGTGTTCGTGTATGTTGTGTTCGTTGCGTTCAGTCAGCAGCTGCGGGTAACTAAACTGGAGAATCACAAAACAGTTGGTATAGTCTACGTATTGCAGTTCATCTTGTTGTACGCAAACTATTAACGGCACTGCCAGCAAACGCGTGGACACGCACGACCGATTAACAACGTTGTGTGGTTAGACTTTAATGAAGTGGACTCTCGCTGTAATAATCCTTTTATAAATTAACCATACTGTTACGATATTCCTTTTACCAACGGACACACTTACGCGTTCACGAGATAATATAATTTAACATTTGCTTCTTCTAACAAGTTAGATAAACCAAGGGCGATAGAGCGAGAGGGAACTGCAATCATCTACTTATTAGTTATCATATTCTTAAAACTAGTAACAATAATAACAGTTGTCATCAGTACTACTGGTAATGGTGTGAAGTCATTCTGGTCGACGGTGAAAATGAAGTGTTTTATAGTGAACAAACAGGGCGCCCAATTAAGTTTATGCAATGCACATACAGAGAACTTTGTCGGACCCCGCAATGCACAGTCGCCACGGCGTACTCAGTCGTCCGAATAATCACGATAGTGGATCGACCTTTTGCTACCGCGACGCCTTGTCTTATCTGCGAGCCGAGACATCGCCGAATGTCCCACGGCGTCGCTAACACCTGTGCCACCAATATACCGGGTGTCACTGGCTCTAGTGTCACTACCACCTGTATCATTATGACGTGTCTGACGTCACGGGCGTCACTTTCGGGCGTAACACGAATATTCCTGACACTGGGAGTGTCATTGCCGCATACGACAATGCTGTGCTCGATACGGAGGCCGAGGTGATGCGGTGGTGTTTTGGACTCTTGGACATTGTGGTCACTTCCTCATACTCGGACATTACATTGTGAGACGACCAGTCTTGTTGGCCGTTATGCCAGCGGTGTCTCGCGCCGCTTCGCTGTCGCATTAGCATAATATACTTATCATGTATCTGTTAAGCCTTAAACTAAAGAGAACTTAACAAAAGGCAGCAACGGTAATACAGACCCGATCATTTTATGTAGAATGACTTGAAAGTTGACAGTATTAACTACCAGGTACAGAGAAGGATTAACGCACGAATGTATATAGTTAACCGCGGCAGCTCCGTACGTAACGACGAGCCGCGCTTCGGTTGCGTGATTCTGTCTAACGTTCGGTCGTTGTGAAGATTCCGACGCACGCCGTCTAACAACGAAGCGGGCGAAAGTACTAAAGATGCACAGACTGCAGAGTTCACCAAAATGTAGCCGCGTAGTTATGTTAATAACCTTTTTAATAATGTGCAATGTTTGCTTGCATGCGAGAAATACATCTCTCTCGGAAGTAGCCCATTCTCATGATTGAATCGTTCGCAATAGTTAATTAATACTATATGGCATTTCAAATTGAATTGAATACCAACGAAGATTATGGAAATCCCAAACTGCAAATATAGTGCACATATTTTTTTTACATAATGCAATTATTTTGGATTGTTAAACGACGTAGAGTGTATAATGTATTATTCAGAATTTAGTGCATAATAATTATAGTTATAATAATAATAATAATACACTGTTTCAGTAGTTGGCACTTTGTTTGAGACCAATACTTCCACTGGTCATCAGCGCGGTAAACTGTCCAGAACGTTATTTGAACCAACGCGACCCGTATCCAGACCAGACAACTCGCTTTCACCCTTGCCCGGAGGTGACGTAGGCGACCATTGATCGACGGTTAACGTGATAATTATATTAAACTCCATGTGGGGCCTATTATCACCTCTTACATTCCAAATGGATCCCCTTTTAATACAACACGAAAACATGTCCCACATTTACAAACCGGTAACTGTATTAGGTGTTCTATGTACTTTCCGGGAGGTTTTACAACGATCCTTCCGGTAGCCTACATATTGTCTGTATTCGTGAACACCGCCAATAGCTGTATAGCCCCACAAAAGCTACACAGCAGCACTTGGAATGTCGACGGAGCCAGTATCGTGGTCCTACGAGGGATGATTTGATCAGACGACAGAACGATTAGGACCGAAGTTTGTCTTCAGGGAGGTGTTTGTGCGTCGGGTGGTCGTGCTGACATACACGGCACAGGGCGACCGGGCGGCTGGAGTGAACCCACTTCACTCGGCCGCGTCGGGTTCGTATGGAGTGCGTATTGCGCACTTTGCACCGCCATTAGCATCGCCGATTGTCTGCCGAATTATTCCCGGATCATCTTCCCACGGTCTGTCGACGGCGTGTGCAGACACCGCTGAGTATCGCCGAGTACCGCCGAAGTAGTTCGGCTGCGTTCGGTAATTTTCGGTAAACACCGATCGTGATGACCGAATCGCGCCGCCCGCAGAAAGCGCGGTCGGTTTTGTGCAAACTGATATTAGTTACCAACAGTGTTAATGATGTTAATAATAAAATAATAATTTACATTTACAAGGAACTTGTCGTTTTCGTTACTTTTTAAAGGACCAACGTCGCTGTATAATCGGTTTTCTCGGTTGAATTGGTTTATTCGGTAGAAAACGGTTTCATGCGGTACGGTGTAGTATGCGGTACTCACTCGACGATTTCAGCCACAATGTAATCCCGCGATTAAAATACAATCACGCTCCATAGAAAGATAAAGACCAATTCTTACAGCAAACGGAACGACCAAACGAACGAACCAGAATATTAAAAAAACTAGCACCATTTGGGAAAACTCGTCCGTGAAGTTATCAGTCGAGTGTCATTTGCCTTCCAAACTCCAGAATAACACTGATTACCACTGCACGTAGGTCATCGCGAATGAGTAAGATCGCAGCAATGTATTCCAGTGTGGCTACGACCCACTGGTGCAAATTTAAATGCGACGCGGATTTCCGTATACGATTCATTATGACCGCCGAATAGAAATCAGTGTTTAAATTGCTTTAAAATTTGTTTTCCGTTTTTTTCTAATAACCGTACATGTGGTCATCCGGTCGGATATATAACATACAGTTAGAAGTCAGCACGATCTTTTCCGACTTAATCTGGCCCATATGTTGACACAATATCGCCACAAACACTTTGATGTCAGTGCCGCCAACCGTTACATATGTCGCACATAATACATTCCTATTTACTTTTACCCACGACTTCATACCGCAAAGCAGATAAATAAACCCATCCGCTTAATGTAACAAAAACATAAGATAGGAAATTTTTGGTGATTATTTTCTTAAATAAAAAGTGTTGGCAAAATTATAGGCATTCCATAATCCAGCAAACAAAATGTTATGTTAATGTTATACAGACAAGTTTTTGCTAAATGCAAACGAATGCTAATCGCGGCTAAAGTTTAAATTAAGAAAAAGTCCTTCGAGTGGTCGTTTGTAGCGTTTTTGCTCGAGATTGCTCGTTGATGCATACACTCGGCATATGCATACCCGTTATACCGTCCTTGCTATCTCTAGCGTTCAGCTGTGACAAGTCAGCCTGGTCGACAGAGGCAGATGTTTCGGCATTCCACGTAGCCGCCAGGATATATTCTCGCCACTCAAATATTATGCTACGGTAATATTCTCGCCGATTGAGGCCGAAACAAAATGGACGTGTCGTAGATGCTTCTTTTGGGATTCTCAATATCAAACCATGGGTTCTCATCCGGGGCTTCTCCCGCGGACGAGTCGCGTTTTTGGACCAATCAACACGTGGCAATTCAGGCTGACGTTTGGGAATTATTATTGCTGTTGATTGTTGGAAAGTTTGTACAAGAATATATACTACTTCATGTTACGAAAAGTCACCCTTTTGTATCGGCTAATTTACATCTTAATGTAGCCTTTATGTCAAATTGTATTGGTCATTTTGTCCTCAATACAAAATCCACGGTTTTTGTTTAATCCGGAGTGTTGGATTCTTCGTACTTAACGTGAACTTGTAAACACTCCTACACGATTCACATCAACAGTCTGAACACGATGCCATCGGTTTAACAACAATTAATACTGGTTTAGCAAGCATTAACAACATTGCCATCTAAAGCAGCATCCTCCGTAATGATAGTCGGACAAGGAATCCATTCCATTTTCTCACCGATATTTCATGTTAAACTTACACATTGCTCCAGACGATAGTCGGACAAGGAATCCATTTCGTTTTCTCATCGATTTCTATGTTAAACCTACACATTGCCCGACCCTGCTAACCAGCCGTCTTTGCAGCTGGTGGAACGAGACACGTTGTACTGTTTTCCGATGACCACCATTCTTATTATGCAAGATACAGTTTGTTTACCGCGGCCATAGATCTCTCACTCCGTAACACCAGTTCACTGGTCTGGTTTGGCTCGACAAAAACTGCGCGACGCGTCAGTATCGTGTCGCCGGCATGCAATGTTTACGTCAAAATCAATTCACCATAATCTGAACGGCCAAATAGCAGGTTCCTGCTACCCGGACACCCGAGTTGCTTGCTGCCGTGGCTGCATGGTGACTAACCGGTTGTAAGGTTGGAACAGTCACATACACCTCATACGCACTCGTGTCCCAGTCGCACAACCCCTACTTGTGTAGCGCCGTGGTGCAGTGGCTAGAGCTTCGGACTCTCAACCGAGAGAACCCGGGTTCGAATCCTGTGCGGCGGTGTCGAACCTTGGGCAAGTTCGTTCACTACTCGTTGCTCCAGTTCACTCAGATGTATGAATGAGTACCTGGCTATAGACAGTGGCGGATATTTGTGTACGAATAGTCTTAATTAATTGCAGCGTGGCTGGATTCTTCCCAGAGAAGTCGAGATGGTGTAACTGGTCTGCCAGGGAGTAAAGCGCTTTGAGCAGTCCCGAGGACCGGATACTGCGCTGTATATTAACTTACCGTTACCGTTACCTATTTGTTCCCAAGAGGAGCGGGAAAAGTCCCCAACAGTCGCTATAATCAGTTGTGTAATCCGTCTCCAGAAAATTGCTCTCCCGTTAGGAAGCGATCCTTGCGAATGTGTGTCGTTGTTTAAACTCGTGTCTTTCTTATCTCATGGAATGGCGTATCATAAGCTACGGTAATACACCATAGCCTTCATTAATGCGTAGTTTTGTGATACGTAAAGAGGATCAGTGCTTACGTGTATCTATAAGGTCTCACGGCCGCTGCTTTGCACAGACCTCCAGTGGACGGCCGATCTCTATCGGGCCAACGCTAGCGAAATGACGGACGAGCGCATGTAAATATTTACTTCTCAACTACGCTAAAGCAACACGACACTATCAGTTACATCGCCTCGATAACGACCGACTTCCTCGGCGCTGCCTTTGTTCTTAAACGATACACGTTATGAGTATGTGAAGGCATGCGCACTGAGTCGCGCAATAAGCACGCACGCGTGCATAGAGAAACAAAGTGTTTGCGAAGTCTGAGGCACATGTATGTTTATTACACGTGCCGCACAATGCCGGCGTGTAGTAAGCCTGCTCTTTGCGGTTGATGCTCTTATGTAGGTCAGTGGCCCACGGAACGTAGACGTCACGTTCCCGTCTACACTACTCGCCTGCGTCTACATAAGCGCGCAGCCGACACAGAGAAGGCGGATGCTAGCAGCTACTGGTTGAATATTAGAATGCATTTGCTGAAACAAAACTATGCTCAACAACGCGAACGAAATTAAAGAAAGCACACACGCACGAATGAAACGGTTAATAAAATATGTTTTTCGTTTCTGCGTGCACCCACACAAGCACACACGTACACACGCACGCAGGGCGCGCACATACAGTGCACACGACGTACCGACTCCGTAGGTTTCCCACATCATCTGGCGACAACAAAGCGGGACGTCAACGCCTCGTGCTGCCCCTTCGACCCGCTGCTCATTTAAAGTAAATACACCCGCGCCACAAAGGCCCCGTCACTGTCGCCTCGATCGGAAGTGGTGGCGGATTCATCGACTTACACGTGTGATCGCGGAATTAGCATTCATGTATTTTACCGCGGCCGACCTACGCATTTCGGATTAATGACAACATGAATATTTCATAGCGACACGTCTTCGTCGCTGCTCCGAACCCTCGTCCGAACGGAGCCAAGCGGTTCCCAAAGCGCGGCCGCTTGTAAACTGTCAGAGAGCGGAAGCGAAATCGGCCACGCGTGACGAAGGTTGCGTCAGTGGGTATAGTGACAGTCAGTGCTGACATCTGCCGGATTGTCGTGATGACACCAGGTGTCGCTGCAAGTTGCGACAAGTGTGAGCGTAGGATGGGTAGATTTGTCATGTGCAGAGTGAAAGGAAAGGGACGGGGAGGAGGGATACAGTGTAAGGGAAGGGAAGACGCAACACAAGATGACAAAAGGAATGTAGAGTGTACATCGCTATGGAATGAATCATTGAATGTAGCAAAGGGAGTGTGAGAGTGACAGACAGAGAAAGAGCGTGCGGGACGAGGGCGAAGGGTTTGGGTAGAGAGAGAGAGAGAGAGAGAGAGAGAGTGAGTGAGAGAGGAAAGGATGGGTCGAAAAGGAGAGCGAGTGAGAGCGGTAGATAGGGACAGGGGGACGGAGGGACAGACAGACAGATATATAGAGAGATATAGAGGGGGAGGGAGAGAGGTTGAGAGGTAGAGAGGGAAAGAGTGAAAGAGTGAGAGAGGGAGAGAGGGAGAGAGGTAGAGAGGTAGAGAGGGAGAGAGGGAGAGAGGGAGAGAGGGAGAGAGGTAGAGAAGGAGAGAGGGAGAGAGGGAGAGAGGGAGAGAGGGAGAGAGGTTGAGAGGTTGAGAGGTAGAGAGGTAGAGAGGGAAAGAGGGAAAGAGGGAAAGAGGGAAAGAGTGAGAGAGGGAGAGAGGGAGAGAGGGAGAGAGGGAGAGAGGGAGAGGGGGAGAGAAGAAGAGAGGGAGAGAGGGAGAGAGGGACAGAGGGAAAGAGGGAAAGAGGGAAAGAGGGAAAGAGGGAAAGGGTGAGAGTGAATGAAGGCTCCCTTTGGTAAGAGAGAAAATCCTCGCTTTCTTAAAAAATCTTTGCGGTGCACTACATCCAAATTCCATTACGATACTGGAATACCAATGACCAAAAAACCTACATCGTTTGTAAAATATAACACACACAAACCGTTGCCCATGTTGTCTGTACAAGCAGCACAATCGCACGGACATTCACGCGTTTTTCTTACTCCATAAACCTTCCCGAATCTTGTTTCCGGGCTCGCATACTTTGGCTGGGAGAAGGGAAATGTAGATTTACAAGTCCAACTTGCTTGATAGTGCCTGGTCGTCGGGTGTTGGGCTGGCCGCCTTCCCCGGATGTCGCCTCTTTAAATCAGCCGATAACCAGCTAATGCAACGGAAACTCGAAGGAAATAGCCTCATGACGACAGCGTGACGTGGTACCAACTTAACGTTATCGCGTGAAAATACTTAGGAATGTCGCAAATAAAACGGAACTACACACCGATATCTGTAATAGGAACCACGATATAAATATGTGAAGGAAAAGACCTTTACGTGAGCACTGTAAGTGCCGGTTCGAGTTTAGCCAAATGTATTGTAGATGTAGCAAACTAAATCAATCAGTCTCCTGCATTCGAAAGTGGTACGTCGTTAAGCCGGATGGATAATCCGGATAATTCGGACCTAATTTAATGCGAAAGGAATTTCCAAACGCTAATACACTTCGTTATGATTCGTTTATTAATTAATCCTGACATAAACACGGGAGAACAAAGGGGTCAGTCTTAAACTCATCCTTATTGAAGACTTCGTCGATTGACGCACTTCGCTGGTATTTTAATATATATACGATACACGCTTTTAGAAATTCGAATATAATTTGTTAAACACACATGTTTTCTTAGCAACATGTCGTGTTGACTCTTCAGTTGTGCATCTCCCTCTTGATTAAATTGTTTGTACGCGAGATCGGATTGATATTCATGTATAAAAGCAGCTCAGCACATACAGTTTTCAATGGGGAAATCAAAAAGCCATTACTCAAGGAAATCGAAACCCGTGAGAAATACGGCATTTGTGTGACATGCTCGGCAGTACCTGCTTTGAATATTAATGGTTTTCATGTAATGCTATTTTGTAACTTATGTGTGTATAAGCCTGTTGTTTCATTGATTTGCGATTTTGTTTGTTCCAAACGAATTTGATTTTGTCTGTATTCATGTGATAATAATATAATATTATATTAACTGTATATTTCCTACCAACGTTACCTGTCTAAGTGTATATTAAAATGTAAACTGACTTTGCCAGTTGCGTGCATACATGCTACACGTACCGATGATTTCCTTGCGAACCTGTGTTGTACTATACACCCGTCTGCGTTGCGTTGCAGCAATACCTGAACAAGTACGGCTACATCAACTGCACGTACGCCAGACGCCTTCAGCGGGACGTCGACTTCGCCATGTTCGAGGAGATGGACGAGGTGGACAAGGTCCGAGCCTCCCACAAGAAGGCCTGCAAGACCGCCGAGGTTCTCGCGGCGCTCAAGAAGCTTCAGTTGAAGCTCGGTCTGTCTCCGTCGGGAGTCCTCGACGGCGAGACGAAGCAGGTACTGAGTAGCGTACGGTGTGGAAACAAGGACAACAACCCACTGTTGGTCGCGTCAAAAGACAACTCCACACGCGCCGGCAACGCAACCGACGACACGACGCGAGCGCATCGGGACAAACGCAGCTTGCTGGCGACCATCATCGGCGGACGGAACAATCGCAGACCGTCGGCGTCAGTGCGGCGTCGTAAGCGAATGCTCGACGAGATTATGGAGCGCATTGCGAATGAGGACGAGAGCGAACGAGACCGGGTTCTGCCTCGCCGGAAGCGGTCGACACCCATTGATTGGGACGGGACGAGAGGGGACGCCAGGTACTTGACAAAGTTCAAGGAGTCAGATGATCGACCCATCACATGGCGCCTCCTGCAGGCCGGCTACAGCAAACGGTTTCCGGTTATCGAGCAGCAGAGCATGCTGGAGCTCGCCTTCCGGATGTGGTCGGAAGTAGTGCCTCTGCGCTTCCGGCGGCAAGACGGAGGTGACATTGACGACGTCGATGTACAAATCGCCTTCGGCAAAGGTAAGGTTTCGTTTTGTATTATTGTTATGGCCTAACTTCGTTTTACGGTCACCTCGCTACTACAGCCATGTCGCAAATAAGGTCACTTTGGCACAGTCACAGATTATTTTTATACATTAAACTATAGGAAATTAGTCTCACTAATACGGCCACCTCTTTATTCAGATCGTTTTTGTCCAGTCCCAAGGAAAATAGTTTTGTGTTCTCGAGAAAAGTCAATAATACAGTCTCCTCCTCTGATTGGTCCATGGTCTCTACGCTGGTGTGATTTCACCAAGACTGTGTGTGTGGTGCGTTGGCTGCATTTGAAATTCTGAATGGACTGCTTGAATTAAAGCTTCTTTTCCTTCTTAAAATAACGTGTGACGTAAATGACAAAACCGCCGCTTGGCAGTTAGTGTGACTGACACTCACAGCTGTCCGTACACCAGCATTTTACCGCTAACCTAATTCTTCAAGTGCAAGTGTTTTGCATTACATTAACTTTAGGAACACGCCAATTAGGTGGTCATACATTAGACCACGGTACAGCCATTCCTCGGAGACCTGAACACCACTACACAGACTTGTGTGGTGTTAATGTGTCTTGCAAGCACTACTGCTTACTGACGCAGCATACTTGTAAATTGTACACATAAACACACGTTCATTCGAGGAAATGGAGTGATTCCATCTGATGGTAACGGTCGTACGGGTATCTGTCTCTTTCTCGGCGGAGTCAAGCAGCCAGGCGAGAGTCGGTTAAGCGAGACTAAGTAAGCACTAGCGAAGGCTTTGCTGGCTCCGTGCCCTACTTAACCAACACTCCCCGTGAGCTCGCCCCCCCCCCCCCCCCCAACTTAACGTTTCCAGTTCGACGTCGGGACCACGTAGTGACTGCCTCGGGCGAGTTGTCTGATGTTACGCCAAGTTACCAGCAAACGTTGGCGCAGTGGGCGTGAAACTACAACCAGTGATTGGCAGAGGTGCCACCGTCGTCGGCGAGGGTGTCATTAAGCGTGCTCTTACTGCTAGTTCCGTGAATGGGTTTAGCGCCATCTGTACGTGTGGTTTTGTAAGCGCCAGAGGAGAGTAAAACGGTGCGGTGGTCGCAAGGGAACCTCTAGCCCGGGGCGGGGTAGTTGGGAACCGGGACGACGGGTTGTTGGATCGGACGTCTCACTGGAGGGGTCTTATAGTGGGGTCTTTATGGAGGGTCGTTAGTGTTATTAGTATTCCACTTGCGTTTAACCTAATGTATATCCTGTTTGGAAACTAGGACAGATCGGTAACGAAGAACATAGCCTATCATAGTTCGGACGAATCGCCACAGGTGTGAACACATCTGACATTGCGTTTTGTCCTAAACATGTGCTGCGTCACTAGAGCGCAGTTACAATAAAATTGATGAAAGTAGTTTCCTAAATACATTCATAATAACACTTTTTTTAGTTTGCGCATGGTGACTATGGCTGAGACAGTGTGTGCATTGTACGACGTGAGTGCGTATCTGGCTACAGTTCCTAGAACTGGTGAGAATACTTGTTCTTTGACGTTTTTCTGTCACACAGTGATGTCATTAAACATACGAATACGATTCTAGTGGTATACACGGAAATTATGGATGACATATGACATCATTACGTCATTGGGGTTCCAATTAACGCGACCGGCTTCGCTCGCAATCGACGCCATCTTGTTAGCAGCGACTGCGCATGCGTCGGATGCGCAATATAAATCTGTGTCAGTAGGTGGGTAAGGATGACGTGTGTAGTAGTCTCGGGTAGCCGTCTTACTCGCGGTCCGAATCACTTTGACTGGAACGTTCATGTGGCCCGATCCATTAGCGACACTTAGGGAAAAGATAGCTGCCATTGCTGCCGATGAGTTGGACAAGAGTCGACGGATTTAGCGCAGGCCCTGTTGATACGGTCGTTAATGCCGTCTGTCATTGTCTAGGCTGGTATCTTTCATAGTTCTTACTTCTGCCTCTTCGTTATCTCATTGTTCTCACGCTGTTCTCATTTAGCAAAAACACTTATACGACCAGAGCACATTTTCAGTGGAAAGTCCCACGGCCACGACGTCTCACGGATAATAATGTCATAGGGATACGCATCAAAAGCGTTGTTAATTCTACAACCCGACAGCTTGAAGCATTGCGTTCTATTGTTAGTTGACACATGGTTATATTCGTTTTGACATATCTGTATAATATTATTGTCTAACAAAATCTGAATATTCTAGATATCATTACAATGGATGATGTGACATTAAGCTGATTACTATCCAGGGTTTTCACAGTTGGGTAATTTCGCAGGACATTTGTAAACGTTTCCTAGAAATCAGTATACCACAGTGCCAGCACGCGCCATCGCACATTGCTTCAATCATTGCGCAATCGATACGATTAAGCGCGCACCGTCAGCGGCAATACTGCATCAAGCTACGTCCCCGTATGAAGTGAGTAACCCCATCAGAAACGCTCGAACGTTCACTCCTGATGGAGACCAATATACGGCGCCGCTTTTTCGATAACAGCACCCTTTCCGTGTCGGGGCCAAACTAGAAAGTGCCGCCATTCGACCCTATCCAATTCAATACTACCTGATTCCGTCACGCGCTAGCGTAAAAAACGTCGTCACTACACCGGGCATAATTGCGAACCCGGTCAAACGGCGATGTCATTTTCATTGAAAAACGCACAAAGCTAAGTAGGCTTATTGGTTGCGAAGTTGTCGGAACTCGGTAGGGTTGCACGAATTACAGTTGACCCCGGAAGTTTGGAAATGCTATTTACATCCAATGTACTTGCTTACTTACTCGTGATGTCCGCTTAACGTGGTGACATGGTTAATTCGTTCCAGCGAGTACGTCCGATGTATGCAGTTTAAATCGTGGGGTTGGCTCTATTAAAGAAACAGGGATGTCACAAGTTTGTTGCGTTTGAGAAGGATTGTTTCTAACCGATTCTAATTGATTTTTGTAGCATGTCTCAGTTGCGAAGCTAAGTTCTAAACACTGTTTGCTATATGTAAGTAACTAAATAATCCGTTGCTGTCACTGCGGGTTTAAGGATAAACACGGAATTACGAACATATTAAAAATCAGCGTGTCAGTCAGAGTGCGACCTATTACCGACCTCCCTTGCTTCGAATGCTCAGTGAAGCGTAGGACCAACGTAGTTTAGCTTTTCAACAAAATCGCTCACCTCTTTTCTCCCTTCTCTCACTCTCTGTCTCTTTCTTTCTTTGTCTGTCTGTCTGTTTGTCCCTCCCTCCCTCCCTCCCTCCCTCCCTCCCTCCCTCCCTCCCTCCCTCCCTCCCTCCCTCCCTCCCTCCCTCCCTCCCTCCCTCCCTCCCTCCCTCCCTCCCTCCCTCCCTCCCTCCCTCCCTCCCTCCCTCCCTCCCTCCCTCCCTCCCTCCCTCCCTCCCTCCCTCCCTCCCTCCCTCCCTCCCTCCCTCCCTCCCACCCTCCCTCTCCCAATTAGTTAGTTAGCCCAATTAGACAGACCTAATTTATAGTGTTCGATTAGTTGCGAGCATTGTGGTCTCGGGGTGGCGTCAATGAGCCTAAACCAGGGCGGCGTGCCCGATGAACGCGGTGTGCCAACCCGACGGCTACACCTGCTGGCTTCGAGGAGGCCGTCGTGGATGTAAACGATTTGTCCGGCGCCGACCACCGGCATTCGGGCGAGCGCCTATCGTGTTCCCAGGCACGAGCCTTGCGGGCCCTGCTTCCCCGCCGCCGGCATCGCCTCCCGGGCGTGGAAGTCCCGGCGTCACTGCTTCTTCCCCGCAGTTGTGCATGCAGGTCGATTGGCTTATGTCGTCTCAAGTACGGGGAGACGTCACAGTGCTTCCGCTATTTCGCCGAGGCACGCCATTTTGTTTACACGGAATACAGTGCCTTGTTCAGTGTATGTGCAGAATTAGTGTATTCCGTAGTGAAAGATAGGACCTAAATGTCGAACGTGGACCTGAATTCAAAAGAAATTTTAATGTGTCATTTAAACGATCGCCAGAACAACAAACCGTAATAAAATGTATAAAACAAAACTGGCACAAACGTTCAATTGACCTTCTGGAATTCACTGGCTTTAAATCCACACTGCGTGTCGATAAATTTATACAAGTGTGTATCGTGGCCATGAAACGCCGGAAACAGACGTATTTAGCCTTGACCATGCTGTCGAGATCTGGGGTACATTGCCACCGTTTCGGCCGAACTTTGACAACACGACGGCGGCGATAGCGTTCACAAATACGGAGCGATGTCGTGGCGACCGGGTCACGTTCACATCGTCCTCAAGATAAGACGTCATGGGAAACGACCAACTAGTGGCGAGTCTATGCCAAATTAAGATGCGCACCACTCCGGCTTCCGATGCAGGAATAAACCGATGTCATGATTAGGTGCATCAGAACGCATACTCTAATGGGCTCAGATTACAATATGTTTGCCCGTGGCAGCCACTGGGCGGTTTTGTGCGATTGCTAATAAACAGATCCATTAAATGTATTAATATCCACTGTCGTTGTGTAATTGTATTGTCACGAGTAATGTTTGGATATGTCGATGTAATGCCTGAATGTGTCGTTGTCTGGCTGTGTCAGTGTAATGCGTGGGTACGTCAGTGTAACGTCTGGGGGTGCCATTGTAATGTATACGTGTGTATCATTGTAATTTTGTCTGGTGATAATGTCTGGGTGTGTCGACGTAATGTTTGGGTGTGTAGCTATAATGCTTGGATTCGTGGTAAAAACGTCTTGCACACTGCTATAAATCGCAGTAGACCTCTCCACCCTGCTAATTATACATGCATCGTGTCACTATTCAACGCGTGCCGCCTAGACATAACCGGAAGTGGCGTAGCGTGCGCGCGCATCGCGTTTGCCTATCGCAAGTTGCGTCCACTCGACACTCCGGGGCTATCAGCGACAGTAACCCGGCTTTGAAGCCGGGTTGGATTTCTACCACTCCCAGTAGTGCGATGTCACAGCTGCCGACTACTTACTACCAACGGATAAATACTGCGATAAGGGTCTTTGGAAATGCGCGAAACGGCCACTGTAGAATGTGTAAATCAACGAGCGGTTTGCAAACGCCGATAGATGGCGTAGGCGTGCCACTTTCCGCCCTGTCGATATCGTCGTTTGCGTAAGAGGGAGAAGGCGTTGCGAGATAAGCTATTGGTCGTTGCATTAGGGAAATAACCGCGGTCTACCAAAGTACTCTTGCATGCGAATTATAATAGGCGGTGAGGAATGTCCTATCGACCTTTGAAGTAAAACGATGCATTTGTAGCATAGCAAACACATCGAAAGCCACGGAATAACAGCGCATGCTGTTTTATTGCTAAATACTGTTCTATCTGTTGTTCTTACTCACAGAACGTTTAACGAAAGTGACGACATTCCATAGTATTAACGAAATACACCCACATGATATCAATCTGCGGTTTTAGATTGTGCTCTGCCACAATTAACTCCTTGAAGTTTGCTCGTATTAACGTCGACAACAATGACACGTTTGCTGGAAACCAGATTTTAATTATTTGAAAAAATGTCGTGTTATATTGAAAACGCTAAATCGTCAAAGCACGCACACGACCGCGCACGCACACGACCGCGCACGCACATGCCGCGTGTACATGCATGCATGCACACAAACACACACACACGCACGCACGCACGCACGCACGCACACACGCACGCGCACACGCACACACGCACACACACATACACATTGTCAGACATGGCTAGCGATCCTTAGCTTTGCAATTGATTTTTGTTGTTCACAACATATATATATATATATATATATATATATATATATACATTGTACCTTAATTTTATATTTCTGTACCGTGTCTGCAATCACGTTCTCCCATGCGTTACACAATTGCTTACAATTGTCTGTCTGCCGTTCCGATACTCCCATCCTAACCAACGCTCTTATCCAGACCTCCCGGGCTGAGACGGAGATAATGACGAATCACTACGGCTTATAGTAGCGAAATCAGCACGACCTCTCATCACAGGCGCTGGTATATGGCCGCTGTAAAGAGTTTAGTATCTCGCAGTTTGGCAGTAATTACGAGTGATTGGAGCGGATAATTAATCGGCAGCGTAGATGGTGTGTTCGCTCCAGCGAGCAGTACTTCTATTGCGCCCTGTATATATACCAGATATACACTTGAAAATATCACAACGGACCAAATACTGTAATGTTTTTTTACTATTCATTACAAATTGCTACTGAACTTTATACAAGGCATATGTCCAAATTGTGATGTCTTCCCAGAAGTGCTAACTCGGTTTCAACAGTGTTTACTGACGTGTGCATCTTGACAGCGATTGGCAAGTGGCGTGTGGGATCAAACAGACACGACAAGCGTGTGAGAAAATGGCGAGGTTGCGCCCAAAGTACGCAACTCGAGTTACTCGGATACCAGATGGTCTTCGTGATAGCAGGAATGTGCAGTTTCCCACCCACACGTTCGCGCACGAATCGTAGGGTGTCAACATGCCGATGCAGGGCCTAGTATTTCTGTTCTCACCGACTTGCCTTTGTTAGATAGAACTTTACGGAGCCCCCAAAGCCGGCCCAAAGCCGGCCGCGAGCACGTGCGGAAAAGATACGCCGGCCAAATCAGTTCCGACGATATCGACCATCTTCGTTGGCTTTGACGTCGTTATCGTACAAAGCGCTCACGTTGGAGGGAAGACATCGGAGAATCCTTGATCTACCACGGTGGTATTTCTCACTGATAGCCCACCTTGTGTCTGCGCGATTGTGTTATTTCTCACCGAGCCGTGGTATTCGGAAACATTGTACACCAGAGCCACGTCACAACCTGTTACTCGTTCGCGCTCCTGTCTGGCAGCGTCTTAGCTGCGCGCGGCGTGGTGCTAACTCGAGAGGGGTCCTGATCCTCGTCGAGCGGCCGGCCACCGTACCGAAGCAGACCACCGGCAGATATAGCCCAACTCTCGTGTTTGTTTCTCCAGACACTTCCGTCTTCTATCCGCCATGCACATAACGGCAAAACAGAACTTACGAATTGACCCATATAGCACGTGACCTATTGCCTAACAACAACTTCCGCTAAGCCATCAAAATGGAGGCCGAACACTAAGAGCGTTTGGACATTCGGTCTTGTATTTTATTGAGATTCTTGCTCACGTTATAACAAAAAACATATATGGTGAAGTTTTCCAAGCGAGAGCTTGATTTAGCAGAAGTCATACCACACTAGTAATGTAATGGACACACGCACGCACGCACGCACGCAGGGAGGGGGAGGGGGAGGGGGAGTGGGAGGGGGAGGGGGAGGGGGAGTGGGAGGGGGAGGGGGAGGGGGAGGGGGAGGGGGAGGGGGAGGGGGAGGGGGAGGGGGAGGGGGAGGGGGAGGGGAGGGGGAGCGAGAGATGGTAGAGTGGAGTCAGGCGGTGGAGGAGGCAATGATGGAAAGAGGAAAACAAAAAACACCGATGACCAAATTTCAGTAACATCGAGGAGAGCAACGTCTTTGTTATTTCCAATACACTTCCACTCACCCGCGTTCTTCGCCTTCTTGCAGGTTACCACCTCAACTGCAATCGTTCGTTTGACGGCAGCGGTGGAGAGATCGCCCACTCCCGCGCCGGCTACGACATGCACTTTGACGATGACGAAAACTACAAGATCCGTGACTACGATATGGATGGCATCTACTTCGTGCGGGTCGCCGTGCACGAGATCGGTCATGTGCTCGGACTTGGTCACAATGACAAGCGAGACTCTATCATGTTCCCTATCTACCAGACGTCGTTCGGCGCAGAGCTGGAGCTAGGCACCTACGATCGGCGGGCGCTACAGCAGGTATGCTATGAATAGGAATACGAGTATGTAAAACACCATAATCCGCTACATATAAATATGTAAAAAGTACATACATTTAGAAAATTAAGATAAGTTAAAATAAAAAAATAATATTGCTAATATTAGTTTTAGGTAAAATATAAAAATCGCCACTTAGATATATTGTTGTTGTTATTATTATTATTATCATTTGCACAAACAACATTTAAAGTGTATCCTGCATATATGGAGATGCCATGTCTAGACCTAACTCATTTGGATATAATGTCCTGGAGGAATTATCACGAACTAATTGTACCATGTGAATGTCTCACCGCAACACGAGCTGTCGATAGCAACACTATCAATTGTGGACCCCGCTTTAGTGTTTGCAATTAACGGTTGCTGGTATCTGCCCAAGAGAAAGTTAACTTATTGATACATACAACTAGGCTTCTGGACTTTTTAATTTGGTGATATGTAATTTGAAGCCATAGACATAATCAAAATTGTATTCACCTTGTATGGTTCACGAACAAGCGGGCATATTCTGGTGGCACCACGTAGGAAATGTAACAAAACTGAATCATACATATACACCAATGGCTGTTGAGTCAGCGGTAGGTACACGGACCTTCCATTATGCAGACAACGTACGGTGTGAGGTGGTAAACAGAGCGAGTGATTCTCGTATTCACAACCAGTTGCCTGATAACTATATCGCAGTGTTTCATATACTTCCAAATTATCCTTCTGAAATTTGTTTAAAATTCAAAAATTTATAATCAGATATATATGGCACGCAAAAAGTTAGTCTCGCGCAGAATTAACAATGCGGCGCCATGTTGTTTTTCTGACTCATTCAGAGGTAATAGTTAAGATGTCGTCGTTTGCAGATCTACGGCGTGTGCCGAGGAACATTTGATCTTGTCTTCGACTGGCTGAGGATGAAGCCGGGTTCGACGAGCGATTACCCACAATATATCTTCAACACGTACTTCTTCCGGGGCAACCATTACTGGATGTACGAGAACCGCGAGAATCGGACGCGCTTCGGGGATCCGCTGATTATCGCCACCGAGTGGACGGGAGTGCCAGACGGCGTCGACGGATACACGCAGATCCTGTTCCGTGTCGGAATATACGAATACGAGATCAAGACGTACTTCTTCAAGGGTGAGTGTGCTGCGAGCGATGGTGTCAGCGGTGGGATATAAGGACACGTGGACATACGACGTGTGCGTTTGATTGCGTTTGTGCAGTCGAGTTTGATAAGGGGAGTGAAATGCGGTAGAGAGGGGGAGGGAGAGAGACAGAGGGAAGGAAGGAGGGAAGGGGGAGGGAGGGAGATTGTGTGTGTTTGCGCGCGTGCGTGCGTGCGTGCATGCATGCTTGCATGTTTGAGTGCGTGTTTTAGTGTGTTCACACTTCTGAACTGATAGAGGCATGACGTAATTTGAGTAAGATTTAAATGATAATATTATATTTACTAAATCTGATCTACTTTATACTGTTAGGACAATTATTTAATGTCTCTATCGCGTTGTCTAGAAGTAATAAACGTGGTACCACCCAGTGTGTCACCATACTAATATTACTGTTGTTTTTCTGTGCAGACGAGAAGTACTATTTGTATGACGATCTTCGAGATCGAGTAAAGCCGGGCTACCCAAGGTTGATTGCAGACGACTTCGGTCCGAAGTCAAACTGCTCTGAATCAGTACCGAACAACCTCGATGCCGTCTACTATGATCGCCGTGATAAACTCATCTACTTCTTCAAGGGTATATGGGTAAGGGAGTCTTTTGATTTCGAAACATTGCGGAAGCGCTTTAATGCACGAGTTGTCTGTCTGTGAGATTCCATATAATATTTCCTATGGAGCACTGTAAAACAGAAAACTAAGATTTCAAGTGTCCTCTTCGGATACAACTGTATGTTTTATTTGCATGTCCTGTTAGTTGCTGATGTTGCGTCCACTGAACAGCTATCCAGACACGATACGTCCTTCAGTAGTAACGCGCTCAGTTTAACCTCCGTCTCGCCTCTGTGGTGCAAAAAGGAGACTCGCGTTGTAACCTGTTGACACCAATATTTCACTAGGTGGCCAAATCAAGCATTGGCGATCAAAACTACTAGTTTAATTAGTTAAGTTTCTTTATTCTTCTATACTACAATATGTGATAAATTGTTTTGTGAAAAGTAAGTCACTGCATTACTTTGTAAGATTATCGAATTGAATTAATTAATTAGTTAAATAATTTATAATGATGCTAGTTAAGTTAGTTAAAAAAATTATCTAGATAAGTTAAATATTGAAATGTTTGTTGACTTATAAATAAGGATACAGTGTGCAATATGGACAACTAAACCGATGTGTTCTCTGTGTTTTTATTTGATACAATTTTGGTATAATGTACAATGTACTGCGAAAACCGTTAAACGTAGCACCAAGCACTTTGTCATCTGTCAAAATTGCGTAGGCGTAATCTTGAAGCACACACTACTAAGCTATTGAATCGGAACAATTATTAAGAGTAGTACAATTTAAACACATAATTAGTGCTACTGTAGAAATGTCGAACATAAACCAGTAATTGGCGCGTGTTTATGTTGCATACTGTTACACGTTCTCCTTCTCATCGTGATGTTGTTGCTTCTCTCCAGGTCTGGGGGTTCGATCCGAATCTCATTGGCCGCGGCGGGTGCCCCGTGAAGAGGGCAAAATTTACTGAACTATTTCCCATGGCACCGGGGTCGAACGAGACGATCACGGGCAACATCGACGAGGTGTTTTACTCGTACGCCCACCACACGCTCTATATGTTCCACGGCGAAACTGTCTACGAGAACGTCGCTTACGGTAGTCACGAAAACAAGCTGCGGAAGATGTCGCTCTGGTACCAGAAGTGGCTAGATATCTGCGATGTTATGTGACAATGAGCACGCCGTCACATCGCCGGATCCAGACCTCGGTTGATGCTGTTGCTGCAGCTGACGTCATCACCACGTGACGTCAGAGGAACGGAACAACGTCTACGGCATCATAGCTCGGATCGATGGACGCCATTTTGACGCCGTCGGCTGGGTTTGAAACATCCGCGCAGACGGAGCAACAACCGGATCTGGAAACGAGGCAGACGGCGTGACGTGTAAGTCACGTCACAGGACTGTAGCATTGAGCGAAACCGTCCACAGCTTAACTAATTTATTTTTATTATTTTTGCACCCAAAACGACGCCGAAAGAAACGATTGAGATCGAAGTAGCGACGACGACGAAGGCGAAATGCGCGGATGTTGCACCAAGTAGATTGAAAGTCTATAGAGGACGCAAGCCTTGTCAGATACTGTTATAAGTGTGGCCGATGTTTGCCTGCCATCACTGGCGATGGTAGACTGGCGACACTAGTGGCATGGAACTGAAAGTAGCGTTCACGAGTATTGCTCTGCCCAGCCACGCGTGACGACGTAGTCAGCCACGCGTGGCGACGTGGCCAGAGAACGTCGCACGCGCGAGACTTAATAAAGTTCGACCTACGGTTGCTGCGTGTACGCGTTTGGATCAAGGTTATACTTAAGTAGCGTTGTTAATGTATTAGAGGGTCCGACCGGGAACGTACTTTGTCGCCATCGTACACTCGTCGTTTTTAATATTGTTCGTGTTGTACCGCTTTTCCAGTATTGTTCGTTACCACCGAGTGTGTGCGTAGTCGCTGTTCAGTTATGCCTGCGTGTAGAGTTATCTCAACGAATCCATCTGACCGTGGCTGTATAAGTACAATCCCGACAGCTAACGCGGCGAATTAACGGCTCCAATCACGGAGCGATCGAGCGTAAAATCTCAATAAAATTTCCATCGGCACACATAACGCCGGCAAAAGAAAATTCATGAAACTTATGTTTCCGAAGCGACAATTACAAAAAAAAACAATCGTGTTATTACACGCACTTCGTGGCAAATGCCTGTCGGGAATTATGATATTTAACCGCCACGGGATCACGTTTTTTGTATCGGCGTCTGTTTGTTTTGACCCGAACGTTTCAGAAATGTCACGTGACATCACGTGAGTGTTCGGCGTTCACGTGATAGCTAAGCGCCGATAACGGGATGTTGAGGGTTGGCTTCACTATGGTGGGCTATTTCGATGAAAAGTATTACGTATTTTGGACATTCCAGTCGAGCCGCGTGTCTGTGTTAGACGTGTGACTGACGGCATCGTATGCAAGGCCTCGCCGTATGTGCGGGTGTGCAAGCGTGAATGCAAGGCATGCGTGTTTGTTTGTGTGTGTGTGTGTGTGTGTGTGTGTGTGTGTGTGAGTGTGTGAGTGTGTGAGTGTGTGAGTGTGTGAGTGTGTGAGTGTATGAGTGTGTGAGTATGTGAATGCATGTGTGTGCGTGCGTGTGCGCGTGAAGGCGTGAATGCATTTTATTAATATTTCTGGCGTTTTATGTGTACAAAATGTTCGCTGAGTTCTGAACTTGGAACGCCGGGGCTTTAAAAGTATTTTATTCACGTATATTTGGAGGTAGGGCCTAAAGCCCAAGATGTGTGTATATACCATTACTAATGTTATCGTGGATGAAATGTGTATCGGGGTGCTTTGGAATGTTGGCTATAGGGGCAAAACTGGTTGTTTTCATTGTTATTGTTCGGTTTTATTTGTACCATCACTACGTTTGCCATGTTACATATATGTTTCTTATGAGACTTGTTACGCTGCTTTAAATACGGAACCGTCACACAAAATTCAAATATCGGAAAAAACTACCTTTCGCAAAATTACCTCAAACGATTGTCGGTGCACAATTTCGCAAAACAGCCCAGTTATTTTGTTCTAACGTAAACATTTCTACAACGAAATGCAACATTTGGTCGTTCTAAAAACAATGTTTCCGTTTTCTTAGACTTCACTAGACTACGATGCATATCTTGTTGGTAACTACGATGTCTTTCGCATAATTAACATCGGAGATGAAGCGGTCCACCTAATGGTCAGAGGCTGTGAGATGTTCGGCTTCTGGGTGGCTACTGTGGGAAGGTAATTGTTCGTGCAAATGGATAATGTCACACCACGAACAGTTTGTCGCCGACGAACATTCCTAATGGAATTGCCGGACGGTTTTGATCAGAGTTGAAGCCTGACGTGTGCCCAAAGAAATACAATGAACACCTGGTGTCAGAACGGTGCTAGGCCAACCCCGTTCGAGAAAGACTGTTGCTACAATCCCTTGCGAGTTCGCTACGGGACACTTGCCGTTTGCTATGTGCGCGTATCGGAGGGCTAGCCTCGATACAGTGTAGACCATTTCACAGCGAAAGTCTGTTGTACATAATCGAACGATCGAGACGATCGTTAACTTGGTTACCGTTATTATTAGTACAACTACTACTACTAGACTACGTACGATATCATTAACTTATATACTCGTCAAGCTGTTCGTTTGGGCGTACTGTTTGTTGTAGTTGTGTATATACGAGGTATATGTCTTAGCCACTGTTGTGGGCGAACAGGCATGGGACGACATCTAAGGGGTCCGCTTGATCTTCGGCTCACGAACGTCGTCTTTGTTCGCCGTGCCCACACTGCTCGTGGCAAGACCAATGTGGTTGCTCTTTCGCTAATTGTATATTGTTTAAAATAAATTATTTTCGAGATTAACCGCTCTCTTATCTACATCTACACGTTATTGGTTACTTGGTCAGATTAGCACGGTTATACATTTACAACTTTCCGAATCCGCACTCACCTTTTGTTAACTACGTCTGTTGATAACCGACCAACAATCCGGTGGGGAACACACACATCTGCAAACTTAGCAAGAGGTTTTGTCGCGACACAGCACTTACTGGTGTACAGAATCTCAAAGAACCACCGCTAATAGTTGGTTATATTTTTGTCATATAACATTAGTGTATATTTATCGTTATTCTTAGTTGCAACTACAGCGACTAATATTGCTAAAGCATAGTGAGTTTCAATTGACATCACGAGGCTGGCAATCTGCTGTGACCATGATGTATTTAAATAAACTACATGCACGCCACTAAATCATCCGCTTTGCGACATGCATATTGACGGAATGTACCCAGCATCACATTTGCATGAGTGACCTATTAACAAATTGCACCCGCATGTAAATACTGCTCGCTTAACCCTATTTAATTATGGACTGTATTTATAGCTAGTACGATTATGATGAACGAACACTCCCTGTGTTCAGGGATCTTACTCACGGTGTATCATAATTATCTATTGATTTGTAATTTATTACTATTAGCATTGCCAATATGTATTATCAATATATTATGTGAAGACAAAAGGCGTAATAATCGCCTCGCTTGTATCGTTGCATGTAACCATCTGTATCACGACTGAACTCAATCGTTCCGAGCGTTGTGGTCTATCCTCTGACAGTTCTCGTGTGGCCGTCATGACGGTCACGCGCATTCGACAAACGACATGTTTGCGTCATAGTTGTTACGTTTTGTTGTTGTTGTTTTGTTGTTGTCGTCTCTGTTGACGGATTGCATTCGTGCCTCGCTCGGATAGACCACTACGCCACTGACAATTGGCAGCGCATGCGCATTGCATGACTTCCGCCGTTATGTTGTCGCACGGGCATCCGCCATGCCTGTTGTTATTTGCCCGTAGTGTGGTCCGTCTTTGTGTTCCCGACGTCCAGTTTAGAAGGGGTGTGCGTCCGCATAATATGAATAACAACGTATCAACTTTATTGTTTCTTCCGTTTTCCATATTCTGAATACTATTTCTTTATTAAACTTAATTGATTGACCTACCTAAACACACTTGTCGCTGTGTTTTCATCCAAAATAAACAGGCGAGTGCTGATTGGGCCAGTTAAATTAATTGAAGCAAATTCGTCTTTGAAATTAACCAGCCACCCCCATACTGGACATTCGTGTCGCAATGTCGTTTAAGTGAGTTTGCTCAGGAGGCAGCGCCACCGAGCGACGAGAATCTTATAATGTGTTGAATGCATTGTTGAGGAAAATAAAACGCTACGAGCTGCCGAGTTTAAGCAGATCGCTATCCAACGTGCATGCTTCGTGTCCTGC
>OZ023206.1:16356883-16411883 GCA_963995525.1 Escarpia spicata
GTCAGTTGCCTAGCGGTCAACGCTGACGATCATTGCATCCGCATAACACCGGCCTTCCTCATTTCAACAGGTAATTGTCAATCGCTAATGCCCACGCAATTTGCTTAGATTATTTATGCATTTGTTGTTTGCCTAACACCAGCTTCGTGTCTTTTGATGGTCAATTGTCACGAAACGTCGACAAAGTGTTTGTCTGATATAACCATTACAACAATATAAAGCACGACATTGTAATGGTGTTTACGGCAACCGCCTCGGTGAAAGATGTCATGGGAACCCAGTTGTTATATGTGTACCTTCAAAACTATGGAAGGTATAGCTAAATAAAGAGTATTTGTTCACAATTTTTGGAAGTTTTTACTTTAGTACTATTACACTAACATGAAATAAGCAATAACCAGTAATGACAAGTGTGTGCTTCATTTTCCTATATAACGGTATATAGGTCAACATAGAGTCATCAAGAAATCTCAGCGTTTTGTTGAATGGTTGTGTCGTGGGGACATCATACGTGGTGGGGTGGTTTGGCCGATACCGAGCGTGTGCAAAATTTCAACAAAGCATATGCATGGGTAAATAATAAAACACAAAAATAATCAAAGGACATATGTGTTGATAGTGCAGTTTAAATAAAACGTACATTGGTTAAATTGGCCTCCAAAAATGCAAACCTACAGTAAAGCGTAATAGACTCATATTTTGACGTGGGGTAGTTTTTGACGATGCCGAGCGGATGACATAGACCTACTGATTCTGGTCAGGATTTTAAATATCAGTAGACGTTTTTGCACACATATGTACCAGATATCCCTTAAGGTACGTAACAATGATACATTAGAAATATAGTAATTTTTTCCTACCTATTTGTTATGACGTTTATACCGCCGATGATACAGAGCATATACACGATACCGAGCGTATGCCAATAAAATATTTCAAAAATGACGTACTACTGCCATCTTACGGCAATGTATGTGACTGCCCATCGCATAGACAACACGGCAGGCGTAGTTTGTCAACAGCAGAAGAAGACTTGCTCGCATGTAAGTACATCTTTTACTGTTTTTTAATCAAACTAAGGCGAACAATAGATTTGGTGTGTTGTATACTGTCTCCAGATCATACATGTGTGTAATTTTTATGAACTTTAATTGACAACTCTTTTATTTTCATTGTGGCCCGAACGCATCCAGCGTAAATTGGGGTCCTAAGCTCAATACACGTGATGTTGGTTGGATTACTTGTTATGCTATACGCTCGGTACTCGTGCACGCTCGGTATCGCATGCTTGCTTGCACGCAAGATTAGCCTGTTTGGAGGATCATATCAGTAATTGATTGTGCTAATATCGTAATGTGTTTATAAAGAAAAGGTGCATGTTTATTCGGAATAGGCAAATATTGTTCTACTAATTACACACGTGTCACGATAGCAGGTTTCTTCGTAAGTACACTAAACGGATTGCATACCAATTATTTCTTTGGCATTTTCTATAGACGAACCTATACATTAATTATATTAATGTAGTATATTTACGCTTGGTATCCATTGTGTATACGCTCGGAAAAGTACACATAATATTCTTTTATATTTTAGACGTTCTCAATGGTCGGCAAACGTGTGCTGACAGCACAAAGGTGACGGGCGTACCGAAAGAAAAGACAGAATGATCCTAGCTATAGGGCAGCACATGCTTTGCGTCACAAAGTAAATATTAACTGCTGAAACTGAATTAAATGTCATTAATCGATTAGCGTATATTGTGTTATGATTAGTTAATTATTTAATTAATACATACTTTTGTCTGTAGACATTTATTTTAACTTGTTTTCAGGAGTGCAGACGTAGGCTAACGTTAAGTATGACTGAAGAAAGGAAAATAGCATACCTTCAGCGCAAAGTGAGAAATAGTAAGAAGTACCCGGCAAAAAAGAAAGGTAAGTTGTTAGTGTCAACATATTTGCTGTATTTTTCTACGACATAGATCACGCGGTTTAATTTATAGTTATGTAATATAATTTAAATACAATGTGTAGGGGCCTTCATATCATTAACATTCTTTGTATTGTTGTAGCAGCGAAACAAGAGAACGCTGGAACACCACAAGAGGAAGGAACAACACAGCTCAGGTCCTCCAAGAGGAAGCGTGGTGTAGCTCCAGAGAGATCTCCATTCCCACCACGTAAAAGGGAACAGTTGACACAGAGGAGCCCATGTCGTCCAGGTACATGGCGTCCTGTATGATTCTTTACAGTGTGTGTGTGTGTGTGTGTGTGTGTGTGTGTGTGTGTGTGAGTGTGTGTGTGTGTGTGAGTGTGTGTGAGTGTGTGTGTATGTGTGTGTGTGTGTGTGTGTGTGTGTGTGTGTGTGTGTGTGTGTGTGTGTGTGTGTGTGTGTGTGTGTGTGTGTGTGTGTGTGTGTGTGTGTGTGTGTGTGTGTGTGTGTGTGTGTGTGTGTGAATGTGTGTGTGTGAGTGTGTGTGTGTGAGTGTGTGTGTGTGAGTGTGTGTGTGTGTTGTTGTTGTTACTGCTACCACTGCATTTTATTGAAATCTTATTGAATACCTTACCAATTGTTAAGGTTCTTAATGTTGATGTAATATATTATTAGAAGATATATACGTTTGATAAGAAATGAAGTATTTATAAGATTGTACACTTGAAACCCACAATAAGTTTATGTGACACGTGTACACGTATTTAATGTAGTATATTATATCATATCAGCCATACAGCAAATAGTGACACAACAATTATATCACGGTTGATGAATCAGTTTCATATTGTAGGTTGGTGATGCAGCTGCCCCTCTCACGTGAACCTAATGGGAGACAGGTGAAGAAACGTTAAGTGAAGCACTGGACGAAATTAAACGTTTAAAGATTACGTTGTCGAAATATGGTACAAGCCCCATGTCTGCTCCAGTAACTTCACTGACCGCGAGTATAGGCTCAGTATCAGCTGCTGTTTATTCGAGTAGAATATGGGCTACTAATACGGCAATGTAGCAGTCCAGTAGATAAGTTTGGTTTACCGAGGTGACTGCCATGGTTACTGGCTTACTAACGTACGAAATGACTGTAACAGTAAGCACTTTAGTAGAATAGTGTTGTTTGTTCTCCTGATTAGCAGCATGTAGCACGATGACTACACCTAATTTATTTATTTGGTTAAGAATAGAACATCACGTGATCTCCGCCTGTTACTGAGTTATCATTAGCTGAAAAGAAGATTGTTTCATCCTACTAAACATTACAAAAATAGTCGACACGATAGTTGGTTGTTTAAGACATAGCTCTTGCTATAAACACTACTTTTTTCCTTCGAGGTAGGCTGCATTTTCACCCAAGTGGTGACAATTGGAAACATGTGCACATAGTTGTCAACAAGGAACACTCAGAGAAGCCAAGCAACATTAATCAAATGCCACTTAAGACCATTACTTTCTATTTGAGAAATATTAAAGACAAAGTCCATTTTGCGATACCGAGCGAACATTTTTTAAACATCCCCAGAAAGACTACACCTTATAGTATCCGTACAAACTTTGCTCAGTAGAACAGGAAATTGTTTATTTCATACTTGAACTTACGGTGATATTATACAAGCAGTTTCACTTGGAATGACAAGTAGTTATATTACCTCTTGTCTCTTCTAAACGGGTGACAGAAGAGGTACCTTAAGTTTAAAATTGCACGAAAACAAAATAAATTTTACAAACGTTGCCATTGCTATAGATTCTGAATCATAAATCTGTTAAGTGCTCAACAAAATAAAATAAAAATACATAGCAGAAATTTGAAATACCATAATATGTATGTTCAATATATGATGTGCATGTATACGCTCGGTATCTAGCAACATGAACTCGCAAGTACAACATGATCCCAAAGAGTCAGTTTTCGTAATTAAGCTACCCAAATTTATTTCTCGATTTGCTTAACATGTTATTTATTAGTAACTAAAAGGAAAACAATATATACATTGAATTATAAATTTACCCCCAAAAGCAAATTGTGTCGACTTTTCGTGATAACTGACCTGATATTTCTATCTGTCTTCGTCTTATTTCCTGGAATTGCCTTTTCTGTTTGCATTGTGTAAAACCTCCTCATTTGCAATGTATCTAAGATATGTTTATTCTCCTGGTGAATCATACTTCTGTTGCTGTTAATGTATACTCAATAAGCATTATTACAATTCAGGTTGTATTGGCATATACTAACGTCCACCTCATATAGTATACAAGTTGTCTCTATGGTATGTTTCTTTGCTATTGCGTGTTACAATGCTGTCCAGGTAGTTGAATCAATCCACTTTTTCAGAGTCCTCTCCGTTTAGGCCCTACTATTCGTGTGCTGCTTAATGCTATCTCTTTCAATGAAGATACCAAATACCATATGTGTTAATGTCTACTCTGGAGACTACACGATTGTAACTCCTGGTTGCATTACATTCAATGGCTCCCGAGTCTATAATGTTTAGTCAGTTGTATTGTCAAATAACGAACACAGCAACAAATGAATCTCAACCATAACATCCGGGCATCAGCGACCTACTTTTGAGAACACAAAAAACGGGTTGTTCACGCCTCCTCGTGTTGGGTTGTTGGCGCGTCGCCCGCAGACTACGCTCCTTCAAAGTCGTCTGCGTCACTGGCACAATGGCGACGTACTGCAATGGGACAACGGCGCCGTTGTTTCATATCGTTATACAACACTTTGAATGCAGGTGTCAGTGACAGAATGCATTAGGCTAACACCGTGTGTTGTAGACACGCTTTGATATATATATGTATATGTGTGTGTATATATATATGTATATATTTATATATATGTATATATATATATATATATATATACATTATAGTTTTAAATTAATATATATATTAATTTTAAACTAAAATACACAATTATGTCACGGTGTAAACGAAAAGTCTCCAAGGTTACTGTGAGGTTGTAAATAAAGTAACGTTTCTAGACCTACTGATTACGTAACTTAGATTAATTATGTGCGATATATATATATATATCGTCACATAATTAATTTATTTTGTTAATGTATTGTTAACTAAATTGTTTATGAATTTTAAGAAATATATATATATATATACATACATATATATATATATATCTTACAATAACACAATAGCACAATAACATATAAAATTCATAAACAATTTAGTTAACAATACATTAACAAAATAAACTTTTCATATTACACAAAGCAAATTGTTATGCTACTGCCAGGATTATTAACCCACGTAAATCATTACCCCCACGGGTCGACCTGGTTTAGGACAAACTAATTGCAAGAGAAAGGGACCAAGGGAAGGAGGGAACTAACTGGGTGGAAACCAAGGCTTGTCAACATGTGTTTAGGGTCGACCGTGACCTTGGCGAGGCAAAACTGCCACTGGAGTAAAATGATGTGCCAATTGGCAACGATGAGGAATCCGTGTTGCTCTGGTTACGTGTAAATATATTATTTTTTTTTTTTTAAATGCCTCGCGATATTGGCAAACTACAAGTTTTTCACCAGGTGCGCGTATATTCATATGGACAAAAACAATGGTTATATTGACATTATAATAAACTAGTTATTAATGTAGTAAGCCAAAGATTAACAAGATTACAGACCTCTTGCAAAGCGAGAAGTCCCAGGTGGCGTTGGAAAAGAAAGGAAACTTTACGCTGGAAAACATCACGAATTGAATTGTTTTGCTGAGAGAAATACCTTGCATAAGTCCAGTGTAAAACTACTTATCTCATTCAATGATATTATGTACTGGATAAATTCAGCGTCAAAAAGGACATACTCGAAATTAGTCAATAGACAAAAATCGTGTCATATTAACCATTATCCAGAAAGAAGAAGAAAGAATTCAACTCACACGAGAATCGCTTCCTACCAGACTAGAGGCTTTTATCTACTTTCCACGACCATATAAATTCATAATTTTCGCCCAACTTCTTTGTATTATAACATCGCAATATATGTAATATCGCATATAATCCTAACAGTTAAGCCTGATATCACGAGTAGATTATGTACAGTAATCCTGCTTTTCTGACTTATGTTGTTATCAGTTAGTGACCATATTGAATCTAATATAGAATTTCAAAAGTACAATACGTCATGTTCATAAATAACTTATTTATATTGGACTATCGGCTTGGATTAGCCTGCCTTATCTCATTTAAAGATAATATACACTGTTTACACTCAATGTCACATATTTGTAGCACAGCTCAATAGCACGACCATTTATTTAAAACTAAATATACACAATTATGCCACGATGTCAACCAAAGGTCAGTGTGAGGTTATAAATACAGTCAAGTTTTTAGACCGACTGGTTACGTAACTTAGATTAATTATGTGACGATGCGAACATAACAGAAACACCCCCCCCCCATTAAAAAGGGCGTTGTTTGTTTTGGGAATCAATCCTTGGCGAGGGGGTCACTTCGGTAATCTATGAATATCCATGTTAGGTCATATGTAAGACAAAGTAAGCCCCATTTTTTGGAATTTATTCTTTGAAATTACAATTACACCCGTTCTTTAAGACTTAATTTCCAATAATGATACGTTTTTTTTAACACCTGGCTATAGAGAGTGGTGGATATCACTGTACGTTTAGTCTTCGCGCATTAATTGCAGCGCAGCTAATGTTTTCCCAGAGAAATCAAGATGATATTCGACTGATTGAACAGGTCTGCCAGGGAGAAAAGTGTAAAACGCTTCCAGCAGTTACATGGACTGAATACTGCGATCTATTTACCCGTTTAACATCCCATTCCGTCATTTTGGGTTTACGTACGCAGAAATAAATGTCACGACTGACCCCCGAGAGGAACCCATTTGTCGCAGGCTCGTAGCCACAGGTTACACCCCGACCCTTCTTCTTTCCCGCCACACTTCCGACTCGCACCAATTACTCAGCGGCAGCCTTGATCCTTGAGTTTATCGCTGCGCTTTTTGTTGGTAAATGCGACTGCTAAGCGTCAATCCAACCTTTTCGGCGAGACGAAATTCAAACAAAGCAAAAACCAAATCCGTTATCGCGTCTTTGAAGAAACACCGATATCGCAGAAGTCAAGCGTTTCACGTTTCCGCACAAAGCCGTTGATTCAAACTGCTTTGTTTCTCAGTCACCATGGCAGACCTG
Source organism: Escarpia spicata (assembly GCA_963995525.1). Lineage (NCBI taxonomy): Eukaryota > Metazoa > Annelida > Polychaeta > Sabellida > Siboglinidae > Escarpia > Escarpia spicata. The sequence continues at coordinate 16,364,057 of OZ023206.1, forward strand.
TTCAATTGAACACCACCTCGACATCTCTGAGAAGCATTCAGCCATACTGCAATTACTGAGCGAAGATTCATCATCACCATCATTGTGCAGCCGTAGTATCCCGTGGTTGGGCGAAGGCCTCTGCATGTCGTTTCCAAATCTGCCTGTCTTGCGCTATCCTCTGCCAGATGGTGCCCTTCCAGTACGCGTCTAGTTCGTCTCGCCGGTCCTCCTCTAGATCGTTTTCCTTCGTAATGACCCCAGGTTATGATACGCGATGTCCATCAATTATCTCGTAGTCTGCTGATGTGCCCTGCCCAGGTCCACTTCAGTCTTCTGATTTGTTCTATCACGTCTATGACCTTTGTCTTCTGCCTTACCCAGATGTTTGTTTTTCTCTCCCGATATGTGATGTTTAATATACTTCTTTCCATCTTTGTTTGTGCGGCTGCTAGCTTGTTCTTTGCCTGGATGGTGAGTGCCCATGTTTCCGCGCCGTATGTCATCGCTGGAAGTACGCATGAGTTGAAGATTTGTCTCTTCAAGCAGGTTCCAAAGCTACCATTGAAGATGTGGCGGTGTTTGGCGAATGCTGTCCATCCGGCAGTGATCCTTCTTTGAATCTGCTTGTCTTGGTTTTTGTTTCTGATACTGGATCGCTGTCCCAGATAGACGTAGCTTTCAACGTTCTCTATCTGCGTCGTGTTGATATACATTGGTGTGTCATTTTCTAGCAACACTTTTGTCTTCGAGATGTTCATCTTAAGACCTTGTCTTTCACTTTCATCAGCTAGCTCCTGCAGCATGTTTTGTAGTTCTTGCGGTGTAGTAGCGCATATGCGTATGTCGTCGGCGAAGCGAAGGTGGCTGATATATTCTCCGTCTGTCATCAAGCCTCTGGTTTCCCAGGTTAGTCTTCGGAATATGCTTTCGAGTGTTGCCGTGAACAGCTTGCGCGATATGGTGTTACCCTGTCGTACTCCTTTCTTTATGTTGATCTTGTTGTTCTTTTTGTGTAGGTGGACTGTCATCGAGCTGTTGGTGTAGATGTCTTTCAGGAGATCGATGCACACATCATCTATCCCATGTTCTTGAAGGGAGGTCAGTATTGTTTGAGTTTGCACCAAGTCGAAAGCCTTCTCGTAGTCGACGAAATCGATGCAGAGCGGGATACTATATTCTCGGCACTTCTCTTTCAGTTGGTTTACGACGTGTATGTGGTCCGTCGTTGAGTACCTGCTTCTGAACCCTGTCGTTGATTACCTGCTTCTGAATCCTGCTTGAGCGAAGATTATTCGTTCACAAATATCGACCACTGTATATAGCCAGACACGCATCCATATAGCTGAGTGAACCGGAGCAACGTGGAGTGAACCGGAGCAACGTGGAATGAACAAAATTGTTCAAGTTTCGAAACGGCAGTAAGATTATTCGAACCCGGGATCACTCGATTGAGAGTACGGTGGTCTAAACGCTGCGCCATCGCGTTCCACAGGGGGATTTCTCCATGTACGCGGATGTGTTTTACATCAGGAGTCCTTTATATGATGTTCGATTGAACAGATTTGCAAGGGAGTAAAGTGTAAAGCGTTTTGGGCAGTCCCGTGGACCGGAGATTCCACTGTACATGATGAACTCCCCAAGCTGTAGCAAAACTTATTGGGCCAATGAAACTTCTGCAATAGCCACCTTTGGCCCATTCAGGTCTCACCATAGTACGATGTCGACTCAGTTCACTTGTCCTCATTTCATAACACCAAGATAATTTAAAGCTTCACTGCGGCTGCATACTGAGCTAAACTGCGGTGTCTATCTGTTAAAAATGTTCAACATAAACGATATTGACTTATTTGTTCATACTTGCCACTGTGTATGTCACTTTGGCATTTTATATGTTATTAAATAAATTTGGTTTGCAAAATTAGCAGAATAATGAATCTATAACACGGGGATATATTTTTTCGTCTTTTGAACCGGTGTATCTTAAAATTGCATTTTATGTGAAATTATATATATATATATATAATTATATTATATATATATGTATATATATAATATCACACAATATATATTATGTGAAATTATATATTATAATATGTAATATTATATACACACACACACACACACACACACACACACACACACACACACACACACACACACACACACACACACACACACACACACACACACACACACACACACACACACACACACACACACACACACACACACACACACACACACACACACACACACACACACACACACACACACACACACACACACACACACACACACACACACACACACACACACACACACACACACACACACACACACACACACACACACACACACACACACACACATATATATATATAATAATTATATATATGGTGTTGAGGAAAGTGGACACAAAAAAATGGGACAATCTCAAAAATCGGTACGTAATATTAAAGTTGTCAATAGATGGATGAGACACAGTCAGATTAAGAAATTATAAATGATTGAAAAACAGTGAAACAAAAACCATCTTTTTGGGCCTATGCATCTATCAAAGTTAATACAGTCTAACCATTTGCAACTGCCATCAAAAATATCACGCCTGTTGTTTAATCGGAACTTTTTTCAAAGTGGGATTTTCTAGTGAAATTTCACAGTTGCCGACAGCTGACATATTGAGACACGCCCCCGATTATTTACTCCTAGATGCATAAGCCCCAAAATGCCTTTTTTCCCTTCAAGATGAATCGAGGTCTTGACGAAGTGCACACTTCTCACGATGCCACGTGTGAAATGAAAACAACGGTACCACACGGGATTCGTACCAGACACACGGGTAAATCACCGCACGTGTAGTTAGTTCCCTGGTAGAACATAGCCTACTAACGGTAAATTCATGTGTCGTGGTTGTGTTAATATACAGCTGCTTTTAATAAGTGAATTGCCTTTTTTATCCTGGTACAACATAATAATTTCCAAATAGAAATTGTTTCGTTCTATTTACCTGGATTTTCGGAATGCGGTTTGAACATTGATACATTTGATAAGAAAATATTTAATCATAGCATTTAATAATAATAATATAACTTCTATTGCACCTAAATCCTTGGAAACCAAGCTCAGAGGCGCACCAAGACAAAAGGATTGGTCAATCTCAAAATCCTTAAGCAGTATTCCAGTTGTCAACAGATGGGTCAAGGCGCTAGGGAGCTACGGCGGATAAGCAACGTTGTAAAGATACGTTTTTAAATGACGACGGAATTTTGTAATATTTTCAACTGATCTAACACTAAGAGGGAGCATATTCCAAAGAGTTGGTGCAGCAACAGAAAAAAGCCCTAGTTCCAATGTTAGTGTTGACTCTAGGAACAAAAAGTAGGTCAGAACTAGATGATCGAAGCAGGATAGGTTTTCTTACAGGAGTAAGCAATGAATGCAAATAATATGGTTGCTTACTGGACAGTGCCTGGTATGCAAAGGTACAGATCTTAAATATTATACGATATCGTACAGGAAGTCAATGCAAAGACTTCAAAAGTGGTACAGAGCGAGAAAAACAAGGATATCTTGTAACTACGCTTGCTAGACAATTTTGGACACGCTGAAGTTTTGTGATATCCTTGCTAGCGATATTATAAAGGAGGGAATTGCAATAGTCAAGGCTGCAGCTAACAAGCGCTGTTGCAAAAGGTTTAGCAACGGAAAATGACATATACCGGCGAATACGGCGAAGATCACGAATATGATAAAAACAGCAGCGACATGTTTGAGATATGTGTTGTCGGAAATTGAAGTTACTATCAAAGATCACTCCTAGATTCCGCACCGAGGTTGCTGGCGTGATATACTGATTCAAAATACGCAGTCAAGAGAGAAACCTGAAGCGTTTGAGATGTGCTTTGCGACGACTGTTACGTATAACATGGAATTAGCATGCCAATAAAGTAGATATCTGTCTGCCCTGTTAACTTCATCCTCTCGAGCCAGGGGTGGTAACAATAAGACTACCTCTGGCATATGGCCAACACAAATGTAGGCCTACAGAAGTTCACTGAATCGACATTACTGGACTTTGACCCAATTGCTGTTTTCGGCAGTCTTGATTGTGGCAACCAGGCCACACCCTCTTGCCTCCACTATAACATTGCTGATGTTACCTATAGCTGTGTGGAATTATTTCATTTTTCAAAACGTTTCGTGGGCGAAAATTCAAATTACGAACATTGCTTCGGGCTTATTAACGTTTATTGAGCATTTGGGTATGTGTATATATATATATATATATAATTATATATAATATATATGTTTGTATATATATATATATATGTATATATATATATATCACGTATGAATAAATATATCTTTGTAATTGTTTTAAATTTGATTTGTTTTCTAATAAAATGTACTTTCAGCAAATGAACGTTTTATCGTGTTTCTTGTATTTTATTCAATCTCACGATTGCAAATAAATAAATTATTATCATTGTAGTATTATGAACATTATATTATTAAACGAGGAATGGTGTAATAGAGGCGACTGTTTCAACAAGTTCAGAAGCACGCACCTAGTACTTTGGCCACATTCTCAGACATGACGACTTACAATTAGGAGTGATTGATGGTAGAGGAAGTCGTGGAAGACAGAGCCAGATGCTGTGACAACTATACACGGCAAGGATGGTGCTGACATGAGCCAAACTGGTTGGGATGACGCAATAAGGGCAGGTGTGGCCTGACCTAACAACGAGATAAGTCAAATTTTATGTTGTGCAACAACAGCAAAACAAGCAGCTGTTGTGACAATAAAGAAAAATGTGTAAATATCAAAGTTGTGTTGCATGGTGATCACATAGCACGTTGTCGTCTTCCTGTGACCGACATATGCAATACTGAATTAGCTGCTTACATGGCATTGGGGTGGTGGAGAAGAAAAAACATTACACTGAATATATTTGAAACAAAAACTTTTCGAGTCCAAGCATTGCTCTAATAAATTCCAGTTACACTTCAAACATCTGGGATTTATGCAGTGCACTTGGTTACTAGGTTTATCAAGATGTTGCGTAGCAACAGTTTACATCAGGATTCGATGTTTTATATTTTATAATCAAAGCAGTTCCATATATTACTAAAATTACGAGAAATGTGTTCTTCTGTGTTTATAAAGTTGTTTTCGAGTAAATATGCATTTTCCTCAAACAAATTGTGGTATATAATATTTAAAAGATGTGTGTGTCGTGTGTCATTTTGATAAGGAAGACAGTTTTAACGATAGATATAACAATGTCATACAATTAAGACTGTATATGACTATCTAGGGGTCAAGAAAGAGCGCACGCTATTGCGCCATATATAGGTATGATCGGACCTTGCGTCACTTCCAGAGATGCGAACACAGATGTAATCAATTACGATTCCTCTTAACAAGTATGGGTACGACTACTGAGGAAATTTACCATTCTCTGTTTAACATCTTGCTGCCGTTTCCAAGCTTGAACAAGTACGTTCAATCCATGTTGCTTAATTTCACTGCGCTCTGTTAACGAGTACCTGACTGTATACAGTGGTGAACACATATGTGTACGGATAGTCATAGCGTGGCTGAATGGTTCCCAAAGGAGTCGTGATGGTGTTCGAACGAACATGTCCGCCACGGGGTGAAGTTTCTACTGTTTGGAGCAGTCCTAAGGACTAAATACCGCAATATATAAGAACTTACCTACACCTGTATTCCTCCAGAACCTTGTCACGTCCAGATGCTACATGTCCAGATATAAGATCTCAATCACTATACAAACTTCTCGTCTGAGTAATGTTCGCAAACTGTGTTTTGGTACATTACTTCTTGCACGCAAACTCCGTTGGCACGTTGAAGTATGATTATAGTAAATGTGATTATTTTATTATGTACAATATTGCAGACATAAAAAACATACCTTTTTTCCAATTTACATAGATATAATATGACGCTTAATAATACTACAAACAAATTAGTCACTGTAACATCGCAATGAAAATGAGTTTGACAAGTAGGGCCTGACGTATTGGCATATACAATACCCGTATTCTTGATAACACACAGGAACCGTAAGATGAATCTCTAATTTATCTGTGTTGTGTCCTGCATGAGCAATTGTTCAGCAACAATGTTTACATTTATATTTTGTCACCTTTTAAAATTAAGTGAATTATTTACTGTTAACAATGTTAAACAATTGTCAAAACATGCCAACTTTGCAACATATATATTGTCGTTGTTTCTTCTTTCAGTAGTATATTTCATGTAGTTGTATTGTATAAAACAATATTGTACGAATTATGCAATATTCATTCATTGTGTTATTGCGTAATGTGTATGACACACTGTATATTGAAAAGGGTCAGTTGGAAACAATAAACTCAAGGATTTACCTGGACGTTTGAGTTCAAGGGTCCTCGGAACCCCCAGCCTTCTTTTGAGGGTGTACCAAGCCTGTAGCGAGGGTCCCACTTATTGCTTTTTTAACTGTAAATATTGTTTTCTAAATATCACAACTTTTACAAACCATGTAAACCCAGCTATTATTATTATTAGGTTGATACTAACAAAAACTTAACAAAATATCGTGGTTTGTTACAATATACTATTTTATTTGTTGATGTTTTCCCTTGATAATCTATAATAGAGGAGCCTTCCTCACTTATGAGAGGGCGTGCGTGTAAATGTCACATTGGGTGATCTCCTAAGGCAAAGCTAATGTTATCGTGGAAGTCACGATTCATTTTGGAAGGCTCCTGAATTTGTTTCGGTAGCGGGAAATTTGACCGTGATGATGACAGCAACATTGGAATAGCCAACAGGTAGAACAGGTAGAACTGCGCATTACTTTGTAGACACTTAAATGTGACGTTGTGTAGAATCCGGGGCCACCCCGATTTCGGCATTATGACAGTTGTGCCTAAATAGTTTACCTCAACGCGTTTATTCCATCATTCCACGTCGTTTCAGGAATATAATGTCTCAAATAGTGCTCGCTCCGGTTTGAATCAGCGTGCGCCGCTGCGGTCGCGGGTTACTGCACGGTTAAATCGCATGCGGATGCAAACCGGAGCGCTATTTGGGCCTCAAAAGTGCCCTCAAATCAATAGTTTATAACAATGTACAGTATATCTGAAACAATGTGGAATGATGGCATAAACACACTGAGGTATCAAATATGTTCGACTGTTGGACGAGCGACTGGCGCGATCGATTGTTTATCATTGCTGTAGCTCTAATAAATTAAGAAGTCTTAAAACGTACAGAGACTGTGCTCAAACCTTGAAGCCTGAACGAATACGCGCACGGATTGGAATGGTATTCTGGTTCGCGAATCAGTCCCTAGAGGCGTTTCGCAAAAGTACGCGCAGGGCGGCGCCACACGGAGGATTAAGCACCCGTCGGAGTCTAGTCGGAATCGGGAAACATACGCCTACGGGAATGATTATTTGGAAGGACTCGTGAAAAGAAATACCAAGCGAACTGATTCGGTAATAAACTACCAAGTTAAAGGCATTCATATTCAATATAATATATTTTTGTTACATGTCATTGATATGCATTCATTTAACGATTATTTTGCAAGCGTCCGGGTACTGTTTCTATGCGTATAGGACGCAGGATCTAGCGTCCCGTAAACCCCTATAATAAACAATATATAATTTTACAATGACTCGGTAAATACATGTTTATAATTCTTTTTACTCTGAATGCAAACCATAATTGCAGCACATCATTTAACTGCCCACTGGCTCGTTCGTTGCCAGGCACAAGGACGGACATGCAACGTCTGTGTCTCGACGAGAACATCCGGGCATCAGTGCTCTATACTGGTGGCGAGGAAAATGGCGCTCTTGACGGCTTCTGGGGTTGGGTTCTTGGCGACAGACGCCACGCTCAGACCGTGCTCCTTCAAAGCCGTCTCCGTCGTTGGTCCAATGGCGACGAACTGCAACGGGACATATTTTGTTTTAATAAAGTATTTCAACGACAACTGACAACGAAAGAATGCAGTAGGATATGATGGCGTGATACCTGGCCGTAGGGTACCATCGGCTACTGCGGTCAGGTATATGAAATCTGGACGAAACCAATTATTTGGTTTTGGCACCAATTAATCGACTGGTGGTTTAATATAACCGTATAAAAAAACAGAATCGAACAATATAAATAAACACACACGAACGCATGTACAATTGGCGGGGGTAAAGAAGTCTAGTGCGATCTACAGCAGCGTGCAAGATGTGATGACGCGAATCCAGGCATTAGAATTACATCGCCACGCAGACATTATCGCAACATACGAGACACGCAAATTACAATGACACACGCGCACGCACGCATCCCTACGCACGCACGCGCGAACGCACGCACATACGCATGCACGTACATACGCACCTACGCACACACACACACACCGGTTATAAAAATCGTTATTTGGAATCGGCCTCTATATTGCCAGCGAGTGGCGCCATCTCTATTGGCAAACAATAATTCCTTTTGGGAAACATGGCTACCAACCTGTGCTTTATGAACTTCTTACAATCTTAGGTCCCATTGTAGAAATGTAAAATGGCTTAAGTTTACTAACATGCATACCTCACGTCAAACAAAATAAGGCTTAGCGTTGTTTTAACTTGTGTGAAACTATGTTAACTGTAAATGGTTATTTTGTTCTTGTTAACTTGCCAACAATAATCGAATAGACGTCCGGCAAAGTTTAGTAATTTAATCTTGTTAACACCAATGCGATTGATCACTTGAACCTCAAAAAACCTTCTTAGATGTTCAACACAGAACCAGTCATCAACTATCTGGGACAAAGTAGGCTGGGAAACTCGACCGCAATGCCAAGGTCTCCCCACTCATCACGGTAATGGGCAGACGTCAGCCAAAGTATTTTGAAAAAGTTCCCATAACGTATTTTCGGAAACTGTTGCATATTCAGTGGCTCATATTGCATAACAGATATATTGATCGATACAAAAACGCCACTACGAAGTAGCATGGTACTACACATTTGGAATCTGTGGCGATTCACCTTTACAATTCAATAAAAGAGACATATATTAAACAAAATGTTAGCTTGCGTCTTGCAACAAAATGTACCACTCCACAAAGCACGTGAGAGCGCAAACACATCTGCGCAAAGAAAAAAACAAACCCTAGCTCTATCCTACTCATGATAGCCAGTGAAACGAGGGCTTCAACGTTACTTAGAGTGATTACGATTTCAAAGCAAGGCTTATCTCCGTGTTCTTTGGCCGAGTTTTTTTTCTCGTTCAGTTGCGACTGCAATTCTAGAAGAACTTCTTTTTATACAAGGAACTTAAATGAGCTAGCATAAAAGGGGCTAGTTGTATCATGGTCCATCCTAATCGTTAATTGGGGGGGGGGGGGCGGGGCGGTTTACCCATGGTGAAATTCTAAGATGGCGGGTGAGTCAGGTTGTGGTGTAGTCACCATGGGTGCCCCTGTCCCACTCACAATTGAGGTTTAGAATGGACCATAATACTGCTGAGGCTGTCCCGTCTATTTATATTGTTTGTATACAAAAGCATCGATAAATGTGTTCAGTTATAATAGAAAAGGTTGTTTTCTGTTAAATTAACCAAAGGTCACTGCGCTAAAACGTACTGTAGTGTTGTAGAAATTCAAATGAAACAGGAAATCTGCATGGTGGACATATGTCAAAAGTAGCAACTGGAATTTGGAGTAGAATTTAATGAGTCACAGCAGAGGTACCTGGATACGGTCGCAATGTTTATATGTGGATACAGTGCAACTGTACAAGAACGAATCCCTTTGCTGGTTCTTTTACTTCAAGCAATTAACGAATATTTGAAGTAGTGGTTTAAACGGTGAACGGTATAAGCATCCGTCCTTAATTTGTTTAGTCCTTCGCGAATAAGGTTCGTTGATTTTTAAATGTGTAACATGGTCAGTCAGTTTAATAAGACATTTTATAGGCCTAAGACAGCTTACCTTTGTTGAAACTGGTGAATGAGTTGACTTTAATTATTAGATCTAGAAACTGGCGAAAGTATCATTATCTTATCTTTATGTCAAATAAATCCAGCAACGAGTGCCCTTTTGTGCAGAATGTTTGTATCAGATCGGGTGACAAGTTATTTTATAGTTTGTCCGCGAATTTAATCAAAACCAATTTTATTCAGAATAATAATATAACATTTTTTGCCTCTAAATCTTCGGAAATCATGCCTAGAGGCGCATCAAGACAACATGGTTGCTCAACCTTAAAATCGACACTAAAGCAGTATCAAAGTTGTCAACATATAAATGGATACGCAGTGGAGATAAGGTCGATACGCAAGGTTATAAATGTAAGTTGTTCAATGACGGCGGAATGAGTTTACATGTCACCAATCAATCAATCATGTCGGCCACTGGGGTCGAAGATTAGTGGCTTCAATCATCTGTCTGCCATTGCCGTTTTCAGCTCCTCCGTATCTAGACCCACATCTTCCTTTAAGCAGACGATGTAAGTTGTTGCTGGTCTTCCTGCCTTGGTTCTTCCATGTGTCTGTTGCCACAATATGGTCTTACATGCCATTTCATTCTTATGCCTGTAGCAGTATCCGGCAAATCTAAATCGTCTTCTTCTTATTTTATCAGTGACTTTACACATGTTAGTTAAATGCTGTTGCCAGTGAATGTTAAATGCGGCTCGAATCATTCTTGTATAACATTAGTATAGTTGTTCGTCAAGTTTTTCGTCATTGTCCATGTTTCGCATCCATAGAGTAGCACAGACTCTACTGTTGCAATAAACATTCGCTGCTTGATTTTGTGTGGGAGTGTAGATTTCCATATTAGGTTTAGTTGGTTGAGTGCGCACCATGCGATTGCCTTCCTGGTTTTGATGTATTTGTCTGTTGTGCAGACCCAGGAGCCAAGGTATTATAGTCTTCAACCTTCTCTAAAACAGCTCCTTCCCTGCTAACGACGCACAACAGTATGCCATACACTAACCCCCAGAAGGTTGATAGAAGGAATTAGAGCAAAACATCTTCCTGCAATTATGACATTTGTAGACTTCCGAAAAGCATTTGAAACCGTTCATCGTGGCAAGATGATGAAGATTCTTGAGGCCTATTGTGTCCCCAAACGGCTAGTAACAGCTATTTCCCACATGTACAGGAACACACGTGCCAACGTACAATCACCGGATGGGAAAACTTAGCTTTTTGATATCACGGCGGGAGTGCTACAGGGTGACACGCTGGCGCCATACCGCTCCGTGATAGTCCTTGACTATGCACTGCGGCGAGTTATCGACGGGAGAGAAGAGGAACTTGGATTCCAGATAACAAGAAGGAAAAGTAAACGTGTTAAACCTGAGGTGATCACGGATTTCGAATTTCCCGATGATACTGCGCTACTATCAAAGGTGATCAATCAGGCACAGGAGATTCTAACACGAGTGGAAACATAATGTGCAAGGATTGGTTTAAAGATCAATCCTGTAAAAACAAATATATAAAATATTTAACATGTCATAGTCGATATTAAATAGGGTCGACATTCCATGAAATGAGCCTGAAACAAGATGACTAGAACAAATCAAATCTGGAGGAACTTCTAAAACCTGAGGAACAGAGATAGGCGCAGATATCTGCAATATTTTACTGCATTTAAATATATTGCAAAACATTGCAATTATTTTGCAAAACGTTTCTATTGCATTTAATCATTTGTGTTTAGCAACTACAGAAATGTTAATAGCACGGACATGACGAACGTCTTAATGATTTTGCACGTAGATTCTTACGGCGAAAAGCATAGATAAAACATATTATTATTATGCTGCAGTATTTTGCTTTAGTCAGAAATGAAGACCGCAATAGCGAATTTGACAATAATCAGACTATTGTGCCACCTGTTGAGGAATGCTGAACCAATACTCGGGCTACGTTTGAAACCTCAATGCGTCTGTTCAGTGTGCATTGTGCCTGTTTGTACAGCTTTACAGACATCTACCTGGATACTTTACATGCGTACACCTGGATTCTGGCAGAGATGGGATTACCTTAGCAAACCGACTTCCTTGAGTAGCGGTGGCACGCCTGACTGCTTCCGAGAGAAATTGAGTTTGTGATCGAATGAACAGGTCTCCGGGCTACGCGGTGTGCAGGGTACTTTGATCAGCCACGAGGACAGGATGTTGCTCTATATAAGACGCGTAACTTTACCTTGACCCATGCCTCCATGCTGCTTAATTATTCAAGCAGTACGCATGCCTTTTTGGACGGTTAAACCTGGCCAGTTTTTCAGCCGAGTCTAAGTCTGGAGAGAATCTGAACACACTACTTTGTGTTAAAAAGGTAACTCTGAGCACTATATGTTGTAAATTAAATTTATTAAGAGTGTTATCTAGAGCGTAATTAGTTGGTTTATTTATCATTAATATCTTAGTGTACATTTAAGCAATTATTGTACTAATTTATATTCTAATGTAACTGTCAACATTTGTATTATATAATGCACACAACAAAATAATAACATACAAAATAGAATAAAAAGAAGTCTAGCTAAGTTTTTTATATAACAAAAGCTGAACTAGAGAAACTATATACACATTAATAAAACATAAAAAAAACATTTGGAACTTAAAAAATTGAAGTTGCATAAAATTAATGGAAAAATTTGATAATCACTGGACAGAAAAATATTAATTAATAAATAACCAGAACAATGCATTATTAATTGCAATAAAATAATTAAATATGTATGGATGTTTTTAAAAATATATAGAAAATACAGGAATAGCAATTTTAATATACATGAACATGTGTCTGGCATACTGTAAACAAAACTGGGTCTCCTGTGGTTGCCCCCTGCCAAGTTTAAGTGTTGATATGTTGTCGCAGTCCCTGAAAAATCATGCCCTCCTAGTTGTTTAGATTGTTCAACATGATACTCACAAAATAATACCACCTGCATGCTGGGTCGGCCACACAAAGTACCAAACAAACCCACAAAGTGTGCGTCATACTCCCGCCTTCCGGTGCCAGGGATAAAATCCCGGGGAGTCTGGCAAACGCTGGGGACACCTGGCTGAAAGAGGGTCCACAGGACGTGATTTGTGGAAATAAAATTCTTCGCGGATTGTCCTCAAATTAAATTTTTGGCATGTCTCGTTTGCAGTTAATTTTGCGAATAAATAAATCTACCCAGCATCCATCGACAATGACATGCCAGCTTGTATGTGCAATTTTTGTTGAGAGCCTCAGCCCCCCAATATTCATCATGCTACGATGCCAGTATCACAATACATACATTGTAGACTGAATAACATGGACCACCCCTATTTATTTAATCATGGTAGCTCTCTTGGTCCATCACTCATCCAAGTAAACATGCAAGCAAACCTCCCTCGCTTCCCACACCCCTGGACAGAGCCTTGGGAGGGGGCAGCTGGGCCTGTGTCAGCCCACATGGTCCAGGATCAGCCTCCTAATGAGGCAGGCCATCAGGCACCATTAACATCTTAACCAGCTCAGGTGTAAAAAGTTTCCCTGCTGCCTCATTGAAGTTATCAGGGCCTTCTAGGGAACACATCAAACAGATAGCTGACTGATAAGCCCAGCTGGTGGCAGGGTGACAGATTGTTTGGGTTTGGGTGATAAATGAGCCGGTGAATAAGTCCTGCTGATAATAACTAATATTGGAGTGTTATCATAACATTAATGGTGATAGTGATAATGGGGTGACAGTGTACTGACAGTGTTCTTGTTGTTGATTGCAGTATAGGTTGTTAGCAGATGTGTGACGATAGCAGTTGTTGGTGATAAGAGTGTTGGAGAATTATGACAACAATGATAAGTGTGGCTGATCATAGCAGTGAGTAGGATGGAGATAGAACTGATAACTACTGATGATAATGGCATGAGTGATATAGTTGTGATAACAAAAGTATTAGGAAATAATATTCATGATGATATGTGGGAGGGAAGACTGGTAATCATAATGATAAGGGTGGTGCTATTAATGATAACAACTGAGATGAAAATAATAATAACAATAAGAAAAAGGACTATGATATTGGTAATACTGACGCAAGTGTGCGTGTGTGCGTGTGCGCATGTGCGAGTGTGTGTGTATGCATGTGTGCATATGATGTGCGCATCTTTTTTGTGTGCGAATGAGTGTGTGTGTCTGTGTTGTGTGTGCGTGTGCATTTGTCTGTGTGTGCGTGTGTCTGTGTGCGTGTCTGTGTGCGTGTCTGTGTGCGTGTGTGTGGGTGTGTGTGTGTGTCTGTGTGTGTGTCTGTGTGTGTATGTGTGTTGTGATGACAGTGAAGAAATTAATGTATGGGAATATAAGTGGGTAGATATGTGTATAGAGTTATACAATCTGAGCCCAGTATCCTGGGGATACAGGCATTAGAAGTTTACTATTTTATTATTATTGTACACACTATACACATGGAAACACATACACCCTGTCTTTCTCTCTCTCTCTCTCGCACGCCCGCACGCACGCACGCACGCACGCACGCACACACAATCATGCCTGTACCCACACACGAGCATGGTCAATCATTGCTGTCTCCCCATAAGCCTCTGAATCTGAGACAATTTGCTGCTAATAACTTGGGCAGCTTCTTTCAGATCAATCTATAAGAAATGATATTCCTAAAACTAACACAATACACCCAGCAAGTGATGACTGACACATCTTGTTCGATGGAGTGAACAGCAGTAGTTGTCAGCAACAATCAGTACTTCACTGCGGAATGTGGTCTCAATTTCAAACACGTCTAAGACGGCTCCGTTCAACAGGTCCACAAGACCAAACCATTAACACAGAAAGCAACCCACAAAGTTCACTCACAACTCCCTCCCTATTTACAAAGTTAGTTTAGAGTACACAGCCAAACTACATATAGAAACTCGAGTTTTGCACCCCACAAAATCAGAGCAGCGAGTGCATTGATGCCAGCAATAGCTCGCTGCTGGCCACTATTTATTTCTCCAAAGCTGGTTAACCTGTTTGTCGGTGTTACACGCAGTTACATTTCAATTTTTCAGAAAATTGGATATATCAATATTTATTATTTCACTAAGCTGCTAAATGATATAAAAATTGTCACTTTCTGTCATTTTGTTTTAAAGATTTTCAACATATGGGAAGCCCCTCATCAAATACCTGATTCTGGGAAAAAAATCAGGGATCCTACCATAACTGACACACCCACAGGCACACAAGAATTAGCTTTCTGTAATGCAATTGTGCTGTTATCCTTAAAAATGTCAATATCCCTGTCCAAATTTCATTATAACTCTACAAAATCGTCTACACCACTTTACTGTCTTTTTGAAGAGATACAAAAGTCATAGGTCCCTCCTATAAGGTGACTAGGCCAGGGGAAGTAAAAGATCCCACACAAGGGATAAATGTGTAACCTGTCGTGGACTCAGAGAGTGGTGGTCTCTATCGCTAACCCGCTGCATCTTGCGCCCCCTGGTGGATGGAGCTGCATCCCGGTCAGGCGTGTGTGGTGCAGTAAAGATGACAGATTCGTCTGGAGACATTTACCCCACTCACAACTGGTGCGTTATAATACCAAACGAACTGTCACTCACAGACTTATCCTAGTCTCTTAGTAGACTTTTGACAACATTTTGTAATGTTGAATTACATTTGGTCTATGTGTGAGTTCTTAACGTTTTTCATCGCCTTCATTTTAAAGATGCTTCCTCAAGTAGACATATGACAATATGTTGTAGCTCTCATTCCCTACAGATGTCTATAGCAGAATGTGAATATAATCAAACACAGGGAACAAACCATAGAAATTTGAAAGCATGTATCTATTTTGGTGTCCTTGAGGAATACTTGACCATCGTTTGGACCATCAGGCGCATTTCACAAAACTGAGGAAAAGCAAAAATACATTCGCAGGGGTGAAAATATTGATGTTTGCATTTTTAGGAACAATTAACAATTTACTATATCAGTTTTGATATGAAATTTTGAACTATTAGCTTGCAATGTGTTTATGTGTTTTGTATTGAATGGCATGTGGATTGAAACATAAATACCAAACATCGATGTTGTCCGTCTCAAAACTTTCATTCTCTGGGTGGGTCAATTCAACCGCGGACAACTTCACAACAGATTGAATCACACGGACGGCACCGATACATTTTTAAAACAGAAATGTTGCTCTTTAGCAAAATTATTACAACCCCCATACTGCCAAAACGTACCTTTAGGTCTGAACCATTGAAACATGTTACATAATATTACACTTAAGCCCTAATCTTTGCATCATGCTTGCTATATCTAAAATTAATGTCAGCTTAGCCAAGGACTGAGCCTCAGTAGACATGGCCCTGGAAGTGGCCATATCATCAACTTAAGAAAGATGATCTGGAGACAATAGAACACTGTGGGAGGTGACACAATAAAGACTTTATTAGCGTACTGTCATAATAGTGCAAGCCTGCCCACGAGGTACATGACAGGAGGTGGTCATAACAGGGAGTGGACCTACGGCGGGCAGGAGACAGTGGTGATAGTTACTATGATCACAAGTTGCCATTATGGTTCATAACTATTCTGGTGAAACCAATCATAATGGTGTTGATGCTGATGGCAGTGGTACTAAATATTGATCACAGTGTGTCATCTGTATAGGGATCAGTATGAAAGAATCTTTGGTATTAACAAAAATTGTATTAAATATTTCTTGGCAGGTAACTGTTGAAATGACCTCTCATAGGAAAAGTAGGCGAAAAAGAGCTCTCCTTGGAAAGGTAATTAATAAAGAGTTCTTACAGGACATGTGGTGTAGTAGACCGAGCTGGAAAACTAATCAATAGATCCAGGCTGCAATGACAATTAATCAATAAAGAACTCACAGGACATGGTAACAATAAGGAGCTCTCACATGACAAGTAATCAATAAAGAGCTGTTATATGACAATTAAGCAATAGAGTTTTATTCAAGGACAAGTATTCAATACAAGGACTATTAATCAAAAAAGAACTCTCATATTACAAGTAAAAATGAAAGAGCTCTCGCAGACGAGTAATCAATAAACAGCTCTCACATGATAAGTAATCAATCAAGAACTCTCAGAGGACAAATAATCAATGATTCAATAAATATCTCTCACTGGACACATAATCAATAAAGAGCACTCATAGGATACATAATCAATAAATTGCTCTTACAGGACACCAGTGTAAATCCACAGATGATGGTGAAATTGAAACAAACTCTGTTGTTTGTTGGAAGCCTAAAGGTCACCGTGTCAGCCTCTTCATTTGCACGTAAGAAATAACCTCGTCTGGATAATCCATAAACGTGACGGGAATATGTCTGGCTTGTCACCATCAGATAAAACTCATAAAGATAAGACACCCTCCCAATATACTTTCACCGCATCTTGAACTTTTTTTTGGCATCTCCTGCATTGCTGGCACAATTTCAGGGGGCTGTTTCATTACGATAATGACCTCATAACGAAAATCTATCATTAAATAAGAATCCGTTGTTACATTTAAAGAATGTTTTTAAAATACAAACAGCCACACTATATCGTTGAGGACACTACTTCTGTGACACACCAGCAGGTGTCTGATTGGCGAATCGTGGTGTTGACGGTTCTCATTATAAATGATCATTGTTAAGGAGCGAAATCAATCTTAAAGAGCAAAATTGTTTATGAGCTCATGTTAGTGAAATGATCCCAGGGCCTCCTAGAGGCAGCTGACGTGAGCTCAGGTTAGTGAAACGATCCCAGGGCCTCCTAGAGGCAGGTGACGTGAGGTCAGGTTAGTGAAACGATCCCAGGGCCTCCTAGAGGCAGCTGACGTGAGCTCAGGTTAGTGAAACGATCCCAGGGCCTCCTAGAGGCAGCTGATGTGAGCTCAGTTTAGTGAAACGATCCCAGGGCCTCCTAGAGGCAGCTGACGTGAGCTCAGGTTAGTGAAACGATCCCAGGGCCTCCTAGAGGCAGCTGACGTGAGCTCAGGTTAGTGAAACGATCCCAGGGCCTCCTAGAGGCAGCTGACGTGAGCTCAGGTTAGTGAAACGATCCCAGGGCCTCCTAGAGGCAGCTGACGTGAGCTCAGTTTAGTGAAACGATCCCAGGGCCTCCTAGAGGCAGCTGACGTGAGCTCAGGTTAGTGAAACGATCCCAGGGCCTCCTAGAGGCAGGTGACGTGAGCTCAGGTTAGTGAAACGATCCCAGGGCCTCCTAGAGGCAGGTGACGTGAGCTCAGGTTAGTGAAACGATCCCAGGGCCTCCTAGAGGCAGGTGACGTGAGGTCAGGTTAGTGAAACGATCCCAGGGCCTCCTAGAGGCAGGTGACGTGGGCTCAGGTTAGTGAAACGATCCCAGGGCCTCCTAGAGGCAGCTGACGTGGGCTCAGGTTAGTGAAACGATCCCAGGGCCTCCTAGAGGCAGCTGACGTGGGCTCAGTTTAGTGAAACGATCCCAGGGCCTCCTAGAGGCAGCTGACGTGGGCTCAGGTTAGTGAAACGATCCCAGGGCCTCCTAGAGGCAGCTGACGTGGGCTCAGGTTAGTGAAACGATCCCAGGGCCTCCTAGAGGCAGGTGACGTGAGCTCAGGTTAGTGAAACGATCCCAGGGCATCTTAGAGGCAGGTGACGTGAGGTCAGGTTAGTGAAACGATCCCAGGGCCTCCTAGAGGCAGGTGACGTGAGGTCAGGTTAGTGAAACGATCCCAGGGCCTCCTAGAGGCAGCTGACATGGGCTCAGGTTAGTGAAACGATCCCAGGGCCTCCTAGAGGCAGCTGACATGGGCTCAGGTTAGTGAAACGATCCCAGGGCCTCCTAGAGGCAGCTGACATGGGCTCAGGTTAGTGAAACGATCCCAGGGCCTCCAAGAGGCAGCTGACATGGGCTCATGCTAGTGAAATGATCCCAGGGCCTCCTAGAGGCAGCTGACATGGGCTCATGCTAGTGAAACGATCCCAGGTCCTCATAGAGGCAGCTGACATGGGCTCATGCTAGTGAAACGATCCCAGCGCCTCTTAGAGGCAGCTGACATGGGCTCATGCTAGTGAAACGATCCCAGGGCCTCTTAGAGGCAGCTGACATGGGCTCATGCTAGTGAAACGATCCCAGGGCCTCTTACAACTTGTCTCAAACTTAGTTCTTGGATCAGTTCCACATCGCTGACAAACTGAGTTATGAGAACAATGATTAACCAATTTAAAACAAAAATTAAACTAACTTACTAAATAAATCTAACTTTGTGTTCTCTAAGGACATCACCACTTGGTAGACAGGGCAATGTTTCACGGAAGCGACTGAAGACAGAAAGAAGTGAATGGACCTCACCATCTGGGAGAAGATGCACTTACCATGCCTCCCCATATTAATATACCTATTAATATACAGATACCATCAACTATAAGCTGCCACCTGGCACCAGGTGGTAACACCGACACACCCTAGAAAGAACAAATCAACAGGATCTAATCCGGTAACACTACAAAGCAGTGAGACAATGTCCAGACACTACGCAAACATCTGCAACTACTCTACAACTCTCAGCATCCAACGGTTCTAAATGTCAGCACTCGGAAGCACCATCTCCAGACAATCCACTCCAGTAGGTAGCAATAAACGTGTCACGAGAACCCGGGTACCACCCTGCAGTAATCTCCTTCATGTGGGTCTACTGATTTTGGTGTCATTCAAGTTACTATGCGCACATGAGCTAATTACACGTGAAACCACTAGGCGAAAAAATGCAACTCGTTTTATTTTATCAACTCACGCTAGCAACGTTATTACCTCGTCGCTCTGTTAGTAAGCAGTAAATGTTTCAAATCTACAAAGTTACTAGATTCACAAGTGAGTGAACGTGTGAGATTCAGCGAGGCCAGAGTGGCATAGATGTGTCAAAATGCTGATGTACGATGCAGTAAAGAAGACGTATATGTCTGGAGACATTTAGCCAACTAGCAAAATTAATGGTGTATTACTGTACAGCATCTCATCCGAGTCTCATGATAGACTTTTGAAAGCATTTTGCGATATTGCGTTACATGCATTCTGTGTGTGTTCTCTAAAGTTCTTAACAGGCTTGATATTAAAGGTTCCTCCTCAATTAAATTTTTTACCATGCACTAACTGAAATTATTTTTAAAATTGGAAAAATTACACTGCCATTATTTATTCCACTCAGACCAACATATCTATAACCACATTGTACCCTTGCATGGACAAAGACCTCTCCCAAACAAAGACAAACAACTAGACATATATATATATATACTGTAGCCACAATTTGTCCTTAGACCAAGATTTGTACGAGATCATAATTGACAAATAGATATCCTGTACCTGTCAACTCTCCCCTAAAATCTGGGAGTCTACCGGATTTTGGGTGTATCTCCAGGTCTCCCGAATAGAGGCAGATCACCCGGATTTTCTCAGTAAATCTCCAACAGCACCTCCCCGTCTTCGGGTCTTTCAGACAGTGAACCAGTGAATTTCCGGCAAAAAATCTCCAGCAGCATCTCCCATTTTCTGATGTCAAGATCCGAGACAGCACTACGAGACAGTGTGACATGGGAAGCGGTGTTGAACCGCTGATGAATCTTGCGTGGCAAGTATAACATCTGGACCATGTCTGCAGACACAATCTATCATTGCACGATATCAAACTACATCACAAAAATTGATTGTCAATACAACCTTGCTGCACTCCACTGGCTGCTCAGATATTACTTTTCAGTGAATAATTGTACTGACTTGTTCTAAAAAAGGTGCTCTTAGTGAATGTTTCATTAGCTTTTACCAGCAGCCTGTGGTTGATTTTGTTATCCACTTCAGAAAAAGTACCAACTTTGAGATGAGTATCCTTCATTTTTCATAGATTTACCCTCTGGTGAAGTCATGATCAGAAGAAATATGGCTTTGAGTTCTGTATCCTTATTTCCCATAGCTTTATACCATCATCATGTAGAATAATCTCACCATGTCAGAAAATGGGGCATTCCAGTACACTCTAGGTATTTTATAATGTCTTTTACTTGGATATATTACAGCCCATGCAGCTGTTGTTTTCCAAAAAGTCCTCTTTCAGTTTGTACCGTCTGCTTGGTTTGCATTGAAACTGAAGTTATGAGGTATTGAGTTATGTATCCTTTGTTCATTGGGGTACTCATTGGATGAACTTGCTGTAAACTTCAGTGAAGAATCCCTCTTGTTTTCAAGATTCATTTCTTGGTACTTTGTATCCTCTATTTCATACTTGTCAGAAGAATCGTAACGGTGTCCTTTGTTTTGCTGTCAGAATAGATATGTCTTTGAGATTTGCATCATTTACTTAATTTGTTTTACAGCCAGAAGAAGCACATCTTTAGCTTTGTTGCCACTGTTTTTGTCTTCTAAGAAAAACAAAAATCTGATTAGTTTTGTATCCTGTATTGGTTTGTCTTGTTGCATGTATACAGCTGGGTATCCTTTGTTTGTATGTCTTATCTTCTAAGTAAAACAAAATTCTGATTATCTTTGTATCCTGTATTGGTTTGTCTTGTTAGATATATATAGCTGGGTATCCTTTGTTTGTATGTCTTGTAAGCAGAAAAAGAATTTCACGAGTTTTGTGTCCTTTGTTAGTTTGTTGTTTAGGTAGAATAATCTCAACAGTTTTATATCTTTGTTGGTAGACAAAGAATACCATTAACTATGCATCCTTTGTTTGATAGTCCTATTGGCAAAAGAAGAATCTCCCTAGCTTTGCATCCTTTGTTTAATTTCTTTTCTTTGAGCAATGTAGACTTTGGTGGATTTTCTCTTGTTACAATAAAATGCATATCATTTGCTTTATATATTTTGTTTGTTTGTCTTATTGTCAGAAGAAGTGTAATTGTAGCTTCATATTGTTTGTTTAATTTGTCATTTGTCAGAAGAAGCATATCTTTAGCTTTTTGTACATCCGATATGATACCCTTTTGAGCTAACATTGTGGTCAATAAGAATTACAATGCCTGCCATTAACTGCATCTGTGATAAATAAACAACGGTTCTTTTTTGTAATACAAAAGAAATATCTACTATAAACACGGCAGACCATTAAACTTTGACCATAGCCTGAACGTTTGACATATCAAATCTACTTGAACAAATGGGAAACATTATTCAGTGGACACGACCTCTAACATTTGCAAGTAAAATTGTCGCTAACAGCAGAACAGTTTCAGACTCAGACAGCAACTAAGTCAGAAGTTATAACCTTGTCAAAACAAGTGTGTCTAGACAGTGGGTTCTTCAGCCCCAAAACCCACAGATCCCAGCTGCCAGACCATACATTTCACCTTGTCAGAGAAACACCCCAGATGGCGGCATCAGCCGTGACTATATGACCATGGGAGGCAGTCCGCTAGAACTGATGAGCACTTTGATCTTATGACGAAGACCTGCTGATAATCCACAGCAATGCACAAGCATGGTTTCATGGATCAGCACACCATCTCAGAGTCTGCATTATTCAGCTATGGTGGCTATTAATGTGACCTTTTCTGTTCCGTTATCTGGAATCATTTTCGAGCCAGGGCAGTAATATTGACCTGGTATTTTGCCAACACAACTGCACGAACGTCTCATGAAAAACTGTACTTTGTCACACTTGCTGTCTTTGTCAGTTTTTATTGTGGGAACCAGGAAACATCAAAGGGCAATAAGAGGACTTGTGGTTACTCCATTAGTTCCGTCTGCTTCTGCAACATAACCAGGATTTCGCATTTAAATGTTTTGTAATCAATTAGAATGTTTAATGGGTGAAACATAAATTACATACACTACTTCTCATTTATTAAATGCAATTTATCGGGCAGTATAATTTCAACAAATTTATTCTAGTATTATGAACATCATATTAATAATTTTAATAAACAAGACACAGACAATGCTGGTTTAAAATTTTGTTTTAATTTCTAAAGATGCAACGACAAAATCACGTTCTGTAGTGTGGAATCTAAACTGCACGTATTTAACAAGATTGAACAAGATTGCCACCCAGAGAATTAACTCTAGGTAGCAGGTGGACAAGGAAGCCCTTGGCTTATCGAGAGTCCGACCTTTTTATCTATGTGTATCCCGCCCGTCTGAGGTATGTGTCGATTTTATTTTTAAACATATTCACGCTACTAGCACCCACACAATCAGCAGGTAATCTGTTCCATTCATTTACACTCCTTTGTGAAAATGAAAACTTTCTTATATCCAATCTACTCTGCTCCTTTGTTAATGCAAGATCATGTCCTCTAGTCCTTCTATCTTTCTTAACTGAGAAAAACATATTTCTATCAATATTTTCATAACCCTTCAATATTTTAAACACTTCTATCTGATCTCCTCTCAATCTCCTGGTCTCTAGTGTTGTTAAACCGCATTTTTTTTAGGCGTATTTCATAACTAAGATCCCTCAGATTTGGTATCATTTTAGTTGCTCTCCTCTGCACTCTTTCTAGCATATCTATGTCCTTCCTGCGATATGGCCTCCATGCTTGAATACAATATTCTAAATGAGGCCTAACTATTGTTTTGTACAGCGGTATTATTAGCTCTTTTTCCTTATACGTTATGTTTCGCCTAATTAATCCAAGGATTTGATTTCCCTTTGAAGTTGCAATTCCGCACTGCTCTGAAATTTTCATATCAGCACTAACGGTTAACCCTAAGTCCTTTTCTTTTACAGTAGTACTTAGTACAGTACCCCCATTGTATATTCTACCTCTTCGTTCCCATGTCCTATGTGGAGGCATTTACATTTCCCAAAATTGAACATCATTTGCCACTTTTCAGACCATTTGATCAACCTGTCAAGATCATCTTGTAAATGCTGTCTATCTCCATCACTTTTAATCCTTCTAAACACTTTTGTATCATCCGCAAATTTCAACACCTTGCTTGTTATTTCATCATCCAAATCGTTGATGTATATTAAGAATAATATAGGACCTAATACTGATCCCTGTGGTACCCCACTCAATACCGATTTCCAGTTTGAAGCCTCCCCATCAACTACTACACGTTGTCTTCTGTCAATCAGCCATTGTTCTATCCAGTTTATTATACCATTTCCTATGCCATGGGCCTTTAGTTTAAGCAGTAATCTTTGATGTGGTACTTTGTCAAAAGCTTTTTGAAAATCTAAGTAGACGATATCTACTGGTGATCCCTCATCTACCCACTTAGTGATGTCTTCCAAAAAACATAACATATTTGTTAAGCATGACCTCGCTTTAAAAAAACCATGTTGAGATGGGTTTATCAAGTTTTGTTTAACAAGAAAATCCACCATGTGATCTTTAATTAGTCTTTCTAATAATTTGCAAATCACTGGCGTTAAACTCACTGGTCTGTAGTTCTATGTCTTGTTTCTCGAACCTTTTTTGAATAACGGTATAATGTTTGCTTCTTTCCATTCTAAAGGAACCACTCCCTCTTCTAATGACAAGTTGAAAACTGTTGCAAGTGGTATGCTAATTTGTTCTACAATTTCCAATAGTAGTTTGGGTGGAATACCATCCACTCCAGGTGATTTATTATCCTTCATAGCCCTTATTTTCTTAGCTACCATTTCCGGGGTTACAATTAATTGTCTTAAATAGTCTGAATCTGCCCCCTTGAACTTAGCCTCTGGTATTGGCAGTGAACTAATATCTTCCCTGGTAAACACTGAACTAAAGTACTCATTCAGGTCTTCTGCCATTATGAATCCCTCTGATATTATATTTCCAGCACTATCTTCTAGAGGACCGACCTTATCTTGAACTTTCTGTTTGCTTCGAACATACGCATAAAAACTCTTGCTGTCATGTTTTATATTACTAGCTAATTGTTATTCATAGCTTCTCTTTGAATTTCTAATTTCAGCTGTAGCTTGGTTAAGTGCTTCTTTATAACTGTTGTAGTCTTCATCATTTCCAGTACATCTATATGACTTCCACATCATTTGTTTATACTTAATTTTTCTAATGGCTTCTTTCGATAAGTGTTTCTTTTTGGACCATTTTCCTCGTTTTTTGAAGGGTACAAATTTATCGATTATGCACTTAATTTCACTCTTTAATATATTCCAGCATTCTGTTGCCATCCTATTTTTCAGTGTCTTATTCCAGTCTATCTTTGCTAAATATTTCCTCATGTCCTTATACCTTCCTTTGTGGAAATTTCTCCTATACTGCTTTTTGCTATTCCTTTCTGATTTTACTTTGATGGTAAAATGTATCTGGTTGTGATCGCTACTCCCCAGTATCTCACATATCTTGACATTGTCAACTAATTCATTCTGTGAGGACAAAACTATGTCTAACACATTCTCACCCCTGGTTGGTTCTAGCACATGTTGAGAAAGGAATGTATCTTGAACTAAAACTAAAAACTTGTGGTCCTCTCTCCCCATACTCTGTAGAGATTTCCATTGTATATGCCCATGGTTAAAATCCCCCATAATAATACAGTCCCGTTTGCTTACTTCCCTTATAGCGTTTTGTATTTTTTCATTCTCTTCTATGCTTATGTTTGGACTTCGATAAACTAACCCAACTGTTAACGTTGAGTTTCCTGTAACTATGTTACACCAAACAGCTTCTTCGCAATCTGCTTCTCTTTCTAATTTTATTTCATAAGCCTGAATAGATTCTTTAATATATAAAATAACTCCACCTCCCTTTCTTCCTATTCTATCTTTTCTAAACATTACATATCCTGTCAGTCCCAATTCAGCATCTGATATATCGGTGGTGGTCTAACAAACTGGATGTTCAAATGTGTGGTCAATTAATGATCCACAATTTGTTCATATAAGTTGACCGTTTAGACTAATTTGAATGTCTTGACTTGAAACACTGCATGCTGACTGGCAAGATCGCTATCACAAACAAACAAAATAGGTAAGATAAAAGGGTCTCACTGAAGAAGATGACCAACCTCAATGCCCAGCACCCCCCACAAACACCTAAGACCCCCACCACAACACCTGAGATCCCCACCCCCAACACCTAATATCCCCACCCAACACCTAAGACCCCCACCAAAACACCTAAGATCCTCTCCCCAATAAAAAAAACCACATTAACACATAGAACCCCACCCCAACACCTAATACCCCCACCCCAACATTTGACATCCCCACCCAACACCTAATACCCCCACCCCAACACTTGACATCTCCACCCAACACCTAAGACCCCCACCCAAACACCTAATACCCCCACCCAATACCTAACCCCCCAACACCTAAGACCCCCACCCAAAAACCTAATACCCACACCCCAACTTCTCAGACCCCCACCCAATCCTTAAAACCCCCACCCCAACATCTAAGATCCTCATCTAACGTATAAGATCCCCACCCGACACCTAAGACCAGTTCATCCCAACATTTGAAACCGAACGGTGTACGTCACTCGAATAAATCAAACGTCACAACTTCGACCACGCGAAGATCTAAAATCAAACCATCCCTGTGTGAAGTGAACATAAAATGCTATGTTTAACCGAGAAGACATATTTTATAGACTGATAAACGTATACTCTTATTCCCGGCAGCCTTCCGAGATGTGATTGCACTTTTTTGCGGCAGTAAACACGACACTTAACCGAGCATCTTAAGTCAGTGCTGGCCGTTTATATCTCTCTCATAAAATATAAAACTTTGGCACCCAACCCAGTTACATTTACGATGATCTAAACTTGGCTACAAACAATTGTCAGATTTTGTATCGATTTCAATTCTGGGTGGATTATTCTGATCCAGTTACTTGATCTAGTTCTTCAATATGACAAAAGTGACGTTAATAGCGCAACTGTCTGGAACAGGCGTGTTCTTAATGGCCGTGCTCACTACTCAAATAAGCAGGAACCATCTGTTTGGGGATCCAAGGAGTGTGGATTGGGGAAAAAACAGCAACGACAAATCACTACAAAAACGTCGCTCCAGTTCCACAGACAAAATCTGTTACCACTGGTAATCAAAATCAAATCAAATTCTAGATAATAAAAATCATATTAAAATGTCTATTTAATTTATACTATTTTTTTAATGAAATCAATCAAATTAAATGGAAAATAAATTAATTACAAACGCATAAAAAATCCTTGATTTTTAAACTCATAAAAATTTCATCTTTTCATTCAATTTTATTAAATTTTGATTGAAATCAATAAAATGGAAAATAAATTCCTTAAAATAACTAACTTGTACACAACAGTACATCTGGAATTTTGCCAAACAAATTATTTTACATATACATGTTCCAATGGAAGACCCCACAAATCCACCAAGTTTCTACCATAGCTTGTATGTGTAATTAAACTTTCCTAGAAATTGTAAAAAAGACATCTTCACAGAACTAACCAGGGGAACAGCTCCGTTTGATAACCTGGATAGGCGCTAGTCTGCCACTGATAAATAGACCCTGAAAGGACGCGGCAGACAGACGGACGTAGGTGAACCCTAAAGGAGGGCTATCCTAACTCCTGAACCCCAAACATTGGCGTGATTTCCTTTGAACAAAATAGGATACATTTTTTCTCAAAGCTGACAATACCAAGCTGGCATAGACTGGTTTAACTGGTTGTAAGCCTTACAACTAATTACACCAGTAAAGCTGGAATAAGTATTTTTACTGTTTTCGTGTTTAATCTGTGGAATTGGTTGCTGGACTGAGTACGTTGACTTTTTTGTTATATGCTGAAGAGACAATTTGAATATGCATATATTTATTTATACATTTGTTTTTATTTTGTTACATATAATGTAGCTTTCTAATGATTTTAATTTATATATATTGCTATAAATATTAATTGTAGTAAAATTGTTATGGATTACATTTTAGAATAATTATATTTAGTATAATTTTAAAAATAATTTTTAGGTACACTTGACTATTATATATATATATATATATTTTATATATATATATATATATTTTATATATATATATATATATATTTTATATATATATATATATATAAAATACATATATATATACATGTACATATCTAGAGGAGGCCGGGGCAAAATGAACCACCAGCACAAAGTGAAACATGTTTTCTTTAGACTATGAAGTGCAGACATCTACCCATACAGTGACACACCAGTAACACACTGGTAGAACTGCTGACTGGACAGATGTTTCTTTCCACTTTTCTTTCCACCTGGTTCAGTCAATGTTTCTTCAAAAAAACATTCCCAGATAAATATTTCAAAGCATGCCAGTGGCGCTATCTAACAAGTGAAATAGGTAATGTACATTGACAATTTGTTGGAAATCAGAACTGGGTTAAGTCAGGGGTTTACCTGGATGTTTGTGTTCAAGGGTCCTCGGGACCCCAGCCTTCTTTTGAGGGGGTCCCAAGCCTGTAGCGAGGGTCCCACTTATTGCTCTTTTTTAATTGTAAGTATTGTTTTCTAAATATCACAACTTTTACAACCCATGTAAACCCGGTTAGTATTATTATTAGTTTGATACTAACAAAAACTTAACAAAATAACGTGCCTTGTTACAATACACTGTTTTATTTGTTGATATTTTCTCTTTATAATCGATGTAGTTTTTGGAAGTTAGAGGAGCCTTCCTCACTTATGAGGGCGTGCTAGTCTGCTAGATGCCGTGGCATGCATGTAAATGTCACATTGGGAGATCTCCTAAGGCAAAGCTAAGGATATCGAGGAAGCCATGAGTCACTTTGGAAGGCTCCTGAATTTGTTTCGGTGGTGATGACAGTAGCATGGAACAGCCAATAGGCAGCAGATGGAACAGTGCATTACTTTGTGAACATGTAATTGTGACATTGTGTAGAATCCAGGCCCACCCTGATTTCAGCATTATGACAGTTGTGTCTAAATATTATCCCTCAATGCATTTATTCCATCATTCCACATCGTTTCAGGAATGTAATGTCCCAAATAGCGCTCGCTCTGGTTTGAATCATCGTGCGCCGCTGCGGTCGCGGGTTACTGCATGGTTAAATCGCATGTTGACGCAAACTGGAATGCTATTTTGGCCTCAAAAGTGCCCTAAAATAAATATTTTATAACAATGTACTGCATATATGAAAAAATTTGGAATGATTGCATTAACACACTGAGATATCAATTCTGTTCGACTGGCGTGATCGGCCCCGGGATGGGAGTCAATCGGGATCGGAGTGCTTGCATTCTCTATTGTCGCCATACGATCCGTCATTTGTCGCTTTGTTTTTTATTGATGTAGCTCTAATAAATTAGGAAATCTTAAAACACACAGTGACTGCACTCAAACCCTGAACGGACATGAGCACGGATTGGAATGGTATTCTGGATCAGTCCCTAGAGGCGTTTCGCAAAAGTACGCGCAGGGCGGCGCCACACGGAGGATTAAGCACCCGTCGGAGTCTAGTCGGAATCGGGAAACATACGCCTATGGGTATGATTATTTAGGACTCGTGAAAAAAAACAAAAACGAACTGATTCGGTAATAAACTACCAAGTTAAAGGCATTCATATTCAATATATATTTTTGTTATATGTCATTGGGATGCAACGATTATTTTGCACGCATCCGGGTATTGTTTCTATGCAGGATCTTGCATCCCGTAAAGCCCTGATGGTTAAGTATTGGATAGTGTCATAAACATTTGAAAAAGCTGATGAATAAATACTGAAACCTCTTGTTATGGTTCAAATTCATGGTTGTACATCATTGATCTATTGAAAATGGAAAGAAGGCCATCATGTACCAGTGAAATTTGAGAGGCAACCAGTGATAAACAGAGACACCAGCTACAATCTTTCCATAATAATCCTAGAACTGCTGTCATACATGTGACATTTGCCAACAACAATAAATCGTAAGGTTTTTGGAAGATATCACTAAGTGGGTAGATGAGGGATCACCAGTAGATATCATCTACTTAGATTTTCAAAAAGCTTTCGACAAAGTGCCACATCAAAGATTACTGCTTAAACTAAAGGCCCATGGCATAGGAAATGGTATAACTATCTGGATAGAAAAATGGCTAATTGACAGAAGACAAAGGGTAGTAGTTGTTAGGGAGGTTTCAAACTGAAAATCAGTTTTGACTGGGGTACCACAGGGATCAGTACTAGGACAATTTGGATGATGATATAACAAGCAAGATGTTGAAATTTGCGGATGATACAAAAGTGTTTAGAAGGATTAAAAGTGATGGGGATAGACAGCATTTACAAGATGATCTTGACAGGTTGATCAAATGGCCTGAAAAGTGACAAATGTTGTTCAATTCTGGGAAATGTAAATGCCTCCACACAGGTCATGGGAGCGAAAATGTACAATATACAATGGGGGGGTACTGTACTAAGTACTACTGTAAAAGAAAAGGACTTAGGGTTAACCATTAGTGCTGGGATGAAGGTTTGCAGCTTCAAAGGGAAATCAAATCCTTGGATTATTTAGGCAAAATATAGCATATAAGAAAAACGAACTAATAATACCATTGTACAAAACAATTGTTAGGCCTCATTTAGAATATTGTATACAAGCGTGGAGGCCATATCGCAAAACTGAGGGATCTTAGTTCTGAAATATGCCTAAAAGAGTTTAGCAACACTAGAGACCAGGAGATTGAGAGGAGATCAGATAGAAGTGTTTAAAATATTGAATGGTTATAATAACTAAATAAAAAGATCAAATAAAGCATGAACCTGTGCGCAACTAAAGTACCATGCTAGATGCTAATAATAAATAAACCACTCATTATACTGATAACAAACTGTATGGTAAACATCCTGTTGATGTTTATGGGAGCAAAAAACTGTGCAGAAACTGTGTCAGTTGCCTTGAACTACTGTCACATAAAAGAGTTCCACACACATCACTGGCTGAAAAGGTTAGAGAAGCCATAAGTGAATGGCGTGAGAACAGATATACTATCAATGTTTTCCCTGGTATATGACGAGTTTTTCTATGCTGCCTCGCCCAAAATATGCAGAAATTGCTGTCTCGTAGACGTAGCCGTAGCTATTTCGTAAGCCCATTTTTTTGTTCTTTCGCAATATATTCAGCATCCGTGAGAGGCACGGAATGACACCACAAAGTCACTTATATTCTTGCAAAATCGCAGATTTGTAGCAACATCGTTTAGTCGTCTCAATGTCGCTCAGAACCGGTTAGAATTCACCTCTTGGAATTAACTCCATTGGACAACGCGAACAACATCGTTTGTCAGTGGTACAATAACGGAATATTCTTGCGGGATCCATGTCTCCAATGGTGACACCTTGCGGATTTATCGACGTACTAGAAATCTTTACATTCATCATGTAACATGGCACCCAAACGGTAACTATGTTTGGGAGACATGTGGAACACTGAGTAAAATTAACAAAGAAAACGGTAGCTGAACTAAGACATGTCTTGCATACTAAATTTTACTACCATAATATCCGCCCACAATAAATCAGAATGTTGAATTTCTGGTTTATGGCGATGGTGGGAGTAAAAACCATGTAGACTAAAATAGTAATTATACTACCTCAGTAGTCGGCACTAGTGTCGAATCGGGACCCTTTTGAAGCCCAAATAAAATTGCGTTACCTCACTCATAGCTGCGTGTGTTGATATAAACCACAAAAGGGCGCAAAGATGCAATATTCTTAAACGTAAATATGCCTAGGATAATGAAGAATAATGGAACTAACTCAATGATGTATCAAAGTTAGGCAAAACAACGGCGAATCAAGGTGGGTCCGGATTTGACATAAGTGCTCACCAGTCTATTGAACTAATGTTCTATGCCATTTTTAGCAAAGTAAGGAATGTGATTGGTAAGATATCTTTGTGCAAAATATATACTACATATTCCAACAAAGTTTTACAAACACTTTTTGAAAGTTGATTTGAGTGAAGTACTTACCAAACTTAAATAATCAGTGTTTTAAATTTAGATTGAAATCAATACAATTACAATATAAATTCATTAAAATTGCTAATTACTAACACACAATTAATGGATGTTTGTATTAACGATGATCTGCATAAAATTATCTGCATAAAATTACGGAACACCAGTAATTTAAAGTGTTTATTTCTGAATTACTTGTACCTTTGATGTAAGATGTTTGATCTGGGATGTTTGCCAGGATAGAACATTCTGGAAAGACACAGGGACACATTCTTCAGATAAGCAGCTGATTTAGTTAGCCAAGGTGGCAAAGGGATACAGATATCGTCAGACAGTGAGACACAACAAATAGTATAGAACTTGATACCTTGGCGTAAATCAATGGCCGGCACAGCTGGGTAAAGGCATTACCAAGTTCAAGTGGTCGAGACACACCCCAGTTCTAAAACCCACTTTCGCTCATGATAAGTAATATTTTGCACAAGGCTGGACAAAAATAGCGCCTTTATGTTCAACTTCTGAGAAAATCACCAGAAACAAGGCCACTTATATAGACGACACTTCCCAGAAGCTAGTTTACTTTATTCTCACAAACAAACATCACATATATTACTGAGATGTTGCAATTACGTCTCTTTCTTGCAGTGTTTCTCTAGAAAAGAGAACACATTATTATGATGTCAGAGAAACTGCATCATTTAGTGTTAATCTGAATAAAATCTTTGAATAAATGAATTATTAACCAGTATAAATGATTATGAATATGCAGGAATACATTTAGAATGTATTGTGCTATTTAAAGAAAAGGCACACTATTAGCGTAGTGACTTTGCTATTATTTAGCAGGTTTTATTTTAAAATCAGTAGTTAGTAGCAATTTTATCTGGAGAGCTCTTTGAAATAACACAATTTAAGACAATTTATTTACATTATAAAAAAAGGTATGAAATGGGAGAAGAAACTAAATTTAGATTTAAGGGGTACGGGTAAAGAGGGAAGAATACATGAGTTATAATTTGTAATTGTGATTATGACTGTAACATAGCAATTTGTGTTCATTATTGAGAATTTTAAACACACGGGTAAGGGAAAAACCTACGTTTTAAATAACAAAAAAGCTTATCTAATATATATGTTTCCAAGTAGACATGGTTTGTTTCTAAACAGAGTAGAATCATTGATATACACAAATGCAATATCACACAACTCACCTACATATAGAGGCGCACACATGCATGTACGCTCACACGCATGCATGGACACACGCATGCATAGACACACGCATGCATACATTATACTTAAGCATAATGGATGTTGCTACATCATAACTGTGAAGAAACCCAAGGTAAATTTACACAAACAACCTCAATTTAAAACGCTAAAAAGGAACAGTAAAAAACTGTTACATATCTCAAGACAAATGTACACAATGTAATACAAATGTAGATAAATAACATGTATTGGGCAAGACACAACACAAGATACCACTGCTACATCAGTAAATGTATACAGTGAGGGTAAAAACGCCCAAGGTCACATAGGCCTAGGCAGCAACAGTGTTAAGGTGACCTAGCCACAATCCCTCGTTCGAGGTCGCTCAAGGTTGTTCAGCCACACCCCAATCTGTCTCACGAACCCTGGTCTGGATGATGTCATAGAGTCTATGTTTGCACAGATGCATTCTGGGTATAAATGTATTCGTAAAGTGACAGCCACTGTAGTAAAAGGAGAAGTGCGTCCAAACACACTTTGATATACACGTGTAAATGGGTGGTTCCAACGACAGTAACACATTTGTTTTATTAATAGGGGCTACTGACACCTTATATATTATTTTTATGTTATTTATAAACACCTACTAATGTTAATATATGCACATGTTGTAGTTATATAACTTGGAATTTCACCTGAGATATGTGACTTTATATTTGTGGGGCCAAACTAATCTTCTGGTGATTGTTCTTTGCGGCAGCCCATACCAATACCATAGTATGGGGAGAGCCTAGGTAACCAAATCAAAATATTTTTAAAGACAAAAAGTGATTTCAAATGTATGACATTTTCCATGACAAATTCAATACAAAATAACAATTTCTCACCAAAATACCCTGTATGTATGAACTATTTTTAATATGTCATGATTGTTATCCCACTGTGTCATTTGATTAAAGGGGCATATTCCAGGCTCAAGTCATCGGTTCTAGCTCGGTGAGTTTGAGACGACTCTTGCTTGTCCATGTTAACGATTTTGCCCAATGATTCTTGTATGTTGTGCCTCTGAGCTCAGATTCCTGGGGATTTAGGTGCTATAGAAGTTATTATTTCAGATTTTTCTTTTAAAATGCAAGATCCACTTTCTAAAGACCTTTTTGAAAGAAAGTAAAGGTAAGTTCTTATATAGCGCAGTATCCAGTCCTCAGGACTGCTCAATGCGCTTTACACTTTACTCCCTGGCAGACCTGTTCAATCGAACACCATCTCAACTTCTCTGGGAAACATTCAGCCATTGTGCGATTAATGCACATTTTTAAATGTTGGTTGTCTGTTCCATAGCCCACAATCATTCTGGGTGGTCATTATTAACAGGCAGTTTGCCGAATCGGTTGTATTTAATGTGGGAATAGTGTGCCTGCACTAAACATCAAAGAGCTTTGCGGTTACGCCAGCCAGCTTTTGCTATGTTACCTGTAGAGCGAGTGTGGATTTAAAAATAATCAAATTAACCTGTTACAAAACCATTATTCTAAATCATGCTCATAAATATAATTTTGATCAGTGTCAAAAAGATTATAACATTATCATAGATATCACAAACCAATCAATAGTACTTACTAGTTCATTATAATAAATATTATAGAATCACTACGATAACTATTCTAAAATCAACAACTATTTTGACGTCAATAATAACTAATCTGAAATCATTTTGTTTTATCAATAATCTAAAATGAGTACCATAACAATTTCTAAATTCATATCAAACAATATTATATTCTAAAAACGATATCGATATATATTCATTAATAAGTTGCCATTTCAGAAGCAAATATTCACAGACCACATTCTAAAACAAGTCTTATCTGACTTAAGTTCACTTTGAAGAATGTGCTTTTTGTATTCTTAGAAACACTAAACAGTTTATTATCAGTTCTTAAACTGGTAATGCAATTTGGAATTACCTTGAAAAAGTGTTTTTATGTATACCTTGGATTGAATGATATATGATTTGAAATATGACTACCTAACTTTTATGACGTCCATTTCAAAACGTGAATTCTTTGATTGTATCAATTTAAATACCCATAACTTTGCGAAAAATTACTTCATGAGGATGACCTTGGTATCAGAGTAAAACTGAAATGTTGCCATTTAAGGTGACACTCATAACTCACAAATGTTGCGCAACACATACTAACAGACACAACTGTCATACATCAGGCTGATGCTGACGGTGGTTGACCGATTCTTCTGGTACAGATGTCTTCTCAGACAGAAAGCAGGCATGGTGCCAAATCCTGCCATCAGCACTTTCAAAGAAACCACGCACACCGATACGGCAGAGGCCAAATGGAACAGAATTATGTGTTTTTTCGCTCAATTTTCTGCTCACTGGGTGCAGATTTATCGATTACAGATGAGACGGGAGCAAGACGCACTTAATGACTCTGCCCGGGTTGCTTTAATCTCTGCTTTTTGCCACGTCAAAACGAGTACTTCTCTTGATTCTCTCTAATGAAAACAAATAGCCGGTTCCGGGGAAGGTCAATGACTGGCTAATGTTATTATCTGTCAGTTATACTGGTAAAGTGGTGATGTTGGACATGGATATATTATTTAACTAAAATTCTGCAAATGAGAAGTCAGAAGGAAAATATGCCCAACACCTGAAGATCAGAGAGATAAAGTGTACAGTGGAACCCCGTATTAAGGTTACCCCTGCGACTGGGTGAAAGTGACCTGACTGGCAAGGTGACTGTATTACCAAGGTGACTGTATTACCAAGGTGACTGTATTACCAAGGTGACTGTACTAGTTAGCGGGAC
Source organism: Escarpia spicata (assembly GCA_963995525.1). Lineage (NCBI taxonomy): Eukaryota > Metazoa > Annelida > Polychaeta > Sabellida > Siboglinidae > Escarpia > Escarpia spicata. Next base: position 16,399,996 of record OZ023206.1, read on the forward strand.
TAATTTGATAAACTTTACTGTATGTGGAAATCATTTGGGACTGTCGCATGGTAACCTTAATTGCGAGGTGACTGTATTACCAAGGTGACTGCATTACCAAGGTGACTGCATTACCAAGGTGACTGTATTACCAAGGTGACTGTATTACCAAGGTGACTGTATTACCAAGGTGACTGTAAGGCAAGGTTCGACTGTACTATGATATTGGTAGAACAACTGCAGTGTCCTCGATTTGCTTAAAAATAAATTGATTAATGAGGTTTTCTCTTGGTATTTGGCAACCACACCCAAACCACTAGTCTTCTATGTATGATGACATATAAGAAGGATTCAGGGGTGAAGGTCTCCTTTCTGATCTGGTTAGTTTCTCTCTACCCTGGTAACACCTCTGGCATCCTGGAGGTTATGCATCTCAAAAACTTCAAGAGACTATGTCTCTTGCGATCACTGCATCCAAGTTTCTGCACCATAGACTGCTATTGAGAGTTTTCTATTTCTTCAGAAAGATGCATTCTTCTGGACAAAAGAAGCATACAAAACACACTATGGAAGAAAATTCCCAACAAAACATGACAACAAAATGTCAAAATATTAGTCCCTGATTATTTCCCGCAATGCATCATTATGAAATGGCACTCTTGCAATCAGTCTGTGCAAAGTTGACCTGTAACATTTATAAAACTGTCAAGTACATAAAAACATGTTCTTTATTACGTCTAACCTGTGAAGTCTACCAGACTGCCACTGAAGGGCACTGATAGCCAATCTTGAATAATCCCAATACACCAAAAAAACACAGACTGCCACAAATAAAACAAAACAGTTTTTTTCCCGGATATTATTTTTAATTATGGCCATCCATTAGCATCGGTAATAAGTCACAAGCTGCAGTTGCTCTCACGATTTGAAGCAGCCCATGTGAATTAGACAGGTGTAAAGGTTTTTACCGACTGCGTTTCATTGCGACTTTATTGCGCTGGCAAGGATCTGCCAGACCATTACCACCCATGTTGCGTACAGCATGTAACTTGTTAATCATCTGCGACTTTCTTGTGAGATGCCGAGAGAGTGTAGGCAAATAAAGCTGACCCGAAACATGGTTCTGAGGCAATGCCAAGCCGCAGTTGTCGAATACTCAAGCTGACACTGTCTGAGTGGACACGATGGCAGAAATAGAACAAGAACTCGGGCATAAAGCAAGAACAGGGTCAGACATAAAGTGAGAAAGGAGTCAAACACAAAGCAAGAATAGTCTGATGAAGAGAGAGACATTTCTAAGTCACAGATAAAGCAACGATAAAATAAATAAGACGCAAAGAAGGTTGGATACAAAGCAAAACAAAGGTCAGACCAGGGCAAGAAAGAGATAAGTCTAACAATAACGTGCTCAAGAAAAATGTCAGACACAGAACAGTCAGAACCAAAGTATGGTTAGAGTAAGCATAGAGTGAAAAATAAGAAAACGTTAGATAAAACAAGAAAGAAGGCATACATCATACAAGAGAGAAGTAAGATAAACAAACAAGAAATAATGCATACAAAAACAAGAAAGAATTTTTGCACAAAACAAGAAAGAAGTCAGACATAAAACAAGAAAGACACGAAAGATATTGTTTATGGCTCCAAGATTCCATTAGACAACAGGACTTAAACTTAATTTGGAGCAATTATTAAAACATGCGACGTTTCGACCCGACTACAGCGGATCTTGTTCACGCACTGATGTCATGTGACATAAGTGGCAAAAACAACAAATCAATCAGACAAAAAAAAGGCAGATTCAAAACGAGAAAGAAACCAATCACCAAATAAGAAGGCAGATTCAAAACAAGAAAGAAACCGATCACCAAATAAGAAAGAAGACAGATTCAAAACAAGAAAGAAACTAATCACCAATTAAGAAAGAAGGCAAACACAAAACAAGAGAGATGCCAAACACAAAATAAGAAAGAAGGCAGATACAAAACAAGAAATAAGTCAGACACAAAAGCAGAAAGAAATCAGACACAAAAACAAAATGGAGACAAACACAAAACCATAAATAAATCAGACCAAACAAGAAGTCAGACGCAAAACAAACACAAAACATAAAGTCGGACATAAAACAAGAAGGAAATCAGACACAAAACCAGAATGCTCGAGAAACGCGATCAGGACAGACCAACCATCCTACACTGATGGCCACTGTACAACACCTCTTTACCACAAACCAAGATTCCGCAATGGACATAATCTGAGAGTTTCCGTAGAATGCTCGCAACCAGAAGGAGCGAAACATTACGACCATCAATAGACGGGCAACTCGGCAGGAAACGAGACACTACACACTGTCAACGTAGCCCCCTGGTGGTGATGTCTATCGGTGCCGACACAGATATGATTAAGAAGCGTGTTTTTAAGTTACCCCTACTGCTTAAGTGGGTGACGTGAAATCCTATTACGACGCAGTAAACACACGCGAATGGCACCAATCAGGTGTGTTATTACCCGAAAAAAAGAAATGATTTCTCACGTAACCAAATCAGTTATGCAAGCAATAAAACAGCACTTATCCAACATCGTACAGCAAAACATGATGCAGTCGGGAAACTTCTGAGTAAATGCACATTTAAACGACATTTCCTTTCGAGAACCAACAACAGTGTAGACAGAGTATGTTAGCCAGACTAGAATAGCCAGTAAATGAACAAAAAGCCTGACAAAGCTGTTAAATGTAGAAAAAAGCTTCACAATACTTCTGGATGGAACAAGTGTGTCTACTGTCATCTCTCCGCTGTGAATGAAATTGCACCGAGGATTCAATTCCATACGATGCGGCATGGCTGCTAACAAATTTATGGTGGGCAAATGGCAAAAAAACCTACCTTTAGCAAAATATGTTGGAAAAATTACATTACAATTGACATACCTGTGGGATAACTACTGTTTGATATCTGACACCACTAGAAACAGGTACCGCGGGAGCCCCTAAATGACTTTCCCGAAGGTGCCTATTACTACACCGGGTGGCGGGAGATGAGTTGGGTCAACACACGACGTATGTAAATTATGATATTTAATATTTTGAGGACACCTATCGCAGTTTACGTCACGCTGGCGTTAAACTTTCACTAGATTGTGACAGTGGATTCTGAGAACATGGAACTAAACTCTTAAAATGTGGGTACTTTCTGACGGTGAGGTCACCAGATGCATGCACTGGTCTCCATATATACCTGCAATCTGGTGTCTTACAGTAAACAGTTAACTAAAATCCAAACAATTTATGGAGCACCATATATGGGATCAGTTGACTATTTGGGTCAGATAACTGATGTCACTATCACATCATTACATTAATGATAATACGTTTATTCAGGTTCAGTGGTACACGGCACTTCTGGCTCAGTTAATATCTATATTGATGTGTTGAATATTTTGATACTAAAAGTTAAATACAAGTTACTACACAAATCGTGTGACATGAAAACACTTTGGTAATCCTGAAAAATCCACGATTGTGGCTCCATGTGATACCGGGAAACATATGCCGGAATCTGTGAAGTATTTCATCGTGAATATTTTTGATACCTTGATCCCATTTAGGAAAAAAGTATGTTCTAATATAATCGGATATGTTCTTTTGCTGAAAACACTACACTTCACTCCTTGTCAGACATGTATGTTCAAACACCAACTCAACCTCTCTGGGAAGAATTCAGCCGTCCTGCAATTACTGCACAAAATGACTAGTTCACATAAGCCCATCACAGCCTATAACATTTCAAACTGCTGAGCAAACTGGAGCAATGCGGAGTGAACAAAATTTCTGAAGTTTCGATTGGCAATAAAAGAATAAGTACATTAAGTGTTATCTGAACTCAGTACTATCCACTGTACTATCCACTGTACTATCCACTGTACTGTCCACTGTACTGACCACTGTACTATCCACTGTACTATCCACTGTACTATCCACTGTACTATCCACTGTACTATCCACAGTACTATCCACTGTACTATTCACTGTACTATCCACTGTACTTCTGAACCTTATAAGAAGACTAGGTTTTCATAGTGTAGAATATCATCTAACTAAACCCTCCAAAGTGGCTCATCTTTGGAGAGGCCTGCAGCCTTTAAGAGGCCAGGCTTTGTTGCAATGTTAGTTATGTCATACTAACTGTGATTTCAGTGCTGACAAAGAGTAGGCTGCCTCAGTGCTACCATCTGGGGATCATTAACAACACCAATAGCCACCTAGCAGCAGCCAGAGAAGTTATTAGGATATTCACATGGAATTGTTAAATGTCCAAGTTTTCCAAGGTTTAGTACTTTTAAAATGTGTATACATACGCACACACACACATATATATATAATATATATATATATATACATCCATGCATGTTACACGCAGGCTTGTCAACAAGTGCATATCAATGCATTTAAATGCAAATGTTTCATTTTATGCAAAAGACAATGCACAGGCAGGTTGAACCAGAACTAAAAGTAATTACTTTTTATTTTGCGAACTTAGTCACTATAGGGGTTTACACAGGTTTGTCACAGAAGGTTATGAACTCACCTTTAGTTTGTCAAGGGGGAATTTGAGTTGTGTCAGTAACTTGTGGGTGAACTTGATACCAGACGGACTGAAGTAGACAAGGAACTCAGGCATTGTCTGGAACACAGGGCACAACGAAGGTCAATGATCTTAAGACTCCTTCAAACAGTAATGCAAGATACTATATTGAATTTCTCAAAAGAGAACATTGTCTTGTGGTCGGTTAATACAAAAAAAGTACATTTAAAACATAAAAAGGCAGTCACAGTAACATAAATATAACTCATATTCCCACGCATTCACCCCCTCACCCCCTCACCCCCTCACCCCCTCACCCCCTCACCCCCTCACCCCCTCACCCCACTGGTAATGGTGGTGGTGACAAGGAGGATACACAGTCTTTACATTTCATAACCTGAGAAAGTTATAAACTAAATATCAATTTAAAAAATACAGTGTACCATGTTATGACAGTCAGTATCTATCACAGCCATGAAGTAGATACAGCACAGTATTCTAAAACTATAAACCCACTAAAATCATAAAATGGCTCAGTTAGAAATAATGTTTAGGATTTATTGATAATCTTGATTGACATAGGAACAAAACTGCTCAGTGTCTTCACCTTCTTTGCAGTGAAAGCTCTAAGTGTCCTGCCCGGTGGCAGTGTATAATAGTTCTGTGACAGGATGTGACACAAGTCACTCATGATTTGCAAACCCTTTCTTATAGCTCTTGTCTCATACAGTTGATTCAGTCCAGACTTTCTCACTCCCATAACGTTACTTAACAATACTGTTCAACCTGCCTCTAGTCTTCACACTCAAAGTGCCAAAAGAAGACGTCAAAACAGATTCAATAAAACTGCAATAAAACTGCGATAGAACATCTTCAGAGTCTCAGGACTCACACCAAAGGATCTCAGTCTGAACACGCAGAACATTCTCTGATTACACTTCTTTACAATGCAGTTGGTGTTGGTTTCAAAAGTGAGTTTATTATTCAAAACAGTGCCTAGATATTTATACTCATTCACTCTCTCCAAAGTCACACCCTCAATAACAAGCCCACTCACACACCCCTTCCTTCTAAAGTCTACTACCATCTCCCTGGTCTTGTCACACTCTCAGTACCAAGCTCACTCACACACCCCTTCCTTCTAAAGTCTACTACCATCTCCCTGGTCTTGTCCACATTCAAGTCTAAGTAGTTGTCCTTACACCATCTTGTCACTTCAGTGACCTGCTGCTGAAAATGACCGTCTGAATTTGAGAAATCTGCTAAAGCAGAGTCATCAGAGTACAGACTGCACATGGAGCTACTGCTCTTGAAATCATTAGTGTATATAGTAAAAAACACAGGTGACAAAACTGTCCCCCGGGAGGCACCGGTGGATGTTGTTTTCACCCGAGACAAATCATTTTGATACCTAACAACCTGAGATCTGTTGACAAACTGTAGAGGGTCTGGTTTGTCTTCTGTCTGTTTGAGTAAGTGGTGCGACATTATTCTCTCAAAGCATTTCATGATAATGGGGGCAAGAGCAATTGGGTGAAAGTCGTTCAGTTCCACAGGGTTGGGTTTTTAGGCACTGGACAAATAATCGACATTTTTCACAGGGCAGGTGTGGTATGTGAGCTGACTGATCAATTGGGCAGCCTGATAAAACATCAGAGAGCTGTATGCCGCATGCCTTCAGAACTCTACCACTGAGGTTATCAGGCCCTGTAGCTTTCCTGTTGTTAAGCTTGTTTAACTCTCTCTGAACAACCTTTGGGGTGATTTCTTCTACTTCTGTATCATTAACGTCTGTCTACATGCTTTGCCTAACACTCTCTAAAACCTGACTCAATTCCACAGTAAAATCAAATCTGTCAAAATGACAATAAAAATCATTAAATTGTCATGCATGGTCAGTTTGATCAGAAAGACCAAATACAGAATCCTTGGCTTGGAGTTGAGTTTGCCCAGCAAGAATCTTAATTTAGACCCCTCCAGGCATCCTGCATGTTACCCCCTTAAACTGTGGTTAAATTCTGCCCTTGTATACTGTCTTTGCTTCACACATCTGTCTTTTGAGTTCAGTCTGAATTCTCATTCCCTCATCGCTGTCTTTCTTCAAGAACGCATCTCTCTTTTGGTTAATTGTCTTTTTCAGTTTCTTTATAATCCATGGTTTGCTATTTGTGAATGATTTTATAAGTTTCTTGGGTATCAAATCTAACTATAATCGAACTAGCGTACATAATGTGTGTATGTATTTATGTTAACTTTTTATTCCTAGACGATTTTCTTCTTGCCAAACTTTCATGACTCCTTGGAATAAAGAAGCATATTTTTTTGGTAATGCCCATTGGTTAAGCATTTTATAAGTTAAAAGGTTTGTATCGGATGTTAGAAGGACGTTAATCGATTGTTCGCAGCGTTATGCAAAGTTTTTGCAATTATTCGTAAATCGTCCACCGATCTGTTGGGAATGTTTAACATAACTTGAGTTGCAAAAAATATTTAACACTTATGTCATAACGAACAGCCGATATGGATAGTTAGGTCTTCTGACTCTGTATGTACCATATTTAGTGACATCTGGAGGGTGGGTATTTTTACAAATATAAATAATATGAGTTACATATTGATATTTCAATCATTACCATTAATTTACATCCTTTACAATGTCCTTGAATGGTCTGTGTTTTGGTATGTTTTTCTTGACATGTTCAGGGTTTCCCCTGGTATATATGACGCTGCTTTACTATAATGCTGCCTTGCCCAAAATATGCCGAAATTGCCGCCTCATAGCTATTTCATATGCCCATTTTTGTTGTTCTTTCGCGATGTATTCAGCATTGGCGAGTGGCGAGAAATGACACCATAAAGTCAGTAATATTCCTGCAAAATCGCAGATTTGTAGCAACATCATTTAGTCATCTTAATGTCGCTCAGAGCCGGTTAGGATTTACCTCTTGGAATTAACTCCATTGGACAAGCTGAATGACATCACTTGTCAGTTGTCCAATCACGGAATATTCCCGCAGGATCTCCGGTGTCTCCACTGGTGACACTTTGTGGAGTTATCAACATACTAGAAATCTAGACATTCGTCTTGTAATCTGGCACCCAATCGGTAGCTACGTTTGGGAGACATGTGGAACTCAGAGTAAAATGAACAAAGAAAACGGTAGCTGAACTAAGATTTCTTGTGCACTCAATTTTACTATTATACTATAGAATGCAGGTGTAGCTGATGTTGCCTTTCCGGTTTATGGCGATGATGGGAGTAAAATCTGTACAGGCTAATGTAGTAATTATACTACATCACTACTCACACTAGCCGGCACTAGTGTCGAATCCGGACCCTTTTGAAGCCCAAATAGCGATCCGGTTTGCACAAGACATGTCTGTGCCGCTGCGGTCGTGCGTTACCTTACCGAGCGTATAAAATTAACGATATAGCGGCGTGTGTTGATATAAACCGGGGTGCTATATACGCCTCCAAAGGGCGCTAAGACGCAATATTCTTAAATTTAAATATGCCTAGGATAATGATGGATAATGGAACTAATTCAATGATGTATCAAAGTTAGGCAAAACAACGGGGAATCAAGGTGGGTCCGGATTCGACACAAGTGCCCACAAGTCTATTCAACTAATGTTCTATGGTTATGCCGTTTTTAGCAAAATAAGGAATGTGATTGTAAGACATCTTTGTGCTAAATATATAATACATATTCCGACAAAGTTGTGCAAACACTTTTGGGAAAGTTGATTTGAGTGACGTACTTACCAATATAAATTACCAAAGTTCATATCTCGCAAAAGACCAAAACTGTGTATACTAACAGATTATTAATACCTTGGGATATGGAATGATATATTTATACAGACTAAACAATTTAAATTGTTTTATAAAAAGAACACAATTTGATAAATGTTCTTGCGATTAGAAACATCCTTTTGTGGCATTCCAGAAATGACTGTTTGCTAGCAAGAAATTAAGTATAATCTTTGGAACAGACACCACCAATTTAACATCTTAATATTATGGTATGATAATCATTTAAAAGTGATGATGGGAGGAAAGAGTCTTCAGGCGACTATGTCAGCGAGGTAACAAGGCCTAGGGTTAGGACAAGGAAAACATCACCACAACCAAGTACCAGTGGTCAAGTGGAAACCACACCTCAACTGAGTACCTGTGGTCTACTGGAAACCACACCTCAACCGAGTACCAGTGGTCAAGTGGTAACCACACCTCAACACAATGAAACAATCATGATTACTACATTTGCAAGTGGTGCTTACATGCTATCTTTTTGTTTGATGTCTTCCCTCTATATTAAAGAGTAAAGGTTAAAACATACCTCAGAATGTACCATTTTTAAGCTAGTTTAACAAAATATCTGGGGGCATGCCCCCAGACCCCCTAGTAACGCTTCGCACCAATCCCTACCACCTCACCATAATTTTACCCAGGGGAAACACTGTAATACTTAAGTGTATTTTTTTACCTTTCAATGCAATAAAAACGTAGCTCTATTCTCAAACACAAAATAACAAAAACCAGTTACCCCTGGTAATCAAAATGAAATCAAATTCTAGATAATCAAAATCATGTTAAATAATCAGTGTTTTACATTTTGATTGAAATCAATACAATATTAAATGGAAAACAAATTCATTACAAACACGTAACAAAATGTTACCCATGGTAATCAAATTTAAATCACATCAAAATCTAAATTCAGATAATCAAAATCATATGAAAATTTTATCTATTGATTACGTTAATATTTTTTATTTAATTTTGATTGAAATCAATAAAATAAAATGGAAATCAAATTCATTAAAATAACTGATTACTAACACACAATTAATGGATGTTTGTATTAACGATGTTCTAAAAAACAGCATAAAATTACAGAACACTGTAATTTAAAGTGTTTATTTCTGAATTACTTGTACACGTACTTGTACCTTTTATGTAAGATGTTTGACGAGGGATGTTTTGCCAGGATAGAACATTCTGGAAAGACACAGGGACACATTCTTCAGATAAGCAGCTGATTTAGTTAGCCAAGGTGGCAAAGGGATACTGATATCGTCAGACAGCGAGACACCATGAATAGTAGACGTAAATTGGCGTAAATCAATGGCTGGGTAAAGGCATTGTTAAGTTCAAGTGGTCGAGACAGTCAAGTTCTCAAATGCACTTTCGGTCATGATAAGTAATATTTCACACAAGGCAACTGCACAAAAATAGCACCTTTATGCTAAACTTCTGAAAAAATCACCAGAAACAAGGCCACTTATATAGATGACACTTCCCAGAAGCTTGTTTACTTTATTCTCACAAACAAACATCACATATATTACTGAGATATACAAATTATATCTCACATTTCTTGCAGTGTTTCCCTAGAAAAGAGAACACATGATTTGATGTCAGATAAACTGCATCATTTAGTGTTAATCTGAATAAAATCTTTGAATAAATGAAACATTAACCAGTGTAAATGAATATGCAGGAATACATTTAGAATGTGTTGTGCTATTGTAAAGAATATGCACACTATTAGCTTGGTGACTACACTATTATTTATCAGGTTTTATTTCAAAACCAGTAGTAAATAGCAATTTTATCTGGAGAGATCTTTGAAATAACAGAATTTAAGAAAATTTATTTTAATAAAAAATATGAAGTGGGAGAAGAGAAAACCAAATTTAGATTGAAAGGGCAGGGGTAATGGGGTAAAGAGGGATGAATACTGTGACGACATCACAATTAATGTCATAAACTGTATCACCACCAATCAAATGAGGTGGAACTGAGTGTGCCAGTGGCTACAAGAAAGCCAACGTCGTATTTACATGTAGGTGGCATGTGCTCATTGCTAACGTCATTCTGACATACTGTATGGCACAATAAAGATATGTATAAACGAACAACAGATATCGTTATAGGGTGTCGGTGATGGGATAGTACAAGCCACAGGCGAAACCGAAGAAGACGTGTACGAGATGAGTGCAGGACTGACAACAAAAGTGCCGAATCAGCTCTCCTTGGAAAACACAGAAGGACCCTGGGGAGCTTCCAGTTCAAGTGGGTGTGGAGATACTACGAAACAGTGACGGAAATAGCGAATGAAGATGACAAGGTCAGACTGGCTGTGTTTTTGAACGTATTAGGTACGGAAGGAGTAGATCTATATGAAACATTCCAGTGGCAAGAGGACGAAGACAGGAATAAGATCGATGTCGTCATACAGAAATTTGATGACAATTGCACTGCCAAAACCAATGAAACCTATGAATCATATAGATTCTTCAACAGATTGCAAAATGCAAGTGAGATGGTGGACGCCTATATATAAGGAATCATGGACAGTTGCTCACCAGACGGCTGCTCATCAAGAAAATAGAAACGCGAACAGTTGCTCACCCTTGAGAAAATTTTAATTTTATTTCAGTATTTGGCATAGGCTCAGGAATAGGGGGACAGATGCCCTCGTGGAATTTCTCTGGGGGGGCAGAACCATATGCCATTAAATGTGAGCATGAATGTTTGTTTTTGTGGCGAGTGTCAATGGCGGGTGGAAATGTAAATTTTATGAGACGATTAATATGTATTTTTGTCGACTGTGAAAGGTGTGATTAAATGGAGGGCAGACATATGGTTTTCTGCCCCCCCCCCCCCGTCTTCAGATGTCATCATTTCAGCGGAGACAGCGGAGAGCAGCAAGCTGGAGAAGGTAAATTGACAGCACTGGCGCGACATAAAAAATGAAATTTTGAACAGCACTGTCCCCCTGTGTTCGGACCTGGGTGTTCTGATGTTATGAGTTCACAGCCGAGACATCGGGAGAAGCCGAAGTTATGGCGGCACAGCAGGGAACACATTTCCAACAGTACCCCCCCACCCCCCGTCTTGCAGTAGTGCTTCAGCTCTGGTTGCCCCCCCAATATAAATGTTGTTCCCGTGCCACTAGTATTTGACGTCGCTATTACAACGGCGATGTAATTTTGTAAACCATATTGATAAATGGGTAGTTCCAATGACAGCAACAAATTTGTCTTATTAAGAGGGGCCACTGACCCCTTGTACACTATTCTTATACTATTTATTGAGATGGCTGACATAGATGTGTATCTGTATAATGAATATATACTAATTAGAAACATTAAACACATACTAAGGTTAATGTATACACATGTTGTAGCTACATAACTTGTCATTTCACCTGAGATATGTGACTTTATATTTGTGGGCCAAAATAAACTTCTGGCGATTGTTCTTTGTGACAGCCCATACCAATACCATAGTGTGTGCAGAGTCAAGGTAACCAA
>OZ023206.1:16416883-16462031 GCA_963995525.1 Escarpia spicata
GTTCCGACTTCTTACGCAAATTTGTAACTATGTGTTAGTGCAGACTCATTTTGAGTAGTTTTCCAAGCTAGTGGGATCCTCACATATACGGTAGCGTCCCTTGTGCTATGGTATAGGCAAAGGGTCAGGTTTTCGATGGACGGACCTTGGAGTATCTGTGGAGCCAGCAGTACAGCATTCCCAGTTTCCTCTCCCCGTGTCTGCAGGCCCAACTTCTCCGCTGCGTTATTGGGAGTAAACACACAGGCTAACAGTCACATAGGATGATTCTGATTGGCACTAACAAAATACTCGTCCTCTGGAAGGGATAAAGCAGGAGTTCATACGATCACAAGGTCAAAAACCAAATGAAGTCCTTCGTTGGATAATATAACTACATGCAAACACGCATAAGACAGTTTCCCGAAGTATATCTGACAAGCGAGTAGCAAAGTTTTCTCCATGGTTCTCCCGATGCAGATGTTTAACTTTAAGGGTAGCCACTACTCGAAAATGCCAATATAACCAATATGCCATATCTCTGTTAATATTGAACATATCATAACCAGATTTGGAGCACTGATTAAAAAATTAATGGTATATGATGTGTGAAATATGGGCACGTTTGGTTGTGTATTACCACGGCAATGAACGTTTCAAGTGAGATGGATTTTCACATCCTTGAAAATTATCATGCAACTGTCAAGAATCATCAGCTAGAACACTCCTTTGTGCAATAAGGTGGTTTTGGGCAAGGATGTCTGACTTCACTGACTGTTGTTCAGGTTTGAACAGTTTTCAAGACGTTATAAAAAAACCTCAAACCTAAAGTCCCATCTCACAACAGTCATTGCATTCAAACTTCCTTGCCCAAAACCACCTTATTGCACAAAGAAGTATTCTATCTAATGATTCTTGACAACTGCATGATCACACATACAGTTGTTAGCTCAGAATAATTTTCAAGGATGCATGCCCCTCTGTCACACTAGAAATGTTGATTGTCATGGCACTGCACAAGCAAATGAGCCCACATTCCACATATCATGTACTATTCATTTAACTAATTAGTACTCCAAATTTGGCTAAGATATGTTCAGTACTAATAGAGAAATGGCCTATGGCTGTTTTCGAGTAGTGGCTACCCTTAAAGCTACGATTCCATATATATATATATATATATATATGTACCGGTATATATAATTTTATTATATATATATACATATATGGAAACATGTAAGAAAATGGCATGCAGAATACTTCTGTATTGACGTCACTTCTTGGAATTTCCTGTCCTATTCCTGATCCATTCAACTCACTACATGGGACTCTCATGACCTACTATGGTGTATATTTGTTACACCAGATAAAGTGGTTGTCATCACTGCATTCCACCATCAGTTAAAACTGGTGTGTATTAACTACAGCTTCTTTCCATGCACAGTTGCTAACTGGAATTCAATTACCATCAAATTTCTAACTGAGATAAAACATCAATTTTTGCATGCTGAGTAGAGACAAACTTACTAGTGTAATGTATTATGAACTCTGCAGATGGCATCCATATTTTTTTCAACAGTTAATAATGATGTCTTCTTTCTAATTTGCTTCAATAAGCCTTCAAAATGTGTTCCCAATTCCACTGATGATTATTAATAGCAGGATTATAATGGTACCATAACAATTCTTCTATTAAGAATGTAGGACGTATAGATACGAATATCAAATACAGATAGGGGCTTCCGGAAAAAGTAAAATATAAATATGCAAAATTGGCATACTTAAATACAAACATGTATCTGACACCAAGCTTGGTAGGTTACTCTTGAAATAAATCAATTTCAATTCTATTATAAATGTTTTTTATAAGAAGAGTCTACCTGCTCTGGCTGTAGCCTGTCCAATGGCAAACACTGGAATCTGTCTCCACTTGTCCCTCAATATCTTGTTCCATTCTGGAAGCAAACGAAGACAGTGAATCAGTGCAAAGTATTTAAAATGTGGTTAGTGCTTATTAACTTAAAGCCATGATGTCTGGTCCTTACTTATTAAAATTTATTCATTATTCTTAACACTATAATAAATTACGGTGAAGATATACTGCCCACAAAACTGTGATTAATAAGCTCAACAGATAGGTTGAAGCTGTGAACATTAACCATTTGAAAGTTGCACAAATCTGCCAAATGTTAACAAAACATTCAAAATGTAATCAGCTGGCAATGGCCCTTATTGATTCTGAAATTAGCTTGATCCCATGTGCCTTACCAAATTAGGACTACTGGAAAGTATAAATTATTCAGTGGACTTCCTGCTAATAATTACCTAACGGAACAGACAACCTCCCTTTAAAAACAGAAGCGTACCTAACTTGTTGTAGTCTGCCTTTAGTGCCCTTTCGATGGCTTTGACGACCCTCGGACTGGTCAGAATGAGGCTGGAGTAAGACTGGGGCGATGAAAGGGCATCGTACAATTCATCCAGATGAAGAAAATTAAAGCTGAGAACTGGCAGGACTTTGACGGATAAATCAGACTTGTCAAGCATCTGAGGATGGAACGCATAACAAATAATAAAAACATTTGCTGAATAAAGTTATTAAATATCAATTTTTTTTATAAAATGCCACAATGGTTTCAGCTATTTCTTTTGGGTCTTACCGATCTTATATATTTTACAGGCTACATTCTAAAACTTACGAAGGCATTTAGTTTCTTACTTCCTCAAAGGTTCAGGTATTTTTTTCTATTCAAAACTTTGTTAAAGTTTTGTTGTTTTAGGGTAAGCTTTTGCAGCATGAAATTGCTTGAAGAAATGCGTGAATGAATAAATGAAATTGTATTTGACCAATATGTTTACAGGTACGTTAATATGATATAGCAAATGTAAACTGTCAGAAGAAAAGGCATTAAAAAGCTGTCACAAGAGCCATTGTGTATCTGCCATACCTCTAAATTGTTCACGTTGCTCATAATCTTAAAACGTACAATTTTAAACATTGACTGAAATATGCACTGACTGATTCTCATGAGATGAAATATTCAGTGTGAATGTTTAGTTATGGCATAAAAAAAAAAAAAAAAACTTTTGACCAAAAATTCACATTACCTCAACATATGGGTCAGTCACAGAATCTCCTTCAGAGGCCTTCAGCAACAATATTGCACCCTTGATGACTTCCATTTCACACGAGGATGCTACTCATTCAAAACACCTACAAAATATCATGAACAGCATAAACCATCATACATGACAGGGCTGGGGTCAATTCCATTTAATAAATTCAAATTCCTGTCAATTTAATTACCTGTAATTCCATTTAAATTAATTTGTTTTCAATTCCAATTCAATCCCAAATTAATCCTAACAAAGTTTTCACACAACTATACTGGTAATAATTTCCACATCATTGGACGAGGCTGTCCTTCAATCTTTGTTTCTTTAACACCTTCAGTCATTCATTGTACAGTGCTAATGATCGAAAATTGAGCAGTCACTTGGCTAAAGCATGAGTGAAACCATTCTTTCATGTACATGAATGTGCGACAGTCGACCGACTCATCTACACTCCAGTTCATATGCAATTCTAGGGTTGAAATCGGAAATAAAACCAGATGGCAGTCAATATGCAAGAAAATGAAGCTCAATTCATTTTCTTTCAATTTCAATTCAAGTTACTCAAAACCTGTCAATTCAAATTCTGCTAAGTCAAAATCTCTCAATTCAAATTCAGGGATTTAATTGCATTGAATAATTCCAATTCATTTTTTATTCACCCAGACGTGTTAAATGCATAAAATCTGGTTAGCAAAGTGATATGTAATGTGATGTATTCCTAAAGTAATATGATAATTGATAGGATCTCATCAGGGCAGTGAGGGCACTACCACAATATTTTAATGAAATTCCAAATGGAAATGAAACTTTGTAGAATATTTCATTTAGAATCATGAAACAAATACCATTTCATTTATTTTTAGTTACCACACATTCAGGCTAAATAGAACAAATGTTGAAAATAAACGTTCGTCCTCTACCAGGTCTAAAAGAATTATAAAATAAATTGTAATTATGTATGCTGCCTCTCATGTCGTTTGTGGCATCATCTAGGACATATGATTACATCATGATAGATGTGACTTGAATTAATGAAACTTTATTTCAACAAAAACAGACATAATAAAGTAGCTAATTATTAAATTAAGATATATAAAATTGTTGAAAAAGGGCAAGAAGAAGTGTACCACACATAATTACATGCCCTGTTACCCAGAACACAGTACAAAACGTGACATCACTTAGAATACATAATTATCATATCCACGTCATGTCTAAATCACGGCAGGCCATTCGCAAAAAAGAAGTTAAAGTAATAATATATAACCCTAACACCTGAATTTTATTTCAAAAATACCTACTCATTAATTAATACATAACTGTTCAATAATTTCTCGTTGTATTTGTTTTTGAAAAGATGAATATTGTGACAACAAATTATTGAGTTATCAAGAGAATTCCAGGGTTTAACACCTTTAACTGATAGGCATACTTTTCAAATTAGTACGAGCATAATAATGTGTAAAATTATGGACTTTCCCGATCGCATAGTCACAGTCATACTCACTAAAAAACTCTTGTATATTCTTTTACGATATGCCTTAAACATAAGTTCTTAACTCCAATATACCATATACTTTAAGATTGTGCAGATTATAGAATAATCTTGATGTATGGTCCAACCTCTTAGCACCACAGAGTAACCTTATTACTTTTGTTCTGTAGAAAGAGCTGCAAAACTAGGCATGCAACATTTGTTGAGTAAGTGTTGCCTCATATTTTAGCACAGCACATAATATAAGACTTGTCCATAATAACACCACACACTGCATAAAAAGGGACGACACTTGCCATTATAACTTGAGTTTGACCTATCTCTGTGCGCTAGTCTGCGCTACTGTGGCCGTGTGTTACCACATCGCGCGCATAAAATGAGCGATATAGCAGCGTATGTTGATGTAAACTGGGGCGCTATTTACACCTTAAAAGTGCACTAAGCCGCAATATTCTTAAATGTAAATATGCCTGGGATAATGTTGAATGGTGGAACACACTGAGGTACAAACTTAGGCAAAACTCAAGTTATAACGTCCAGCGAAATCGAGGTGGGTCTGGATTCGACACAAGTGCCAAAGGGACAGCCGACACTACACAGTACTACTACTCTAAGACTAAGTCTTAACTTAAGAATTAAGTTTAACTTCAAACAAGTCTTAGTTTAAAAAGTCCCATTTCTTAAAACTATTTAATGTAGACTTGATGGGTACACAAAGTTCAAACAACTGCTTTCGGCCGACGGTAACGACACCAGTTACTTCACAACTGCAATCCTTTTACATTATCAATTAAGTTAACAGTTATCTCAGTCAGTCTATTCTGTCATTTCTGACAGTGACAGATCTGTACCGTATCCGTACTGTTGTCTGAGCGATATTAAAAGAAAACAACGGCAATACGACGGGGCTATAACTATGTCAGAGGTCCTTGAATGTACTACCTTTCAGACTGCCGTCCCATCATATGTGTCCTCAGTCCTGGACCCATACGGTAGCTGTTACTGTTTGTGAATAACAAACAATGACCAAAGTCGAACTGGAATGCCAAACGTTGACACTTGATTGAAGCCAGGCGCGCATGAATACCGGTAACTTTCTTCCGGTTCACGAACTTCTCATTCCCACACAGCCGTTGCTGGTCTGTCACCTTTAAACATAGTGCAAACTAAGATGTTAGTGCTACTAGCACTATTAAAGTTACTATTCAATGACGTCTAAAAAATGTTGGTAATGAATGTGTACTTCTTTCACATGTAACAGTATATCTCTATGTGAAGATGCTACAACAGGCGGCTGGCCAAGCACTGCTGTGTAGAAAGCATTGGGCCAATCAGTTTACACCTCCATCAAGCATATTGGAAAGTATAACCTGCTCCGCCCCCCCCCCGGGTTAAGTAATTAATGGCACTGTCCACTGTGAGAGCAACATTTGCATGTTATTCCTTATGGCTCTGACTCGCTGATAACAATGTCTTTCATTATGGACTTCCTGGCACACATAAAAAGATTATGCCTTTTTTATGGTCAGAACTGGTAACAAGTACAAGTCATGTGACCAGTTTTTCTTCGCAATTTTGTACGTATTTCTTCCTCCTACAAGTGCTATCTTGTGCAAATGCCGTGTTTTTACATCCCCCGACAATGACTCGATGTACTTTTGTATACTTCTGCCAGAGTATACAAGTATAAGAGTTTGGCGAAGCGCAAAAGTGAGTGCTGTCACATCTGATGATCGCAAGAGGGCAGCACGTTCGCAGCTTCGCCAGTCCACCGTGAGGAACCACTATATTGGCAACGGCGCGCACTTTATTCGAGGCAAACTCGGCAGTGTTTGTGACAGGCTTGGGCTTACTGATGACACAGCAGAGTGACAGTCATAAACTACAGGTGACGCAACAGGAAGGGTGGGGGGAAAGTGAGAGAGAGGGGGGAGGGAAGAGTGGGATAAAATACAGAGTGCTTGTTATTTCGGCAACCTTACGAAAGTGTCGAAAGAAAAGACCAGCGAGACCATGCTTATCGGAAAGAACCTGCTTCTGAATTCGGGATACCAGTCTCCGAACTAAAAACAGTTATATAGAACACCATCGGAGACATCAACGACTGGGTGGGTGTGTGAGTGAGTGAGTGAGTGAGTGAGTGAGTGAGTGAGTGAGTGAGTGAGTGAGTGAGTGAGTGAGTGAGTGAGTGAGTGAGTGAGTGAGTGAGTGAGTGAGAGTGAGTGAGTGAGTGAGTGAGTGAGTGAGTGAGTGAGTGAGTGAGTGAGTGAGTGAGTGAGTGAGTGAGTGAGTGAGTGAGTGAGTGAGTGAGTGAGTGAGAGTGATATATATATATAAATATATATATATATATGTGTGTGTGTGTGTGTGTGTGTGTGTGTGTATACATGGAGAGGGAGGGAAGGGTGAAGGGATGGAGTGACGAGGGAGGGAGTGAGGGAGGTAGTAAAGTAGGGAGGCAGGGAGGGAGGGAGGGAGGGAGGCAGGCAGGCAGGCAGGCAGGCAGGCAGGCAGGCAGGCAGAGGCGGAGAGACGGAGAGACGGAGAGTGAGAGAAGTGTATCACTCAATGCATCCGTGTTGTAATTAATGAAATGATGCTCTACAAGTTGCATCCAATCCATATAGGTCGGCTTTTCAATTACCGATATTCTATAATGTCATCGCGGTGCTTCAGTCTCCACGATGTTGATCTTGGTCGATCTTCGTACATGTGTACGTATTGTTGACAAGAATCGTCGCATTGCTATATCCGGTGGATGCTAATAACGAGTCATACAAGAAATTATTTATAAAACAATGTTATGTCATAGTTGTAGCTATAATCTAGTTTTAAAATACAATGCCACAAGAACATCCAACATAAACAAACCACGTCATCAACATTTTGCAGCCATATTATTACGTTGTTGGCCAAAGGCCTCAGCATATCGTTTCCAGTTCTGCCTGTCTTGCGCTATCCTCTGCCAGATGGAGCCCTTCCACTACTCATCTAATTCGTCTCTACACAGTCTCGTCGGTCTTCCTCTAGATCGTTTCTCTTCGTAAGGTCTCCAGGTTGTGATACGCGATGTCCATCGGTTATCTCGTAGTCTGCTGAAGTGCCCTGCACAGGTCCACTTCTGCTTCTGATTTGTTCTATCACGTCTATGACATTTGTTCTCTCTCTTACCCAGGTGTTTGTTTTTCTCTGCCGATATGTGATGTTTAATATACGTCTTTCCATCCTTGTTTGTGCGGCTGCTAGCTTGTTCTTTGCCTGGATGGTGAGTGCCCATGTTTCCGCACCGTATGCCATCGCTGGAAGTATGCATAAGTTGTAGACTTGTCTCTTCAAACAGCTTCCAAAGTTACCCTTGAAGATGTCGCGGTGGTTGGTGAATGCTGTCCAACCAGCCGGCCGTGATTCTTCTTTGATTATCCTTGTCTTCGTTTGTGTCTCTCTTGCTGTATCGCTGTCCCAGGTAGACATACCTTTCAACGTTCTCTATCTGCGTGGTATATGTGTGTGTGTGTGTGTGTGTGTGTGTGTGTGTGTGTGTGTGTGTGTGTGTGAGTGTGTGTGTGTGTGTGTGTGAGTGTGTGTGTGTGTGTGTGTGTGTGTGTGTGTGTGTGTGTGTGTGTGTGTGTGTGTGTGTGTGTGTGTGTGTGTGTGTGTGTGTGTGTGTGTGTGTGTGTGTGTGTGTGTGTGTGTGTGTGTGTGTGTGTGTGTGTGTGAGTTTGTGTGTGTATATTATATATATATATCAGAAATATATATATATTGGTGTGTCGTTTTCTACCATCATTCTTGTCTTCGAAATGTTCATCTTAGGACATTGTTTTTCACTTTCATCAGCTAGCTCCTGCAGCATGTTTTGTAGTTCTTGCGGTGTAATAGCGCATATGAGTAAGTCGTCGGCGAAGCGAAGATGACTGAGATATTCTCCATCTATACTCAAGCCTCTGGTTTCCCAGGTCAATCTTCGGATAGACGTTTGAGTGTTGCCGTAAGCAGCTTGGGCGATATGGTGTCACCCTACTGTACTCTCCTCTTGATGTTGATCTTGTTGCTTGGAATCTCCTCATCTTATGTTTTGTTATTTACCTTACATTATACCAGGTTTAGCATAAGGTTATATGCTTGTACTTTTTAAATTATAAATTAGACACGAATCTATTGCATGTATCATTTGAAATGTTTGATTGGTTAAATAAAGCAAATTCTTATTCCTTTTAACTGTGTTAACAAAAGTCAGACGTATCCAGAACTCCGCTGACGGTTTGTGCACATACATAACGTCGGAAGACAGCGGGGTAGGGGTGGTGTTGGAGATTTGTTTGCGGAGACGTTAAACATTTTAATATTTTGTCTTGCCTTTCACTCTGATTCATCGGTCACTTGTAGAGAAACATTTCCGCGAGTACAGTCTCAATCTTGCCACGAAAAAACAAGGATGCAAGAATATTGTTGAAAATTCTCAAGAAAAAAATACGATCTGCTTTCCTAAAAATCCTAAGTTAGTAATCTTTTACACCAAAATACAAACTGGAATGGTGATTACGCGAAATTTTCAAAAAACAACACTCAATATTGGAGATAAGCGCCCCTCTTTCAACATTTGGTGATGAGCTCCCTTGCTCCACCCCCCCCCGGATCCAACGCCTACTCAGTTGTTATCAGGATACGTGGGCCTGTTCATGATATCCCTATGTTGGTTGGTGCAACCCCCATATATATATATATACAATGTATTATGCTGTGGATCGGTGGGGGTAATTAACATATAACATAGTTTTACATAATTGTCATTAAACGTCTATTGAATTAGTTGTTTCCCATGACGAGGGGAAATGCATGAAAAACTGGTTGCTAAGTACGCACACACGCACGCACGCACGCACATACGCACGTATGTCTGTTTTTATATGCATGTATGTATGCGTGTATGTGTGTATGTGCATGAGTTTATGCTTGTACGTGTGTACATGCGCCGTGTTGCGTGTGTTTATGTGTGTATATGTGGATCGTGACTTTATGTACGAGTGCATGTACGTACGTGTGCATGTATGTACGTGTGCACGTATGTATAAGAGTGCATGTATGTACAAGTGTGCGCGTATTTACAAGTGTGCGTGTATGTACAAGTGTGCATGTACGTACGTGTGCATGTATGTACGTTTGCATGTATGTACAAATATGCATGTATGTACGTGTGCATGTATGTACAAGTGTGCATGTATATACGTGTGCATGTATGTACGTGTGCGTGTAAGTACAAGTGTGCATGTATGTACAAGTGTGCCTGTATGTACAAATGTGCATGCAACGTTTTTTTTAAATCGTTCGTATGCACATACGTTCACCCTTTAAAAAATTACTGATTATACATTGTATTAGGAAACACTAATTATAGATTACCCTTAAAATGACCTTACGAAATCTTATTGTGTATGTATATATATATATATATAATATATATATATGTATATATATTATTTTTAATATTCATTATACTATTTATATAATAATAATATACCCTAATACTAATAACACTTGTATGCAATAATATTTATGTATGCAATCATATTTAATATACTAGTAATACAAACTCTCAAATTGTGTCATTATTATCAGATTCCTGCATGCTGCGTTATTAATTTTAAGATATGTAGTTTTTCGAATTGTTTTCTGCTTCCTGTGAAATATCCTGTCCTGTTGAGACGAAACAACCAAGCCGTCACAAATACCACGAATCTTACATGTTGGAAGAAACCATAAAACAACTTCATCTCTGTGAAACCGCACCAGTGCGGTGATTCGTTCCGAGTTTGTGGCACGCGTCGCTCGGGTTCTCTCAGTAATTAATAAGCTCCACTACTAGGGCGTCTTGGCCAACTCTCTCATTTGTCGCTAGATTCTTGCTCGTTCCGCGCTGCAAGAGTTCCAATGTCTGCAATTCCGTTCTTTTTACTCAACTGTTTTTTAAGGTTGTTGTCTGTTCCGTGGCCAGGAATCAGCCAGGGTGGTAATTACTCAAAAGAAATTAGCTGTCGTGAAAGCGAGAACATCGCAACCACTAAGACACCAGAGAGATGAGCTGCGAAAGTATACGTATCATCTGAATGTTTTGCTTACTCTTCGCGGACTAAAAATTCCCAAATGCGAAACGTGTTCCGGTTTTATAATAATTATTTAATCTAGTTTTAAGAATGTTATATTAATTAATATAAAAAAGAATTACAGATAATCTTCCTTTAGTGTCGTAAACCTACCATATACCCCGACGATATGCCGTGTTTTGCATACCATGCGTTTAATCCAACCAAGTCGTTGATGTGTTCATGGGTATCACATGCATTTTTAAACTTTTTAATTTTTTCTCTTCGTCCAGTCTACTAATAAAATGGTGGCTTCACTCAATGTCTGCTAGTACCGAAGCTCCTGCAGTTCCAAGGATATCTTGTTATTGCGAATGATGTCTCCTGCATCGTTATCTTTGTATAAATAGTAGGATCCTAATTAAAAGTGGCTTCAGAATGCATAAAGCAGCAGCATCCAGCCCATCTTTAAAATCCGAATTTGTGGATTGGGGTTACTTCCTTCCCTGCTTGTATCGCATCTCCAACAGGATAATCGCCTTCTTCCTAATCATTTTACTTGACACCTCTGGCTTTGGAGGGATTTGCGGTGGAGTGGAGATTGAGAGCGACAGTCAGAGGGGAGTGGAGACTGTTGGTGCAGAGAGCAGCGACAGTCAGAGGGGAGTGGAGACTGTTGGTGGAGAGAGCAGCGACAGTCAGAGGGGAGTGGAGACTGTTGGTGGAGAGAGCAGCGACAGTCAGAGGGGAGTGGAGACTGTTGGTGGAGAGAGCAGCGACAGTCAGAGGGGAGTGGAGACTGTTGGTGGAGAGAGCAGCGACAGTCAGAGGGGAGTGGAGACTGTTGGTGCAGAGAGCAGCGACAGTCAGAGGGGAGTGGAGACTGTTGGTGGAGAGAGCAGCGACAGTCAGAGGGGAGTGGAGACTGTTGGTGGAGAGAGCAGCGACAGTCAGAGGGGAGTGGAGACTGTTGGTGGAGAGAGCAGCGACAGTCAGAGGGGAGTGGAGACTGTTGGTGGAGAGAGCAGCGACAGTCAGAGGGGAGTGGAGACTGTTGGTGGAGAGAGCAGCGACAGTCAGAGGGGAGTGGAGACTGTTGGTGGAGAGAGCATCGACAGTCAGAGGGGAGTGGAGACTGTTGGTGGAGAGAGCAGCGACAGTCAGAGGGGAGTGGAGACTGTTGGTGGAGAGAGCAGCGACAGTCAGAGGGGAGTGGAGACTGTTGGTGCAGAGAGCAGCAACAGTCAGAGGGGAGTGGAGACTGTTGGTGCAGAGAGCAGCACAAAACAGTGGTGGGAAAGAAAAAAGAAGAGAAAACATACATCGAGGACGAACCAGTCTCACTCGGATATAGGGTCGCAACAACTCTGGCTTCAACAGGTTTTGTCATGCTGTTTCTTTCTAATAAACATATATGTTAATCCCCGTTTATGTCCTTCTTCCATCTTCCATTTCAGATATCAGCTCGCCATATTGCATGCATACGATACATTTTACATGTTCCCCTCTTACATGTATGTGCGCTTGTATGGCGGTTATGATTCTATTTCACGACTTTTCTATTCACCAAGCTGTGTATTTTTGAATAGATGACATATCACGGTATTACCACATTTCACAGGAACAGAAGCAGTAAGGTTATTGTTTAAACCAGCCAACGTGAAAGGGTGACGGTGGACAGGAAACCACGATGTCTAAATAGTTGCTCCTCTACCAAATAGATCTACAAACCAACGAAAAATGTGTCAAATGTACGTCCACGATTCTCTCGATCAACATCATCACGGACCTTTCACGCGTAATTAGTCTTACAAATGCAAACACCACGAGGGGCTACAATTTCTCCTCGCCGAGTCAACAGTGCTGCCGAAAGGAACAAGTCAAAACGTCCGATAACACCTGGTATATACGCTGTACGCCGACTAGTTTAATCCAGGTAATGCCGTCACCCCTTTCATGTACGCTATTCGCAACCATTTACGTTAGCGTCGCCGTTTCCCTGACGTTTGTCTTTGAAGCACGGGACAATTATAGGCTTCATTACCTGTTGTTCGGGGCGCGTGTTGATGTTTGCTTGCGGCGGGCGAAAGTGGCTGGCCGTCGGGCCGATTGGCGGTACTCAACGCGTGCCGTCGACCATTCCCCCGGGGAAAATAAATCCGGGGTAAGTATCGCGTTTCCAAATATTGTTATTCAATAGACGGCGGTCACGTGACCCGGCACGTGCGCTCACAAAGGGAGGGGAATTCGATGATTGCGCGTTAATTTGCGCCGTGTCTACGGAGTGGGGCTGGGGAGGGGTGATTCGCTTGTCGTCGCTCGCCAAGACCACCCACAGTCTACGGGGGCTATTGAATAGCTGAATTGTCTGGCAATTATGCACTGCTTTGAAAATAGTACAATTGTATTGTTTTAGTACGTGATTATAGATAGACTACGGGAAATGTGTGTGTGTGTGTGTGTGCGTGTGTGTGTGTGTGTGTGTGTGTGTGTGTGTGTGTGCGTGTGCGTGCGTGCGTGCGTGCGTGCGTTCGTGTGAGCACGTGTGTGCGTGTGGCGTGTGCGCGCGTGTGTTTAGCTTCTAGTGACGTATAAAACGACATATACAAAATTAATATTTAAATACTGTTAAATATATAGTTTCTTGACGTCTTATTGTGGTCAGTGGAGTAGAGAAGATACAGGGTGTTCCATAAGTCTGGAATCATAGGAAACATGTACCGTCATTACTCCTGACAACATTCACCGTGTGTTTGTTGACTGGATATCTCGACTGGATTTGTGTATCGGGAACAATGGTGGACACATTGAGCACGTTCCGCGAATTTGTATTGCACTGCCATTTTTCATTATTTTTCATTCCCAGGCGGTTCTTTTTATTTTTCTTATGATTCCAGACTTATGGGATACCCTGTATATACTCGTGTCTCACCACCTAAAGTTTTCTAGGGGGCTCAACCCCTTAAAAGTCTCCTCGGTGCGATGCCCCGACCCGATTAGTCGCCTATTGCATACTCGTAGGCCCACCGTACACATGTGATCTAAAGGTAGGCCTATTTCTGTTCGCATCAATATAATTACATGGTGTTAAATGGTGTTAAATGGTGTTAAATGGTGTTAAATGCCATATGTGTACCTTGTCCGCTCCACTTAAGCAAATTTACTAATGTTGCGATCGCAGGTAGTGTGAGCCAATGTTACTTAACGCAACTTAGTTTGTGTCGGGTTAGTATTAACTGGAGGTGGTAAAGCTAGAGTGAGTTTAAGTTAGTTGTGTTAAGTGTTGGCATGTGCATTAATTTATTACTAGGTCAGCGACTGTAGTCGCACTATTCTTTACATATTAAAATAAAATTGTTTATATTTTATTGTTCACGTATTTTTGTATTTTTTAGAATATCAGTATTCGGTAGTTAGTTAGCTAGTTAACGTGAATGCTTGCGCGCGTGCATTCACATGCACACAAACACAAACACACGCGCACACGCACAGTGTGGTCGCAAACACGCGCACGCACGCTCGCGCATGCACGCACACGTGCACAGGCGGACAAGCACACACACAGGCACACACACACACGCACACACACACGCGCACACACACGCACGCACCCACCCCACCCTCCACCCCCACACACACCACCTAGATCATGGCCGCTGGACGCGTTTGACAGGTGGTCGCTCACTGCAGTTCCGTCAGTAGGAATTTGATCGCCTTGTTTGCTTTTAGTAATTTTAAGAACGCCCGTGTACAATAAACAGTTTGCTTTCACTATCCACATACATTTTATGCATGGCGATTATTCACGTCATGATTTCTATATGTAATGTTTTACTTCCAACTCTGCGCCAATTGTTTTAAAATACAGAATGCTCCGTCGGTCAACGAATCAGTATTCTTAGATGTACTGTAGGTGCCATTGCTCCTCAAAATTAACACGTGCGGCTAGAATGAGTAGGTTTCCATTATAATTAGGCTAATTATTTGGCGGTTTATATTTTATTTGACTTTGCAGTTAGGCCCTACAAACTGAGCGATTGAAACAGTGTAGGCCCTTACAACTGTTCCAGAGAGAGCTGAGATAAACTTATATTTAAACAATCATTGTTTTGACCGAACCTGTTATAGATGTATCGATTCTATTTCTGTGTTACGACTATGTGTAATCGTATATGTGAATTCAAATCATCCCGTTTTTCATATTTTTTCTTACTTTATGTGATGCCATGGAGTTGTATTTTTAGATGAAAATAAAACATTGATTGATTGACCAATTAATTCTTTTTCCACATATCTGAGCAGAAACAATTACCGTCGACGCACATCGTCTGTCCCTTTCTCCAGTTAAATGGTGAATTAATATTAGTATATTACTAGCAATTAATAAAACAATTAGCCGTCGAATTAATATGTCACAGGACTCCCGTGCTGTCAATATCCGCCCCGTGCAGACACCTGTTGCTGTCCGCTTGTCTGGCATTGCCATCGGCTGTCTGGCCGTCTCAGACCGTGGACAAAAGCCGCCGTCGGATTACGCTGGACGCGGCCGTGACGTCATGAAAGGGAGACGCTATTTAAGAGATGCTGGAGGCGGGGCGCGCGACACTCCAGGGCGAGTTAGATGAGTTCGGATCGGCGACGGACATCACTTCATATCTGACGCTCACACCGACCAAAGGTTAGTTGTATACACTGAAGATATATATTATATCAATGTATACAAAATTAATAATAAGTATGGTGGATAACTAAAATTATACTTCACGAATACATTTGTAAGATTATCTCCGGTCTGTATGTACATGTTTGTTCAGGTAAATAAATGTATAGGGTATATGGTTATTTTAACAGCCTATTTGCACACGTTTATATTATGATTATTTTGATAGAATACTACCACGTTTTATAATGGTTTTCGTATAATAAAATGTATGTTTTTGTATTATTAATATAAATTAATACGGCAAATACGTATATTTTGCTTCCTCTAATATAATAGAGATTGCAAAGTAAAATGTAAAGAAATATAACAGCCCTGTAACATTGCAAGTAACCAAAAGCGTATGGAGCGAGGTGGCGATGGTTCAGTTTATGTAAGAATCACATTTTATGTTTGGTGAACGTGTTTAATCCGCACACAATCGTCTAGAGGTTCCCGTTGCGTGGACTTGTAATGTTTTAAATCACCGTAGCTGTAAGTTGTCGGCGTGTGTTCACGCGTCGGTGCGTGCGTGCGATGCGATATCTTTGAACGTGCAACTGGGATGCATTATGTCAACCAGAGATGCCCTACGCATGACGCTGATATGTGTGACATAATATCGCGTCACCGTAACATATCCGTAACATTAATTTCAGGGATGTGGCGACAACATTACGCAATTGTCGCTACCGCCACTTTCCGAAATGCACTTAAGAGCTATTTATTAAAACACGAATTCACGTGGTCAGAACACATTTTAACTGGCAATATTCATAAACGAACTTTGTTCAAGGAAAACTAGACAACTTGTAGTATAACATATTACTTTAATTAGTATTTGTCCAGATTAATAAAGAATTAAAATATTTGAATAACGTGTATTATTTATAGTATTATTATTGGTACATTATTATAATAATAATTATTATCATCATTATTGTCAACTTTAGGCACGCTATTATCATTTATTTAAATACAATCATTATAATAATTATTACATTACTATCACTATCATTATTTCGCGTATCGTTTTCACTATTATTACTAGAACTATCATTTGTTTTATTCGTGCTCAAGGAAAACAAATTTACACCATAACGAATGTGTCAATAAAAAGTTTCACCCGTCAAAGACGCAGCCCGACTCAGCGGCCCGCCACGCGACAAGCGTCGTCCTCGCTCCCCGATCACTTTCCGAGAGAAGGACTTTTTGCGTCCTTGTTCGTAAAACTAGCCCGCCGCGGGCGTTCCGGTTTCGAACGACGTTTAAAAACTAATTAGAAATGGTCGCAATATGGCGGCGTTTCGCCGATGTGTTTATTTACCCGAGAGCTTGTTCGCTATCGTCCTCGAAACGGACACTTTGCGTGTGGGTGGTTCTGGCGGATCGCTGCCATCTGGGGCGACTGCGAGGAGAGATGGACGCCAAATAAATATAGCAGACGACACTGACGTTTTCTCGGCTATGTTTAGTATCGATGTAACTCAATGTGACATTTTCATTAATAATTTTTGTTAGAGAAAAATATGATATAGTTTTTATTAATTTAAGCTTCTTCGTCAGTTACTTTAGTCAACCGCGAACGCAGTATGATGTTCAAACCTATATTGACTTGTGTTGTACGGCAGTGTGGCAAAAAATGCACCAATTTAAAGACAATCTGGTCTAATTATCTTTCATTAAGGCAGAACTGGTTAAACATTCATATAGCAGTAGTAGTAGTAACTACATAATAAATAAAAATGCAATGTTAGTACCATTCTTACACATTTTGCAAATGTCGTCATTAGAAGCAAAGCGCCCCCCGGTGCACCTTGGCCCCATTACTGTACATTATATGGTATGCTAGTTTAAAATTCATATTCATAAATACTGTTTACATATATCTGTACATTGAGCCTATCAATAACCAACACGGTCATTATTCTCAATTTGGAAGTTTAATGTATTATATGAATAAGATAAAATAAAAATAAAAATAGCGCATAATAATTTAGTAGTCAATTTACATATAAATGGGGGTTCATCCCATAAATAGTTGTGAAAATTGCTGTACTTAATACTAAATGGATTAGTTTATGCACACAAAAACACTTCGATATACTTTACAAAGGGGGTGCGCTTTACTCCACTTCTGGGTTGCGATTTGCCCTGTATTGAACGTGACATTGGAATCACACAAAGTCACATTATTGCTCGCATTGTCTAATGATGCCTGTTATAGCAGGCAACATTATAATAAACTAGCGAGTTGCTATTTCACATGTTTGGTTAGTTCATAACTTACTATGGTTTAGTACGTCTTTTGTTGTACTGTTTCTGCAAACATCTAACGTAGCCAAAATGGCTTGGTATGGTTTGTTCAGGGGTGCGCTTTGCCCTACATTATTGTATATTTAAAACAAATACATTGGATTGATAAGTAGAGGCCTACTTTTGTTAAAATCATCGACATAATTTACTTCGATCGTTAAATAAACTGTTTTGTGAATGAGTGAGTAGCCTTATGTTATTGAATAGAGAGGTGGATAACCGTTTCCCTTTTCGCCGAATCGTGACTGGATCCGTTTTTTTAGAAACTAATTTAATAGTTTGTCTGATAACGTAATTTCACCGAAATGAAATAATCAACTTGTGCAATATCGTAGTCGATATTACCTATTGGAATTTTCGCGAAATTAGTTTGAAACGAGCGAAAAATTCGAATTGAGGGCGAACCTTTATTTGAATAATGGAATTGCTGTGAATGTCAGCACCATCGCATTATGAGAACAGCCCCAGCTCCTGTTATAACAACGGGGTGGGGGTTCTGTTCATTTTTTTAATCGAGCGGAAATATATTCCTACAAGCGAAACTCTTGCCTCGGGGGAATGGGGTGATTATATGCACCCATCACACTCCGCATACGTGCACATTGGTGTCATGTAGACATCTACCTTGTATAGTGCAGAACTGGAGATATGGAGCTAACGGAATTAGCTTCTTTAAACAATTTTTGGCATGCATTTTGTATGATATACTGGAAATTGAACACGTACATGTGTATCTGATTGCGTGTCTTTTTTCTTAACAATGGACTGGTGTTAGTAAAAATGCTCATCAAGTTGGAAAAATAATTAAACAAATAATTTAAAATGAATTTTCTTTATGACACAAGTATGAATTGAAACTCAAGTCAACCTGTTTGCTCTCTCTGGCAATCACTCTGGTGCCCCCTAAGTCTATCAACAGTTGTCTATGTCGGAATGATTTGCTACAGCCCAATGGTTGTTGACCGTTTTCTTTTCTCTGGAGTGAAACGTCTTGTGTTGGTTTCAAGTTCTTTCTTGTGGTCTTCCTGTCTTGTACCAAACGTTCTATCTGTTTCCCGTATGTCATTGATGTTGCAGATCTTGCATATAATTTGGTACATACAGACTGCTATCCTAATGTCTAGTTTCTCCTTTGGATGTTCTAATATGGTTCTGATATGCTGACGCGATATCGTAATGTTTTAGTACGTTTTATTGTCTGTACCGGTTCTGTTTGATTCTTAAAACAAAAATACACAGATAACAAACTGGAAGACATTGGCTTTAATAGGTAGCTGTCAAAAGTATAGTGAAATAGGTGAATAGTTTTGTTTCACCTGTACAAGTTACACTTTGCATTGAACTTTGAAGCCGTGCACAGATAATTAATTGAAAATAAAGTTTGTTGAGGAAAAATACAAGTAAAGCAATTTAGACAGGGCTCTCTAAAACACGCAACATTTTGTCAAATCCGGTACTTAATTATTATGCTCAATGTCATGCAAAGGAAATCAGAGATGGTAAGTAAACTTCATCAGAGATTCAACTGGATAACATCTTCCAAAATATGAACGAAATATATAAAAGCCATGACTTTTGTCAATGTGCCCATTTCAGGAATTCTGGCCCACATAAGCCTATTTATAATTACCATTTATGCCACGGAACAACATTTCGAAATGTGTTTATCATATTACCAAAATGTATTGTCTGTCTCCATTGCGGAATATTTTCTTGCTGGTATATTGAATTGATTAGATACTTATCAGTGTTTTATTTTGTAACCATGTCGATAGTTGCGTAACCTGATTGTGGCGTTCGGCTGTAGAATGGACAATTACACGAACTGTTCGACCGATATCTGGCACAACGGCGCCGTATTTAAGCCATCTCACGACACTTTGGACATCGGTGCCTTCTCTCGACCTGTCGTTGACCAGGATCCGAACCGCTACATACCTACGTCGTGTGCGTCCGCTTACAAGTAAGTAGTTCCTTAATCCATGCACTTCTTTTACGTCACAGCTGAATTACCACAATAGAGATACAAGACATGGAATGAATTCGTTATTTATATTCACGCTAGTTTCATTCTGAAATAGTCCATCTTTTTACTTGAGTAAATCAGCATGCCCCATGAACTATATATAACTTTTCTCTAAATTCATTTACATTTCTTACACAATTTGCAATTTTAAGATAACACGATGCAAAAGATTTAAAAAGTATATCCGCGTGTCAAATGCTTATTATTCCGTGGGCCAGACATGGCGAGCGATAACGTTGCAAAAGTTTAATTTATCGTACAGAATATCCAAAGACAAAGTGAGATACATGGTAACAGGTGTGATCAAATAAGTCAATATCATTAATGTTCTACATACTCTTTCTTAAACAGAGTTAAAATGGTAGTTTAACTCAGAATGCAACTATAAGACGGTAACGTTGGATCATTGAAAGTGCATCTGCTCCGAGGCGCCCGGGTCGTCCACGTGCCTGTTTCTATGTTAATTCGCTTGCATTGCTTTGAAAGAGGAGTTTCTCCTACGCAAGATACTGAACGTTGATCAAGTCTCCAACTCTCTTGGCGCCAATATAAATTAATTTAAGATCAGAGTACTGCAATGGTTTAGAATTGTGCACTTGATCCGTTGCTCCATGGTTGGGTATAAGCTAATACTACAGTAATTATTATGGATATCGTGAAATTGTCACAAAAACATTTAACGTATAAAGTTCACACAGAAACACGTTTAGGGGAGGATGGCCGATACCAGTGTGTATATTGGACCACCGCGATTTCTTAGCTTTGTGACGATACACCAGCTAATGGCGTCAATCGACGTATTTGCGGCAGAACAAGGTATCGACTGGCGAAGTCAAAATGACGGAGATTGCGCGCAAACAAAAACGGTGAGGACATTTCGTTTTTCCACCCTCTTGTTGTGATTGTATCGCAATTTCAAGAGTGTCACGCTCTGTAATTATTGATACTGCATCAACTAGATTTGCTTGTCGGGTGCCTGGAGGTCCTTCCTAATCATAGTAAAGCTCAGAAAGTTTCACTCCAACAGACACAGGAGAACGACATCCGGGTACCCAGGGTGTCGTGTTACCGATATTGGACCCGGAGGGGATATGTATTGGACTGGTGGTTCAATATATATCACAGGCGGTCCAATAGAGATTCCGGCGCTTATAAACAGGAATGCTGTTAAATCATAATCTATATACTACAACGAATCCGTCAATCGTAAACTATTTCAATCTATTTTATGTAGACTATGACTCATCTTACCTCAAATTTACCATTCTATAATATTATACTTCATGTTTTTCAAAACTCACACACGCACGTACACGTGCGCGCATACACGCCTACACGCCCGTCCGCTCATCTGCCCGCCCAGCCCCGTCCAGTCAGACTGATCCTGCCATGACAGACTTCCAATCATTGATGCATTGTTTTGTCTTTTGTTCTTTAGGGGTTCTTTTGGACCGCGCCTTTACTGCTCCCCAAAACGGAGATGCATGCTTAAATGCCAGCTTGAGGCCGCATGAGCTTGAGCTTAAGGCAGCATTGGTCAAGTACGGAGTCTATGTCGATTGGCCTAAGCAGAACCGATCTGATGGAGTTGGCCTATCAACTGGCCGACGTCAACGGAATCGACGGTTCAAACATGCTAAACAGTCGGCAAGTACCACGTGGTACCGAAAATTCATGAAACGTCATCCCGAACTTAGCTTGCGAAAAGCTGAGGCGACATCACTTGCCATAGCAAAATACTTCAACCGAATTAATGTTGGAGACTTTTTTATTCTCTCGAGGCTCTGGTGGATAAACATAACCCGAACGACCTGCACATATCTACAACGTTGATGAATCACACAAGAAACTTGGAGGCTACCGACTTGGCCCGAGAAAACGGCATCATTCTGTTTTCGCTCCCTCAGCACACCACTCATCGTCTCCAGCCACTTGATCGCACGTTCTACAAGTCGCTCATGGTCAACTGCGACCGTGCATGCGACAAATGATCGGGAACTGAGAAGACAACTGTGACGGTGGATGTCATTGCAAGGCTCTTCGGCGAGGCATACGTAGCCTCTGCAATAATGTCAACAGCTATCAATGGCTTTCGCCTCTCCTGTATTTAGTCTTGTGACCGCCATGTTTTCACAGACGAGGACTATGCGACGACAGCGCGTTTTGGCGATCAACCTGCACAAGCACCCGACGATCCACTTGCGCAAGCACCCGACGATCAACATACACAAGCTCCGGCGATGAACCTGCGCAAGCACTCGGCGATTAACCTGCGGAAGCACTCGACGATCAACCTGCGCAATAAACCGGCGATCAAGCAAGCTCGGTGATAATTACATGTGCGGACGGAAGGTGCTTTTTTCGGTCTGTGGTCATTAGCTTAGATGTTACACTGCAAACCGCAACCCGTGACCATTATGGCAATCTAACGCACACCATATCCAGAATAGTCGAGACCAATGAGGCAGACAGTCTGCGAGTCAAAGTGATACGTCATCTGTGTGAACATTTTGATGATTACAGACATATCGACATACATGCCGTAAACGCAGACCTTCCCGAGCACAAATACTACGGCTCAATTGAAGAGAGGACGGAGGCAATGGCGAATCAAACAGAGATGGTTGTCTATATTGAGACCATTGCTACGTCGAAATCTCTGCAGAGGACGACCGAAGTTTTCGTTGGCACCTCAAAGATGGTGTATGGGAGGGAATGCAGTGCTACCAAACCGCCCATAAGACTCCAATTCCTCTCTGCATGGCGTAACTGATGCAGGCCACTGTAACTGCTTAATACCACGAAACACTTTCATATTCATAACTCCACAAATCCTATCGCCTGTTTGGAATTTCAACCACTAACAGCGCGGACCGACTACAAAAACAGAGATACCGATGTCCAGCCCGTATGAACAGAGGTTATCGCGGACGACGTCGTCTCAACCGCGAGCAAAGAAGACAAAACTGAGCAACAAACCAAGAACCACACGACAATTCAAAGTGGCAATGATAGCGGGCTCCAAAATGTCGGCGACAAAAACTGGGAAATCTTGGTTCTGCATTCTCTGTGAAGAGGACAGAGTGGGGGACATGGTCCGGAGTGAGAACTGTGGGACATGGATTCGTGCGACCTGTGCGGGGACACCCCCCGAACCACCAATGTGATATGTGTTAACCACAGGCAATCCGCCAGTTAGCACCTATATAGCGCGTACTGTCCAACACATAGGGAATGGACGAATTATCTGTGTTACGGTTCTATAAAAGTCTGAACAGTCTATCTTGATGTGTGCTATGTTTTGTCATACGATGACCGTTGGTCCAACATTGATCCCGGGTTGGTCCATTATACAGAACCGTGACACATATATTGGACCGATGTGACCTTTTCTTGTTCTTAAGTCTGCTCAGAAACGCCCGAACGTATATCACTTTGGTGACTACCTTTAGTTTAGAATAGTTTCCACCTAAATCTTTCAATCCGCCGTGGTGTAATGGATCAAGATGTTTAGGCGGTCCAATATCGGTCATCCTCCCCTAAAGTTTACAGAATCACGAGAAACGATGGTGAATTCTTTAACAATAGCCTATGTAGTTATATAGTGCGAACAAATGCATTTCTACGAAAGGAATTCACAAAAGACAACATTATGCTACTAGGCATCGAACCTTAGAAAACAAACACAAACAATAACATTGTGTGTCTGCTTGTATTATCTTTAAACAAAGATGTCAAGAAATGGAGGCGCCAGTTACCATCAGTATGTGAGATTACCCGTTTCACCCAATGGCAACACTCATCCTATTACGTCCGCTGGGACGCATCGGAGGCGCCCGTGATAGAACGGCGCGTTATGCAAGCGGATTATGATTTTCTGGCGAGCGTACAGGGAGACATGTGCGCTATCCCGTTCCGAAATCCCCCCGGGATACGTTGAGTGACCCAGCTGGGCGTTGTCTGAGGAGTATCGGGCAAACAAGTCTCTTTTATGTTCTCCAACGGCGTGTAATGCTGTCATGACTAATAGCGCCTGATTGACCTGACAATATAGGCGAGAGAGACGCGGCGCGGAATGTTTATTTTACGTAATGTTTCGCTAAATTGTTAGTACGACGTGTTGCATTCAAGGAGGGCACGCATGTATTAAATTTATACTCCGGCGTCGGTTTTTCCCTGCGTGTGTGCGTGTGTGCGTGTGTGCGTGTGTGCGGGTGTGCGTGTGTGCGTGTGTGCGTGTGTGCGGGGTGTGCGGGTGTGCGGGTGTGCGGGGTGCGGGTGTGCGGGTGTGCGGGTGTGCGGGTGTGCGGGTGTGCGGGTGTGCGGGTGTGCGGGTGTGCGGGTGTGCGGGTGTGCGGGGGTAGTGGGTGTGCGGGTGTGCGGGTGTGCGTGTGTGCAGGGTGCGGGGTGTGCGGGGTGTGCGGGGTGTGCGGGGTGTGCGGGGTGTGCGGGGTGTGCGGGGTGTGCGGGGTGTGCGGGGTGTGCGGGGTGTGCGGGTGTGCGGGTGTGCGGGTGTGCGGGGGTGCGGGTGTGCGGGTGTGCGGGTGTGCGGGTGTGCGGGTGTGCGGGGGTGCGGGGGTGCGGGTGTGCGGGGGTGCGGGGATGCGGGATGTGGGGATGCGGGGGTGCGGGGGTGCGGGGGTGCGGGGGTGCGGGGGTGCGGGGGTGCGGGGGTGCGGGGGTGCGGGAGGTACAGGGACGCCATTACACTATTCTGTCAAATTAGTCCTGTCGAAGAGGAAGGTTTATTGACACCTTACCACTGTGTGACAGTTATGTTTACTGCAATAATAATGTTTTGTATGTAAACATTTCCCGTATTTTCACTCGCCTCAGTCTACGTTCCTTGGTTTCCTTATGCTTAGACCGTTGGCCTATGTCATATATAATGGGAGTCCCATACTTTGTGTACAGTGCATTGTAAACAGTTTGTTTGACTGACTATGTCTTTTGTTTATGACCTACATCAGAGGTCGGCAAACAGCGGCCAGCGGCCCAACTGCGGCCGGCGAAGCTATTTCATGTGGCCCGCGGACTAAAAGCGATAGTGCATGCAGTGCGGC
Source organism: Escarpia spicata (assembly GCA_963995525.1). Classification (NCBI taxonomy): domain Eukaryota; kingdom Metazoa; phylum Annelida; class Polychaeta; order Sabellida; family Siboglinidae; genus Escarpia; species Escarpia spicata. Next base: position 16,441,659 of record OZ023206.1, read on the forward strand.
CCGCGGGATGACAAGAAGTGCATTTGTATGGTCCACCTTCCGTCGGAGGAAGAACAAGAGGAATTGTTTCACTGATTGGAAGGGTTAGACACGATGCAGGTGCCGCTGCGAATCTCTTCAGACCCACTGCATCATCTATCCCACTAGAAACCCTCTGTAGCAATTCAATGAAAATGCAAAAGTTAGTGAGCGCCGTCGTGAAGACAGAGAACTATATATGTTCGCGCTCGTGGTCTAAACCTCCGGCAGTTCAAGCGCCTCTGGCAGAGTTAAATGCGCAATATCACAACCTCCTATTTGCTGCGACGTGCGCTGGTTGAGGCGAGGTACGATGCAGTGTCGCGAGCACGAGCTGGGACATGGAATTAGCTTGTTCGTGGAGCAGACGTTTCCAAAGGTAAGGCCTACCGGACATCGTTGACCCCCAGGTGTAACTGCGAGTTTTCTTTACTTGTTGACATCGTGGCACATCTCAATCTGTCGAATTTTCAACTCAAGGAACGAGAACATCTAACAAAAGAACTTTTCTATTTCGTTTCTTCCATTTCGTTTCCGCTTTCGAAATCAAGTTGCGATTGTGGGAGACAGTATTGCTTTTCTCAGCACTCCTGAAAACGAACTAGAAAGGTCGAACATGAACTAAGCATTTGTTGAGCTGCTGAGGCGGGAGTTTACAAAGCTTGTTTACAGATCTCGGAGCTCGTATATTTCGTCTTATTTTACAGGCCATCATAGTCGATGACGCGCCGGAAACAATGAAGATAAAGTTCATCAAAATGTAAAGTGGCTTTGTGGCACTCAAAGTTCAATGAGGTGTATCTTGCATCCAAATGCACTTGTCGATGGAACAGTTTATAAAACCATCACACACTTCAAACTTAGTTGGACTTGCATGGAGCACTTTGTCAAAATGTCAATTACATGACGACAACGCAGACCTTGAATTGTGTGTATTTTAATAGTAAATTGTTCAAAATTAGACATTGATGTTTCACAATAACAACAACTCTTAATTTAAACACTACGAAAATATGTAAGTTCAGCGTCAACGCCTATAAGCTAGAATGCGTAAGTATATAGATACGTGTACTGTATACGCATCATAACATAATGTACCAGTTTTCAAGAACATTGGGCTAGTAATAACCAACATTAAGAAGTAAATTAGGCTAACAAATGTCATAAATTGTCTGTCTGTGCTTCGGTTCCCAGAAGTTTCACCACATTGCACTAATTACACAATAAACCTGCTGTAATAAACAGATTGTATCATTGAGTTTTACATTACTAAATTCTATAAAACGCGATATTTGCACATAACATATTTATGCCAAAAATGTTTATGACAAAATCGAAACATTTTCAATGGAGCCAGGCTCCGAATGGAACGTAGGCGTATAGGTAGTACAGTTTGACTGGCAGTACATGGCCGGTTTGCCTAGAGTTTGTTTCAGCCGTGTACAGTAAATAGTACTCCAGCGTGCTTTGCAGACCTCAGGTCCACACCGTGGTTGATGGGGGAGGAGAGATATTAAAAATATCTTAACTACACCCCTTAAGACCGCCAATTTCACCCCCTGAGACTTCCAACTGCCCCCCTTGAGGCTCCCCAAAACGTTCAATTACACCCTCTTGAGACAGCCAACGTCAACCCTCTTGAGGCCCCCAGAAAACCTCCAACTGGATTCCCCTTAAGACCTCTTATACGGAACTTTTTTCCGTCGAAAAAACTTTTTTCGTGAGCGAATTGGTGCGTTCGCACCCTTCACATCCCAGCCTACGGCCCTGGTTCTGTTGTAAAGCAATTTTTCAGTGGTTAGCCTCGATTACAAAAGCGCCATGACGTGGCAGCACTTTTTCGCCCCTCACAACCTCCTGGCGAAGTCACGCAGCCTGGCGAAAGTCGGTTAAGCGAGTCTACTCAGTGGCCGGCGATTGGCTAAAGTAAATAGTCGATAGGCGTCAGGATGGTGGTGTAGTTACAGGCAGTATGTGACAGATAGCGCCGCGGTGCCTCTTTCTCACGTGAATGGAACAAATGGTCTAGCAACAATCTCAGAACGTCAATGTCCGGTATAACAAAAATTACTTTCGTTTGGGGGCGGGCGGTTTGAGGCAATTTCGTCTGGCATCGGACATTAATATTATACTTCTGACCGACACCGTTAATATACTGGTATCGTTATATCAATGTTTACAAACCTTCGTATGAAGGGAGGGGTGCGGGCTGAGGCCAGATGAAAGTAATTTAATTTGATATCGGACATAGACGTTCTGAGTTTATCCCTTACATCGTGTGTTGTATTGATGTGTGTTTTTCCGTTACAGAGATTTCTCGATCTTCTCTCAGAGGAAGCCACATCACATGGCCGATGCTCTGCTCACCCTGAAGAACTCGGTCCAGGCTCCTCCCCCACACGCCCCGACACAGATGCCGGGTCTGATCTCCCCCATGGGTCCCGGTCTAACCCCATACGCCACCCCACCGTTCTCCTACACCGTCAACCCCCAGCCCCAGATGGGCAATGCGAACTACCCGTGTCCGGCACCGTGCCAATACCCCCCGACCCCCGTTGGCACGGGACCATGTGCTGGCGACCACTCGGCCCAGGGTGCCGCCTACTTCCCTTCGATGAGCGTCAATGTATCAATGAGCATGAACGTCGGCATGTACAACGACTGGAACTGCGCGTATCCGTCCGCCGCGCAATGTAGTGCACCGTATTCGCCGGCCGATGCTCTGGGCGCCCACCACTCGCTGTCTAATCACTGCTCGCCCGGAAATCGCGGGTACGCATGCGCGTACGCCGACCCGCGCAACGTCGGTCCTATGTACGGCTACGAGCCTCCGACGACGACGGCGGCAGATGGAGGGGCGAAGCTTTCGGGGTTGCTGGCATCGTTCAGCGCCGTGCGAACACGGGGCGGCAAGACGAGCATTATGGGGTGTGGCGCCAAGGTCAACCTATGCCGCATTTGTGGGAAGACATACGCCCGTCCGAGCACGCTCAAAACCCATCTACGCACCCATTCGGGTGAGAAACCCTACCGTTGTCAGATGTGCACCAAATCCTTTTCGCAGGCGGCCAATCTGACCGCGCACCTGCGTACGCACAGTGGAGAGAAGCCCTTCCGGTGTCCCGTGTGCGCGCGCAGCTTCTCCCAGAGTTCCTCGGTGACGACGCACATGCGCACGCATTCGGGCGAGCGGCCATACCAGTGTCGTATGTGCAAGAAGGCCTTCTCCGACAGCTCGACGCTGACGAAGCACCTAAGGATCCACTCCGGGGAGAAACCGTACCAGTGTAAGCTGTGTCTTCTCCGTTTCTCTCAGTCCGGAAACCTCAACCGGCACATGCGCGTTCACAACGGAAGTTCCGGCAACGAGTAACTTGCATGCGTGGCTGTTATATTACAACAAACTGCATTGATCCAATAAAATATAATTACAAACTGTATGTAAGGATTTTGAACGTGATGATGTTAACGCTCATATCTGGGCAACTGATTGAAAAAAAGTCTCGAATTGTATCGATTAATATGAACCTATATGTACGAACATTTCACTAGTAACCGTTTACGTCCATTATTGTGGCAGCTACTTTGTATTTATGTAATTGTTCCGAGTTGTGTTCACTGGTTAACTAACATATGTACAGGTATATTTATTTGTTAGGCGTAGATCTAGAACAAAACTTACAAATAAATACTTACAAAATCAGCAAACATAACATGTTGGCGTTCAACCCAGAAAATTCTCGCAATTGTTTTGTTGTACGACGAAAACTCGCCGGTCTATGCCAAAGCGCGTTCGATCTCATTATTAGTAATGATTCCAACATCAAATCGAATGATTGTTACGTTCTGATGCTACAACAACTACACATTCTAATTACTTACACACCAAGGCCCAAGCACGCACGCACGCACGCACGCACGCACGCACGCACGCACATAAATACACATAATACTTTTATTGTTTCTAGCGTGGAGTTTGTTGATTTAGTTTAATTTTATAAGGTGCTTCCTCGAGAGCGATTATCATAATCTTAGATGAGTCCTTGTCCCTAGTTTCGCTGTATTCAAGCATTTCAAATAATACACAAAATACATCCATGCCAAATTATAATAGTTTTGCGCTATTTCTACTATTTATACACTTACTATTTGACATGGATGTATTATATGTGTTATTTAAGTTGCATGACGGGTCGAATACAAATTCTTCTTCTCTGTCTATATGTTGCGCCTCTGAGCTCAGATTCTTGAGGATTTAGGCGCTATAGAAGTTTGTCATTATTATTATTATGTTGGTACGATGCATTTATTGTTGCTACAGTAGTTCGTTACCTTTATGTGTTTGTTGTTACGATGGATACGTCAGTGTTCTGGTTGTGACTCTCTAATCTAATTTATGTATCCATCACGTGACCTGTTACCTAGCAATATATTCGTCAAGTCATCAAAGAATGGATGCCGGATACGTGGAGCGTTCGGATATTCCATCGTACATTTTGGCGCCAAAACTTCTCGCATATACAACTTTGCCCTATATTTTGTCGCAAACAAAACATTTGGAAACAGAATGTCATCAACATCGACTAACATAATCTTAAAGAGTCCCTATTGATCTGACGAAAGTGGCGACGGTGGTATGAATCCAGCCTGTTCGACTCCGTCAGGGTCAAACCCCAGATGCCCATGTTGTAATGTTGTTGTGTATGTCAGCGCAGGCAGAACGAATGTTGCATAGTCAACTGAGTGATGTTTCTCATTGTGAAATATCATATTATGTCTTCAATTATTAATTCAATCTCTCAGTAATTTATTTCTGTCAACAACCAGGAGTACACATTCCATTAATGCAAAGACACTGCTCATTTGCATTTTGTCATATCACGAAAAACCCCGGAAATGAGGACTATCCATTTATGTATTAAAAAAAACTTGCCACCAGAGTCTTGGAAAGAAAATCGCTTTCTAGGCAAATTTGTTATACTGAGCGTCCGGCCTAGAAAGAACACATCGCACCCACATGCATACATAAATACATGTGCGCGCGCGCGCGCGCACACACACACATGTATATACACCCACCCACACACACGCACGCACGCACGCACGCGCACACATCATTCCGAAATTACTTTGTTAAATTACGTAACCAACGTCAATACTATACCTGCCACCTCCACCAATCTTCTTCTCCGCCGAACTTAACGAGATTTAACAAGATTGCCATCCAGAAAATTAACTCTAGATGGCAGGTGGACAAGGAAGCCTTTTGGCTTATCGAAAGTCCAATACTTTTTACCTACGTGTATCCCGTAAACATATTCACGCTACTAGCGCCAACACAATCGGGAGATAATCTGTTCCATTCATTTACAGTCAAGTCTTCCTTTATCTTGCCCACAGTTGCAGTTTGGCCGTATTCGATACGCCACCTCTCGAAGGCGTCGTAACCCTTTCACGAAGGAGTTCATCCGATTTGTTTATTTCTTCCAAAGACCCCCACTCAAGTTCAAATCACGCATAATGCCTTTTCATTCCATTATGACATATTCGTGGTCGGACAAGAACGTGAACACCTCATACCAGTACTGTTTAACAAGATTTAACAATATTTAACAAGATTGATAAAGATTGCCATCAAGAAAACTAACTCTAGATGGCAGGTGGACAAGGAAGCCTTTTGGCTTATCGAGTGTCCAATACTTTTTATCTACGTGTATCCTGCCCTTTTAACGTATGTGTCAATTTTATTTTTTAAACATATCCACGCTACTAGCACTATCACAATCAGGAGATAATATGTTCCATTCATTTACAGTCCTTTGTGACAATGCGAACTTTCTTGTATATAATCTACACTGCTCCTTTACTAATGTAACTCCATGTCGTCTGGTCCTTCTATCTTTCTTAAATGAACAATTCTATCAATATTTTCATAACCATTCAATATTTTAAACACTTCTATCTGAACTCCTGTCAATCTCCTGGTCTCCACATTTTTAGGTGTATTTCGTAACTAAGATCCCTCAGTTTTGGTATCATTTTAATTGCTCTCCTCTGTACTCTTTCTAGCATATGTATATCCTTCCTACGATATGGCCTCCACGCTTGATTACAATATTAAATGAGGCCTAACTATTGTTTTGTACAGCGGTATTATTAGCTCTTTTTCCTTACACGTTATGTTTCGCCTAATTAATCCAAGGATTTGATTTCCCTTTGAAACGGCAATACCACACTGCTCTGAAACCTTCATATCAGCACTAATGGTTAACCCTAAGTCCTTTTCTTTTACAGTAGTACTTAGTACAGAACCTCCCATTGTTTATTGTATATCTTCGTTCCCATGTCCTGTGTGGAGGCATTTACATTTCCCAAAATTGAACAACATTTGCAATTTTTCAGACCATTAATTTTGATCAACCTGTCAAGATCATCTTATAAATGCTGTCTATCTCCATCACGTTTAATCCTTCTAAACACTTTTGTATTATCCGCAAATATCAACGCATTGCTTGTTATATCATTGTCCAAATCGTTGATATATATTAAGAATAATATATGTCCCAGTACTGATCCCTGTGGTACACCACTCAAAACGGATTTCCAGTTTGAAGCCTCCCCGTCAACTACGACCCGTTGTCTTCTGTCAATTAGCCATTTTTTCTATCCAGTTAGTTAAACCATTTCTTATGACATGGGCCTTTAGTTTAAACAGTAATCTTTGATGTGGCACTTTGTTGAAAGCTTTCTGAAAATCTAAGTAGGTGATATCTACTGGTGGTCCCTCGTCTACCCACTTAGTGATATCTTCCAAAAAACATAACATGTTTGTTAAGCATGACCTCGCTTTTAGAAACCCATGTTGAGATGGGTTTAACAAATTATGTTTAACAAGAAAATCCACCATGTGATCTTTAATTAGTCTTTCTAATAATTTGCAAATCACTGGCGTTAAACTCACTGGTCTGTAGTTCTATGTCTTGTTTCTGGAACCTTTTTTAAATAACGGTATAATGTTTACTTCTGTCCATTCTAAAGAAACCACTCCCTCTTCTAATGACAAGTTGAAAACTGTTGTAAGTGGTATGCTAATTTTTTCTACAATTTCCAATAGTAGTTTGGGCGGAATCCCATCTACTCCAGGTGATTTTTTATCCTTCTAATATATGTTCTTAGCTACCATTTCCGGGGTTACAATTAACTGTCCTAAATAGTCTGATTCTACCCCCTTGAACTTAGCCTCTGGTACTGGCAGTGAACTAATATCTTCCCTGGTAAAGACTGAACTAAAATACTCATTCAGGTCTTCCGCCATTAGGAATCCCTCTGATATTATATTTCCAGCACTATCTTCTAGAGGACCGACCTTATCCTGAACTTTCTGTTTGCTTCGAACATATGCATAAAAACTCTTGCTGTCTTGTTTTATATTACAAGCTAATTTTTGTTCGTAGCTTCTCTTCGAATTTCAGTTGTAGCTTGGTATAATGCTTCTTTATAACTGTTGTAGTCTTCGTCATCATGTCCAGTAGGTCTATATGACTTCCACATCATTTGTTTGTACTTAATTTTTCTAATGGCTTCTTTCGATAAGTGTTTCTTTCTGGACCGTTTCCCTTGTTTTTTCAAGGGAACACATTTACCTACGATGCACTCAATTTCAATCTTTAAGATATTCCAGCATTCTGTTGCTGTCTTATTCTTCTGTGTGTTAGTCCAGTCTATCTTCGCTAAATGTCTCCTTATTTCCTTATATCTTCCTTTGTGGAAATTTATCCTGAACTGCTTTTTATTATTTATTTCTGATTTTACTTTGATGGTAAAATGTATCTGGTTGTGATCACTACTTCCTAGTGGCTCACATAATTTGACATTGTCAACTAATTAATTCTGTGAGGACAAAACTATGTCTAACACATTCTCACCCCTGGTTGGCTCTAGCACATGTTGAGAAAGGAAACTGTCTTGTACTAAAACTAAAAACTTGTGGTCCTCACTTCCCGTACTCTGTTGCGGCAGCGGTGGCTGTGTCGGTGTCAATTTCGGTATCGGCGAAACTGCGTACTTCCAAGCATAGTTTCGACAGTCGCACGGATGCTTGCATCGACAGACATGGCCCGCGGGTCGTTCCATCATTCCGTCATCGACTCCGCCAGGGGTGTGAATGCCGACTGAGGTCATGGATCACGCGATTGCGTGCAATAACTAGAATCTCGCTGACTATCGTGGACTATGCCGGACTCTTTGACGTCCTTCTCTGAACTCGGAACTACGGGATCATAGAAACCGATGGATCCCCCTTTCCGGTTGTTCCTCGCCGATCTGACGTTCCGCCTGACATAACAACGATCTCACCTCCAAGGTGTTGACAGAGAGCTGTGACGGTCTCATAGCCGAGCAATTGTCGTGTAATTGGAAACTAATTATGTGATGCGAAGGAACGATTTGAATTCTGTCCTTCAAAAAATCTTGATAAAATTGTGAACGAATATTGTAGTAGATGTAATTTGAAGAAAAAAAATATTACACAGCGTTGCTAGATGTGTTTTAGATTGTACAATACATGCTTATTCAAATTCTTCGTGGCAGGATTGTTGGGTAGCCCCTTAAGTCCGCCGCACACCGCTCGATTGTCTACGCTTCGATGCATTTCGACCGTCGCAGCGTAGACAATCGTGCGTAATCGGGGCGGTGTGCGTGTGCTTACGACTACAATTCCCCAGTCCTACGTCGAGTCAGCGGTAGTCGTGGCGATTGAACATGTTCAATCGGCGCGACTGACGCTAACTGGCAATCTTGGACAATCGGGCGGTGTGCGGCACTTCCCGACTGTAATTTACGAATCGTAAGAATTTAACCAATATAATACAGTTATTACAGGCCTACGTGAAATGATGGTCAACGTCAAACAAATTGCAATAGTATGTATAATGTCTTTTTTTAATTCGTACTATATGTCTACATTAAAAGAAAAAAAAAATCCACCTAAAAAATCCACGAAGTGCAATATTTCCATTTTTGAAGATAATGCTAAGTAGTCAGCCTGTCATTTCTTGCGCACCGAAATGCATAGTGGGACATTTTGTTTAGTCTGTATAGCTTCGCTGTTTGTATACAAATCATAAGAGAGATGCATAGAGTTAGCAAGGTTGTTGTGTTCAATGATGCAAAACGTTATGTAATTTTACAATAATTGTGAATGGCGGGAAGTTGCTTGGGGTAATTTTTCATTATATTGAAATGTAGAGGAATTGGTTAATTTTGGTTGTATGCCTAATTTGCTTTGCTTATTTCATGCAAATGTTGAATACCACGAACAAGGTACAGTGTAATTGGTTGGTTTATTCAGTGATCCTTGAAATATAACTGAAATATACAGTATAGTCCCAGTCATCTGCTAAACAGATTTGCAAATAATTGCTATCGACTGGTAGATATACATAGTTATGTACGGACACACGTACAATAATTGCTACCGACTGGCAGAGATACATTTGTTATGTACGGACACACGCACAATGTATTTTTCAATCTAAAAAATGCAGTTATAATTGTGATGTATTTTTAGATGTACAACATTATTAAATTGCCAAAACAAAAGTCCACCTAAACATACACGATAAACATTGTGATACTAATTAAACGTGGCGCAAGATCACTCAGGGTTCCTTTATTCACATTGAAATATAGGGGAAACGCTTGATTTAGGCTCTATCACTGATGTTCTAGCACTGTTCATACAAATTATGTAGGCAACTTGTGAGGGTTTTGATTTGGCTATTCAGCGATCCATAACATATATTTATATATGCGATGAGCAATATATCTAGGAGGCTTCTAAACATGTTCTTCTAAACATACCATTATTTGCAAATAATCGCGTTTGACCACTCGAGCCACATTTCTTTAGGAAGAACACGTACAACATATTTATATGCGCACCTTATATGTCTATATCACGAGAACAAATAATAATTGTAATTATGAGGTATTTATACGCGCACCTTATATGTCTATATCACGAGAACAAATAATAATTGTAATTATGAGGTATTTATACGCGCACCTATATGTCTATATCACGAGAACAAATAATAATTGTAATTATGAGGTATTTATCTGCGTACCTTATATGTCTATATCACGAGAACAAATAATAATTGTAATTATGAGGTATTTATATGCGCACCTTATATGTCTATATCACGAGAACAAATAATAATTGTAATTATGAGGTATTTATACGCGCACCATATATGTCTATATCACGAGAACAAATAATAATTGTAATTATGAGGTATTTATACGCGCACCTTATATGTCTATATCACGAGAACAAATAATAATTGTAATTATGAGGTATTTATACGCGCACCATATATGTCTATATCACGAGAACAAATAATAATTATAATTATGAGGTATTTATACGCGCACCTTATATGTCTATATCACGAGAACAAATAATAATTGCAATTATGAGGTATTTATACGCGCACCATATATATCTATATCACGAGAACAAATAATAATTGTAATTATGAGGTATTTATACGCGCACCTTATATTTCTATATCACGAGAACAAATAATAATTGTAATTCTGATGTATTTATCTGCGTACCTTATATGTCTATATCATGAGAACAAATAATAATTGTAATTATGAGGTATTTATCTGCGTACCTTATATGTCTATATCACGAGAACAAATAATAATTGTAATTATGAGGTATTTATCTGCGTACCTTATATGTCTATATCATGAGAACAAATAATAATTGTAATTATGAGGTATTTATCTGCGTACCTTATATGTCTATATCACGAGAACAAATAATAATTGTAATTATGAGGTATTTATACGCGCACCTTATATGTCTATATCACGAGAACAAACAATAATTGTAATTATGAGGTATTTATACGCGCACCTATATGTCTATATCACGAGAACAAATAATAATTGTAATTATGAGGTATTTATCTGCGTACCTTATATGTCTATATCACGAGAACAAATAATAATTGTAATTATGAGGTATTTATATGCGCACCTTATATGTCTATATCACGAGAACAAATAATAATTGTAATTATGAGGTATTTATACGCGCACCATATATGTCTATATCACGAGAACAAATAATAATTGTAATTATGAGGTATTTATACGCGCACCTTATATGTCTATATCACGAGAACAAATAATAATTGTAATTATGAGGTATTTATACGCGCACCATATATGTCTATATCACGAGAACAAATAATAATTATAATTATGAGGTATTTATACGCGCACCTTATATGTCTATATCACGAGAACAAATAATAATTGTAATTATGAGGTATTTATACGCGCACCTTATATTTCTATATCACGAGAACAAATAATAATTGTAATTCTGATGTATTTATCTGCGTACCTTATATGTCTATATCACGAGAACAAATAATAATTGTAATTATGAGGTATTTATCTGCGTACCTTATATGTCTATATCACGAGAACAAATAATAATTGTAATTATGAGGTATTTATCTGCGTACCTTATATGTCTATATCATGAGAACAAATAATAATTGTAATTATGAGGTATTTATCTGCGTACCTTATATGTCTATATCACGAGAACAAATAATAATTGTAATTATGAGGTATTTATCTGCGCACCTTATATATCTATATCACGAGAACAAATAATAATTGTAATTATGAGGTATTTATCTGCGTACCTTATATGTCTATATCACGAGAACAAATAATAATTGTAATTATGAGGTATTTATCTGCGTACCTTATATGTCTATATCACGAGAACAAATAATAATTGTAATTATGAGGTATTTATCTGCGTACCTTATATGTCTATATCATGAGAACAAATAATAATTGTAATTATGAGGTATTTATCTGCGTACCTTATATGTCTATATCATGAGAACAAACAATAATTGTAATTATGAGGTATTTATCTGCGTACCTTATATGTCTATATCACGAGAACAAATAATAATTGTAATTATGAGGTATTTATCTGCGTACCTTATATGTCTATATCATGAGAACAAATAATAATTGTAATTATGAGGTATTTATCTGCGTACCTTATATGTCTATATCACGAGAACAAAAGTCAGCCCGAATCCATGTGATGAACGTAGCTGTTTTGATAATAATTAAACATATTGCAAGGTTGCTGCAAACGACCTTCTTACATTGATACGTATATACGGGGTGACACATTTGGTTAGGTTGTATAACTATTATTCTTTGCACAGTTCAAAAACTCGATGCACACCACACGCAGTGGTATGACTTCGTTTGATCAATGAACAGTATTGGCACAGTCGTCTTCTAAAAATATTGCAAATAATAAATTTGCTCGAGCAACATTTGTTTTCAAAGGACACACATTGTAATCATAATCGACATTATCAACTTAAACAAATTGCAATTATAATTGCGATGTATTTTTTTTATTTGTACTATGCCTAATTTACCAATACAAAAGTACGCCTACATTTTCGACTTGATTTTTTGGTAATTACTATAACAAGTGGAAGGTCACTGCGGGCCACCTTTTCACGTTTAAATGTAATGTACACGCTTTTCACAGGCAGCAAAACTGAATCTGTTTTTCACATTTCATACAGGTTAACGTTGGCATGAAAACTAATTGTTTTATGTAATGATATATTATGTAACTGTGTTGAATATTGAGGTTTGAATCGCCATCTAAGCAGATTATTAAATAATCACAACCGAGCTACACTTTTTTAACGGACATTATTATATACAATAGTTTTAACGGCAATTTGCCCTTCGCTGCGTCACAACTAACCACGAAGTTACGAGTGTACGCAGTAGCAGTGAAGTGTTCTAGAATCTAGATTAAGTTGGTGTATCCAATAATAGTAACAATTATGGTGAATATAAGAATAACGCTAGGTTTATAACATCCAGTTTTGAACAATCGTAGCGGTGTGAGGCGGTCAGTCGTAGGCAAGTCACAAGCCCGATTGTTCACGCAGCGACGCATCTCGACCGTCGTAGCTCAATCGCTGAAGATCGTAAGCTTATAACACTGGCCTACGACTCACCGCCGCACACCGCTACGATTGTTAACCACTGGATATATAAACCTAGCGTTATTCTTATGAAACATTGGCCGCCACCTTTCTGTTTGTATCCGAACTTCAACAATATGGCGCCTTCCGTTGTAGATAGTTTTCGGGTAATTGTGAATGTTTTTTGGCAATTTCGTCATTAGCAGGTTAGTTAAACGGAGGCGGAAGATAGACAAAACGTATGGTGAGGGTAAAGACATGGGTGGGGAGACACGATGAACAAGGGTGTTACAACAACCTTGTAAAGGAGTTGGCCGCAGAAGACGCTGGCAGCTTTCGACATTTTATCAGGCTGCACCCTGCGTTATTTGACATCCTTCTTCATCTCGTTTCCCCGCTGACAACACACTAACCATCGAGCCGCAATCTCCCCGGCAGAGCGGCTCGCCATGACCTTTAGATTTCTTGCACCAGGTATGCAATCCTATTTTATTATAGATGATATGCTATTGAAATGAACGTGGAACGATTTTTATAATGGATAAAATGTTAAGCCAAATTTATGATTGTGTCATTATTGATAACTGTGTTGATACATGAAATAAAAAATAAGTATTTTATCAATTGAATGCAAACAAATTCTCCGAATAATTATTTCGTTAGCTTCTGTTGAATATATTGCATATTTCCACTAGACAATAATCGTCAATACTTCAATGATCTGTTTTACTTCATTTAAAACAGTTGAGACATACAGGAGCATGGCTTTCCCGTTCAGGATGGGAGCAACAACTGTATGGATGATTATCCCAGAAACGTGTGCAGCAATTTATACTGTCCTAAGAGACAAGTATTTCAAGGTGTGTATTTAAATCATATAATTACTGAATTGTTGTAACATTCTGAAATATCTTTTTTAAACAAGTATTATATTACGGTATTTACAAGATATGAATCCGCATGAAATTCGGAATTGCTAATGAATTAAACAACCATTTTAGAAAAGGCAAGTCAAGCTGAGAAAAAACAAAAAACCATCTACTAAACGAACAAGTTTTGCTTTTTACTAACAACACGACACATTCACAGCTGCATAAAGATGTTCTCAGCCTGCTCTATATACTGAGACTTTTGTTCCGCTGAGTTTGTCCACCTTCCCATAAGCGCCTGGAAGCACACCCGCTCTATTTCATTCTGGACAATGTACAGAGTGCGGGGATCTGTGATGTGGCGCAATTTTCGCACAACGTGCTTTCCAAAAACATCTAGATCATCTTCTGATTCAGGGAGTTGGGGTCCTTGCGAATTTGCTATGGTTGTATGATTTATATCGCTGAAACTAAGAGCAACTGTTTTCAAAACGTCCAGCTCTTCGTCCTGGTCCTTCTTCGACCCCTTTCTCCTTTTGTCATTCGACTTGCTTGAAGCCAATGGCCGTTGGGTTGATGTTGGTGTGTCGGCGATGATATAGTCAGACACGTTGTCCGCGGGTTCCTCTTCGTCTACGTCACTGTTGTAGTATTGTTCAGGTGCAACCTCTACCTGATTCGTCGTCTCCCACAACTGACTTTTTCTGCTGCCTTTCGTTTTCACGATCGTCGTCAACCTAAAATACCATATATTAAGCGATATTATATATATATATATATATTAGCTTTTTTATAATTTAATTTAATCCGTAATTTTCAAATCATATTTCATGTTTTCAGTGTCCTCCAACAGCTGAGAAGTGGACGGTCGTCGCAACTGGTTTCCTGTATAGGTGGAATATGCAGAACTGCATAGGGGAACTTGATGGGAAGCACGCGATGCTAAGGCCACCTATGAATTCGGGATCCACCTATTTCAATTATAAGCATAGTTTCAGCGTTGTGATGATGGCACTGATTGACGCGAACTATAAGTTTCTTTATGTTGACGTGGGAGCAAACGGTAGAATCTCCGATGGGGGCGTATTCAACGGTCGTTCACTGGAGCATTCTCTGGAGAGTAACACTGCGAACTTACCTCCACCAACAAGCTTTCCATGAGATAACCGACCAGTGAATCACTTTATTGTTGCTAACGAGGCATTTGGCTTGGGAGAATATCTAACAAAACGTTATCCACACAGAAACCTCGATTCTGCCCATCGAGTCTACAACTACAGATTGTCTCGACCGAGAAGGGTAGTTGAGAATTCGTTCGGTATCTTAGAGAACAGATTCAGAGTTTGTTTTCACCCATATCGCTTTGGAACCAGAAAAGGTGGAAAAGATCGCCTTAGCTTGCTCTGCTCTTTACAACTTCTTAAGAGTGAATGCAGGCACCACGTGTGTTAATCCCGTAGCCGACGACGAGGATCCAGCGACCCATGATATCACCCAGGGGCTTGGAGGAACGACCCCATATTAGCTCAAGCGGCTCTTCCTACCGGTCACAATCCCACACACAGAGCCAAAGCACAACGCGGTTACATGTGTGCCTTCGTCAATTCCCAAGTTGAAGCTGTTCCATGGCAATGGGAACAAGAATTAATGCACCCAACGAAATGACGCCGAATTGTTTCTCGACTTCGGTGTTCAATGTTATTTAAAACTTTTATTTTGCTAAATGCTAGACGTTTTGAGCCTGGCCGGAGGCGGATTTCAGCAAATAAATACAGGTAGAATCGCACAAGCCCTACATCTCCCAGTCAAAACGAGGCCTGTCGCAAAGCTGCTAAGAGGTGCGTGAATCGAAGGTCAAATAAAATCATCGTCAAATGCTGAATTTTCGAAATTGGGCGCTTCCGCAAACCTCTTTATATTACAATGGTTGCGTATCTACTATATTTAATTAGGCCACGTTATATATTTTAGGAAAACATTGCAGTTTCATTTTTATTTCATTTTAACTGGGAGACAGTAGGCTGACCTGTGGTATATGACGTGGCCATGCGTAGCTAATTACTGTTCATAGGCAACCGTTGATATTGCATAACTTTTGTGGGATAACGCAACTTCGAATATATATCAGTTGACGGTGACTCTGTTTAACCGTCGCTTCACACAGACTGAATCATCTGACAGCTCCATGTCATATCTCATGATGTCCGGAATAAATTGTTCTTCCACGCAATGTATGATATGTGTATAGAAATAAAGTAGGGGGCAAATAAATTGTATGACAGTTTTTAGTACTTGGGTAGGCCTAATTCAGAACACCACCTTTTTGGCACCAGTAATTTCAGACACAATAAGGCTCATACATTAGGCATAACTCTTTACCGAACTAAAATACAGGTACTTAGCTTTGATCAGAACGGTTTACATTCATGCTCATTGTAAATATATAGCTTCGCGGATCAGATCAATCCTTTTGAAAAAATTCTTCGTTATGCGTGGAACATATTAACAAATTTAAGGGTCATTGTTCCAAATAATGTACAAATGGGTTTGTAGCAGGACCAAAAATCAATGTTTGACTCTAAACAATTAAGTTACATTTTCTTATTAAACATATAAAAAGGCGTATTTTCCATAAATAGATCATATGTGTTACTTTTGTTATGACAATTACTTGAAGTAAAACTTTATTTTCATCGCGGGTCCAGTGTCATGGACGAAAACGTATTATACTACATACAATTTGAGCATTTAAAATTACATGCAAATGGGAAAATATTGTTGTTTTCAAGCTTCGGTTGGATATTGTAAGCCTTAATTTATTATGTCGGACGCAGCCAGAAGGACGTCACTTCTAGACACTGGATGAAGAAAAACTGAAGTCATCGTGACCGGTTGCGTTTATAACAACTAAAGAAAAGAGTTACGCACACACGCATGCACGCACGCACGCGCGCGTGAATTGGTGATAGCTTGGTCACTGCGACTCACAATGTGCGGAAAATTGGCGTAACAGTTTGATGCCATGATGACGACTGAGTCCCATTTTATAGCTGTGTGCAGGTCTGAAATGTTCATTTCAAGGACTAGGCATTACTTAGCCGCTGGTGCGACAGAACAAGTAGTGAATGCGTTTCTTACCAGCAGACCCGACGTTGGCGACGCGTTTGTTCACCGTCTCCCTCTGAAGCAATTAGGGTCTAAAACGGACATGTGCATTGGACATTGTGTCAAACGATGTTAACCAATGTCAGTCGGTTAGGTCGCTGAGTTCCAGTGAAAGCAAAATGACATTGGGGTGACCGGTCATTTGCTCTGTCAGCTCCGACACCACGGAACTCGCTGGAAACTACTCCAAAGCACACCTTATTTAGAACAGTCTATACGACGAGCAACGACTGTTGGATAGGGCCTAAACAATATACAGGTCATTTGTTTTTATTTGACTGATGTTCAGTTTTAGACACCGATGACGTCATTGCAGTGTTAAGGCGGCGATACACGGTACGATTGTCTAGGATGAAACCGTCCGATTATCTCGTAAGCGATGAAATCGTATCGTGTGGCAGTCCGTCCGAGTCAATTGCACCCGAGTCACTCGTACGACAAGGCGCATGTACGATTCGCGGCCGTAGAGGAGGGTGCTCAGCACACAGGCATGGTAGACTGTCATCCTTGTGTTCTCAGTGAGCATCATACATTTTTTCCCATACTTTTTTGTTCAGCTTGACCATAGTGACTGCGACTTTTGAACCTGTTAAAATACAAATTAATTATCAACGCCAAATCCTTTTAGCAGAACTGGTTCATCACCAGCTAGAATATATGCGTTATACCTTATTAAAGTAAAGGTTATGTAACATATCCAGCGTTCATGCGTGATTGCGTGCGTATAATTGAGGTTATATATATCTGTCAGGCAGGGCCAAACTGAAACATAATCACATTTCATTGTCTTCTTAAAACAAAATAACTTCTTTCTAAACTATATCTTAATAGCATACCTTCACTTGGATACACGATCAATATCAAATTGCTTTATTTTGCAGTTCCCAGTCGTCGGACATGTAATCTTAATTAAGAGTCTGACGGTCTACATCAACTATCGACATACTATGCTCATATCTTGCGGTGCCAGTGTGGATACTTCAGGCCTATTAAAATGTTGAGCTGATATGCCATTAGAACAGTGCACAGGTAGTGCGACACACTTCGCTAAAACAAAGGGTCCACAGGAAGTGAACCTTCCCCCGTTTTCCGATGTCATGTCCGGTAGTATGCAATTTGGTTAGAGTTAACAACTATGATGTGATGAATATACAAAGTATTACGATGTTATATTGCATAAATCATCAATAAACACTGATATATTATGAGCTGTGCGTTCATCCTTAACAGCGAGTTTACAGGTAACACAATATTTTATGGCCTCGTTGCATAACGCTTCCTTTTACGCGTGCTCGAAAATGTATTTGATATTTGTGTCATAAAAGTAATAATTAATTCTCCCAAAGGTGTAAGAAGAAATAGGTGCGCAAGGGGTAAATTGTAAAGCGCATACAGAGGTTATTAGGACAGGAGGTTATTACTGCGCTTCAAAAAACAAATCTTCTAATACAAAAAAAGCTTGTATGAAAGCTACGATCAGAGGGTTTTCGTTTGGTAGACGACACACATGCCCAAGTTACCGGAGTCTTCTATGTCTGATGACATCTGAGATTTTTGGAATATTCGGCAGTAATTTCATTTAGTATTTATTGCATGTTGGTTGAAACACATTATAGAGCAAACAAATCAAAACAAATCATTAGTCAAAATCAAGCCATGCGTGCAATTCACGAAGGTGGTAATTGTTGGAAGGTGTAATATAATGGCATAATAAAACGAACACACCATGTTTGGAAAGGAGTAAATATGAAGTTGTTAACTTACAAATAATAATGTTCGTGGGCATATAATCCGTTCGAGTTTTGGACCGGTTGACATGTACGACCCCACAAAGAATCTGTAACACAACAAGTATACTATATTATGTAACCCTGGTGGAAGTGTTTCGTGAAGCGGTCGCATAGGCTATTGTTATGTCATGCGCCAGACGCGGGTAATGTAGCTCGAGCCACACCCAGTCGCAGTTTGCTAGGGATCATGGACGTATCCACAAAGTTATACGTACAGTTCTCTCGGCTCCGTATTACGAGTATCAATATTCACGACCTGGTGAGTTATTTTTTCATGTCTATATGTTATATACAGCTGCATAATAGTGATATTATTCGAATCATGCGAAACTTAAGTTGCTTCTTGTTGCCCTATTTCCCGTCTCTTCGGGTATGGCAGCTATGATATGACGATTGTATGAATGTTGTGTCGTATAATGTTAAATTGTGTTTACAGACATGCATTTTAACTAATTATTGTGGTGTGTAGGTATGTCGTGTGCATACGGTTGACTTTAGATAATGTGATAGTTATTAGTTAAAAGAAGAACTTAGCTAAAACAAGTTTCTACAATTCCTTGCCTGTACAATTTCAGACAAGTATATATAGGGTGACTGATTATTGCATGCGGTTTAACACGTATACTATTAGAACAGCCGACGCAACTTGGTAATGCAGCGTTGGTTGCTTGATTATGTTGTAGTCGCAACTAGCACGCTGAGTGTCTGTATTCATGCCCCTATCTCTCTCTTATTATGTATGTTTTTCTCCTTGTCTCCCCTTCTTCAACTCGCCCTCTCTCCCCGAAGCTCTCTATCTCTCTCTCCTCCATCTTCTATGTCTGTCTGTTGGAATGTCAGTCTATAAGTCTGTTACATAGTCCGTACGTAAGTCCACCTCTGGGTCTGCTTGCCTGTCTGTCTGCCTGTATGGCTGCCTGCCGGCCTGCCTCCTTCTCTGCCTCTATGTTTCTGTTTCTCTGAATGTTTGCCTCTATGCCTGTCCGTTTGTCTGTCCGCCTGCCTGCCTGTCTGCCTGCCTGCCTGTCTCTCAGTCTGTCAGTCTGTCAGTCTGTCTGTCTGTCTGTCAGTCTGTCAGTCTGTCAGTCTGTCTGTCTGTCTGTCAGTCTGTCAATCTGTCAGTCTGTCAGTCTGTCAGTCTGTCAGTCTGTCAGTCTGTCTGTCTGTCTGTCTGCGTGCCTGTCTGTCTGTCTGTCTGTCCGTCTGTCCGTTTGTCCGTCTGTCCGTCTGTCCGTCTGCGTGCCTGCGTGCCTGCGTGCCTGCGTGCCTGTCTGTCTGTCTGCGTGCCTGTCTGTCTGTCTGTCTGTCTGTCTGTCTGTCTGTCTGTCTGTCTGCGTGCCTGTCTGTCTGTCTGTCTGTCTAAGACAGTCTGTCTGTCTGTCTGTCTGTATGTTTGTATGTCTGTATGTCTGTATGTCTGTGTGCCTGCCAGTATGTCTGCATATCTTCTGCCTGCCT